>CM075980.1:8645915-8713736 GCA_038087875.1 Malacoraja senta | reverse complement strand
GTGGTGCATTGTGGTATGGAAGCCTGCAAGTCAGCACTGGTGCAATGAGTGAAGCAGAAAGCGTGGGAGAGTACCCGGTGAATGGGACACCCTGCTGCTGCGAGGGCCGTGAAGGATGTATCCTGAGAGAGCGGGCTGCTGACTGAGGAGGACCACTGAGGAGAAGAGCTGCCACAACGCCCTGCCTCATTGTCCGACCCTGCCTCGCTGCCCAGGGCGATGAAGGGCAGAGGCTGCTGGGAGACGGCGTCCAATCGCTCCTTCTGCAACTCCGGCTGCCTGAGCAAAATGAAGAGGGGTTAGTGGCCTTGCTTCTCTAGTGCTTCTCTATAACACAAAGCCTGGCTGGCTGGTGAATAGCAGCCATCCTTAATGCACGCCTTTTTTTTTTTTAAACATAAGGTCAGCAGCTTACAAGAGCTGCAATTGCAGCGTACACCTTTGGATCGGAATAAAATCCAGTAAAATATAACGGTTCTTACTCTCACGTGCAGAAGAGATTTGAACGTACATTGTCGATAATAAATTTCAGGGCCATTATCATGTGCATGTCTCATTTGGTTTCATAGTCCATTATTAATCACTGTATCGTTATGCGTTGCAATGAGTGAGTGACATTCCTCCAGTACTGTGGGTACGGCAGTGTTTCTGCCTGCTTTCATGGAATTATTTTAAATAAAAATTAAGGAACAATGCAGCAGTAAAAGTGGGACAAGGATCAGAATAAAAAATCTGATATTCGATCTATTGAATGTCTCCCTATTTCCTTATACAGAGGGTGTGACTAGAATGCAAAGCTTCACATGGTTTTATCATAACATCTAGTTTTATTCATGGATTCATCAGTCAGAAGGGCAGAATTAGGCCATTCGGCCCATCGAGTCAACGCCACCACTCAATCGTGGCTGATCCATCTTTCCCTCTCAACTCCATTCTCCTGCCTTCTCCCCATAACCTTTGACACCCTTATGGGCCTGTCCCACTTAGGCGACTCTTTAGGAGACTGCCCGAGACTAGTTTTAATGGAATTCACCTACGACACCTGGCGACAACCTACGACAATCTATGACAGCAAAAATTGTCGCCAATGTCGCAGAAAATTTTTCAACATGCTTTAAAAATACCTAAGGACTTGGCTACCACAGCTATCTGTGGCAGTGAATTCCACAGATTCACCACCCGTGGTCACTTCCAGATGCAGTTGCCCAGCAATTGGACCCATTTGCACATTTTTAATGCATAAATACAGTTTAGGGCCTCCTGGGTCATACTTTTCATTGTTGCTTGATGCCTGTAGGATTTCTTTCTGAGCCCTAAGGTAGGATTTGTCTCACTGTCTCCAAGGTTTGCTTTGCATTAGATGTGGATTATTTCCCTGCTGCTCACCGACAGAAATTGAATGATCAAGTGCAACCTTGGACCAGCTTTCCTCACTAACTAAAACGGGGAGCAAACCGTGCAGAAAGTAGGCAAAGAGATGCAACTTTAGAGATCCCTGCTGAGGTATTGGTGTTTGCCCACAGTCCCTGCAGACCCATTTCTCCCAACTCAAAGTTTATTCCCTGGCTACATCACCACGTTCGGCTCCTCAGAATTAAAGGAACGCTCTTTTAGGAAGGAGATGAAGAGACATTTCTCTAGTCAGAGGGTGGTGAATCTGTGGAATTTGTTGCCACAGAAGGCTGTGGTGGTATGGTCAGTGGATATTTATAAACCAGAGATAGATAGATTCTTCATTAGTACAGGTGGCAGAGGTCATGGGGAGAAGGCAGGAGAATGGGGTTAGGAGGGAGAGATAGATCAGCCATGATTGAATGGCGGAGTAGACTTGATGGGCCGAGTGGCCTAATTCTATACCTATCACATGACATATGACCTTATGCTGCACTCACCGGTACCTTGATGAATTCTTGCCTCGTGGTGACGGGGAGAAGGGGAGGTGGAAGCCAGGAGGAAGGGAAGGGGAGGGGGGAATGGACTCTCAGTGCAGGTGCCCCTCAGGCCAGACTACATCATGGATGCACAGCAGAAATCTGTATCCCCCTCCCACACCTCCCTCAACAGCTCATTACCATAGCAACCCTGACATCCCACAAAGATAAATATTCCCCCTGTTCTATCCATCCCGTTGCAAGTTGAAACAAACTTTTCTCTCTTTCCCGGTCTGAAGGATTATCGACCTGAAATCTTATCTCCTCTTCCCCATCCACGCATGCTGCTCCCTGACCCGTTGAGTGCATCCAGCATTTTCTGGTTTGAATTGAGTTTAGTTTATTGTCATGTGTACCGAGGTACAGTGAAAAGCTTTTGTTGCGTGCTATCCACTCAGCAGAAAGACAATACATGATTACAATCGATCCATTTACAGTGTATAGATTCAAAGGTTTCAAAGGTCTTTTATTGTCACATGTACCAATTAAGGTAAAGTGATATGCGAATTACCATGCAGCCATGCGATAAAACCTTTGTCTGATGGGAGAGGGGAGAAGAGGGAGTAGCCAGGGTGCGACTCATCCTTGATTATGCTGCTGGCCTTGCTGAGGCAGCGTGAGGTACAAATGGAGTCAATAGAAGGGGAGGTAGACACAAAATGCTGGAAATAGTGAGCTTTAACTTACAGTCATAGAGTCATTGGGTCTTACAGCGTGGAAACAGGCCAGGCCCGGCCCAACTTGATTGGGGACGATCAGCCATGATCACATTGAATGGCGGTGTTGGCTCGAAGGGCCGAATGGCCTCCTCCTGCACCTATTTTCTATGTTTCTAACTTGTCCATGCATGTCCTATCTACTCTAGTCCCACCTGCCTGCGTTTGGCTCCTGTCCCTCTTAATCTGTTCCATCCATGTACCAGCGTTTAAAGTCTGAAGAAGGGTCTCAACCTGAAACGTCACTCATTCCTTCTCTCCAGAGATGCTGCCTGTCCCGTTGAGTTACTCCAGCATTTTGTGTCTACCTTTCATTTAAACCAGCACCTGCAGTTCTTTCCTACACATTTTACCAGCGTTTAAATGTCTCTTAAAAGTTGTGATAGTGCCTGCCTCAACTACCTCCTCCGGCTGCTCATTCCATACACCCACAAACCTTTTTGGCTCCCATCCCTCTAAACTTGTCCTATCTATGTGCCTGTCCAAATGTTTCTCAAATGTTGTCATACTACCTGCCTCAACCAACTCTTCCGGCTGTTTTTCCCTACACTCACACCCTCGGTGTGAAAAGGTTACCCGTCAGATTCCCATTAAATCTTTCCCCTCTCACCTTACACCTATGTCCCCTGGTTCTTGATTCCCCTACTCTGGGCAAGAGACTGTGCGCCTTGCCGCTACCAGACATTTATCTTTCCAAGGAGTCGCCTCTTGGAGGTCACTTTCTAAGCTGTCCCTTTAACTACTTTTATACATGTCTTCCTCCCAGAACCTGCTCATCTATGGATGGTCTTGGGGAAAGCGATTCACATCTTTGCCACCCAAGAAGCTATCTGCCTGTGTTCAGATAAAAAAATGCTGGATATACAGAGCAGGTCATAGCATGGAAACAGGCCCCTAAGCCCAGCTTGTCCATGCCGATCAAGGAGCCCCATCTACACTCAATCCACATTCCTGCGTTTGGCTCGCATCCCTCTAACCCTTTCCTATTCATGTACCTGTCAGGGAGCACGTGTGAATGAAGAAAAAGAGAGAATATTTCAGGTCGAAAATCCTTCAGACGTGGAAAGATAGAAAATTTTGTTTTAACTTGCAGAGGGATGCGGAGGGATAACTTGGGTCGTCACAGTGGTGCAGCGGTAGAGTTGCTGCCTCACAGTGCCAGAGACCCGGGCTCGATCCTGACTAATGGTGCTGTCTGTACGGAGTTTGTACGTTCTCCCTGTGACCGCATGGGTTTTCCCTCCCACGCTCCAAAGACGTACAGGTTTGTGGGTTAATTGGCTTGGTAAAATTGTAAATTGTCCCTAGTGTGTAGGATAGTGTTAGTGTGTGGGAATCACTGGTCGGTGTGGACTCGGTGAGTCAAAGAGCCTGTTTATGCGCTGTATCTCTAAAGTCTTAAAATAAAACTTTTTTTTAAAGTTCTGTCAAATGAAGGGTAAATGTCATACAGGGCACTGTGGACAATTCCCCTGCTCTTTTTCAACTGGCCCCATGGGATTGTGTGGAAAGCAGAGGAGAGCTGACTTTACGATATGATAAAACTTTATTTAACCCAGGAGGAAAATTGGTCTGCCAATAGTGATAACACACAGCAAGATACATGAAACATGAAATTAAAGTGACGAGTGGATAGTCCAGGATTGGGTGTGTGCAAAGATTGGGGGGGAGGGGGGGGGAGGGAGAAGGGTCAGTCTACCCCACGACAGGAGGAGGAGGAGTTGTACTGTTTGATAGCCGCAGGGACAAAAGGATCTCCTGTGGCGTTCTGTGCTGCAAGGCACAGAACATCTCATCTGGAAGACAGATCTCCAACAACATTCCCCGGTTTTAGTTGTCGGTTCCTGGAGTGAGAATTGAGCCTGCGAACTTCTGACACAAAGAGGCAAGAGTGCCTTCAATTAAGTCACAGCTAACACCGATGCTTCATCCTTGCCATCTCCACCTCTCCCCAACACCACCTTCCCTCATTGGGCACATTTGGTTGTGGTCTCAGTCACAGCGACAATAGACAATAGGTGCAGGAGTAGACCATTCAGCCCTTCGAGCCAGCACCACCATTCACTGTGATCATGGCTGATCATCCGCAATCAGTACCCCGTTCCTGCCTTCTCCCCATATCCCTTGACTCCGCTATCTTTAAGGGCTCTAACTCTTAAGAGCTCTATCTCTCTAAACATGCAGCTGTTTCCCAAAACTGTTAGAGTGGAGGTCTGACCAACACCTCATTGTAAATTGAATTTGACAGGTTAATTAAACTGTTGCAGAAGCAAAATCTTTGTACATTTCACCCCTATTACTGCTGCTTAGTAATCTATACTTACTACTGTTGCTTTCCTGCCTACTCGTGCTCTGTAACCTGCACGTAATAGGTTTTTGATGCTTCCTTACTGCATGGGCACAGACTGCACTGAAACGCTGCATGCCCTGTTTGGTGGGAACAGGTTTTGGACTGATACAGTAGCCTCCAGTAATCGTGGAGTCTGAAGAAGGGTCTCGACCCGAAACGTCACCCATAGAGTCTGAAGAAGGGTCTCGACCCGAAACGTCACCCATTCCTTCTCTCCAGAGATGTTGCCTATCCCGTTGAGTTACTCCAGCATTTTGTGTCTACAGTAACCAAGTGGACAGACTTAATGATGGCTTCATCATTTTGAAATAAATGGGTTCGCTCCAATGTTAAATAGTACTAAACAGGATATTGAGGTTACCCTACTGATTAAGTTTAGTTTATTGTCACATGTACTGAGGTCCAGTCTGCAGAAAGACAATACATGACTTCACTTGAGCCATTTGCAGTGTATAGATACATGATGAGGGAATAACGTCCAGTGCAAAGTAAAGCCAGCAAAGTCTGATCAAGGATAGTCCGAGGGTCACCAAAGAGGTAGATATTAGTTCAGCACTGCTCTCTGGTTGTGGTGGGATGATTCAGTTGCCTGATTCCTTAGGTCTCTGTTAGAGTCATACAGTGTGGAAACAGGTCCTTCGACCCAACTTGCCCACACGGACCAACATGCCCCCATCTACATTAGTCCCACTTGCCTGCATTGAGCCGTCTGCTCTACAACACTTTCCAGAACTTTCCGTTCACTGTGTAACTCCTGCCCATGTGAGAGTTTCCAAAATGCAACACCTCACATTTCTCTATATAAAATTCCATCAACCATTCCTGAGCCCACCTGGCTAACCGATCAAGATCCTGCTCTAATTTTTGGCAACTATCTTCACTATCTGCAATGCCACCCAGTTTTATATCATCTGTAACGTGTGTAATAATCTGGTTATATCCATAAGCATCAGATAAAAATTAGTCTAAATTAGTTGCCTATTTTTAATGTACACTCTATGCTTCTAGGAATAAAAAGACGTTGACAAATTTCTATATGTTTGTTACAAACATTTCATGTTACTACATGTTTGCATATTCAAATGTCCAAGGTTCCAAAGAAGAGTCCTGACCCAAAACTTCAGCTGCCCATGTCCTCCAGAGATGCTTCCTGACCCGCTGAGTTACTCTAGTACATTGTGTTCCACACAAGCTTTCAGCATTTACAGTTCATGTTTGCATATTCATATCTGTAAATATTTGGATAGACACAAAATGCTGGAGTAACTCAGCGGGTCAGGCTGCATCTCTGGAGAAAAGGAATAGGCGATGTTTCGGGTTGAGACCCTTCTTCTGACTGGGAGTTCGGGGAGAGGGAAACTAGGGGTGTGTAAAGGTTGAGAACAAATCAGAGCCGGCACCGATGACCAAGGAAAGGTGGAGCTCACAACGGTCCATTGTTGGCTGTGAAAGAGGTTAGTGAAGGGTGCATGGATGCGAACAGTGAAACCAGCAGGGCGACTAGGGAGGGGAGGGACGGAGGGAGGGGGAATGCAAGGGTTACTTGTTCAGGCGCCCAGCAGAGAGCCACAGATGTAACTAACTGCTGATCACACAGAGGGTGGTGGATATAAGGAACGAGCTGCCAGAGGAAGTAGTTGAGGCAGGTATCATCATAGCAACATCTAAAATACATTTTGACAGATATATGGATAGGAAAGGTTTAGAGGGATATGGGCAAAATGCAGGCCAGCTTAGATGGAGTAAATTGGTCGGCTTGATGAGTTGGGTCAACAAGCCTGTTTAATGCTGTAAAGCTCCAGGACATGACTGACTTGCATTGAAAGATGCATGCCAGCCTCATCCTGGTATTGGCATTGTACTTACATACATTTCATATATATTACAGGTACTTTGTACATCTGCAATATATCGTGTGACGTAGATTGCATATCTTTCTTGCTTATTGTATAACACTTTCTTGTCAAACTTTGGTAAAGACTATCTACTGTTGCGAAATCCAGCATGTTCAGCAGAGGCAAAGGAGATTTACAAGAAGAGGGATTCCTGAACAAGATATTACAAAGCTGAGAGTATGTGATAATATGGGTACATGGCCACAGTGATACATCCTCTGTACAGCCTCCGTGTTGTCTTTCTCTGACTGGATAGCACGCAACAAAAGCTTTTCACTGTACCTCGGTGCACACGCGTCAATAAGCTAAACTAATGCAATGACACACTGCACCCTGTGTTTGTTCACATTGTATTTCAGGGACAGTGTGAAACAATGTGACTCACTGCACCCTGTAACATTTGCACAGTGGGCAATGCACTATACCCTGTGTCTCCCAGACCATCATGCAAACCAACCTCCCTTCCATCGACTCCATCTATGCTTCACGCTGCCTCGGCAAGGCCACCAGCATGATCAAGATCAATCTCACCCCTTCTCCTCTTTCCCATCAGGCAAGAGGTGCAGAGGTTTGATAAAGTATACCTCCATATTCAGGGACCGTTTCTTCTCAGCTGTATTCAGGCAGCTGAACCATCCTCTCAAAACTAAAGAGCAAAACCTCCCATCTACCTCATTGGAGACCTTTGAACGATCTTTAATTGGACTTTATCGGACTTTATCTTGCACTCAACGTTTTTATGAGTTTGCGTTTAGCTTATTGTCACTCAAAACAAAACGTTCAGTGCAAGTTAAAGACCAGTAAAGCCCGATTAAAGATCGTTCAAAGGTCTCCAATGTCTTACACAGAGGTGACATATTACATCCTGTGACCTGTGACAGTGACACAATAGTCCTTCGCTCCATAGATGCTGCTGCACCCGCTGAGTTTCTCCAGCATTTTTGTGTACAGTCTATTGTGTCCACTGTGTTACACTGTATCCTGTGTCCATCTGCACTGTATCACACTGTGTCCACCTGCACTGTAACACATTGTGTCCTCATTGTAACACACTGTAACACTGTCCCCGTGCCCTTCCACATTTTACCCTGTGGGATTTACACTATGACTTGCACACTGGGTTTATTGCACTGGGATGGCGCATTGGTCCCTGTGCTGTTACACTGTGGTGGCACACTGCCTTGCTGTTGCCATGAGGTGCTGTACGTGTCCCTATGTTGAAGCACCACACAGAACTTGTCACTCTAATGAATCCCTTGCGTTCTCATTTGTCGTGCCTGACTCGTGTTTCATGTGTCAGTGCCGTGGTGTCCTGCTCCTGTCAGTTGCTTTGCGGTTCTTTGCAGTTAGCCCCTTTTGATTGAATGGTTCTTTATTGTCACGTGTACTCGGTACAGTGAAAGTCTTTGTTTTGCAGAAATACACTAGTACACAAAGAGTTGCCACGTATAGGATGCTGATAAAGTTACAAAAGTATTCAAGATTGTCCCTGTGGTTCCGTCCCCCCCCCTCCCCCCCCCACGCTGGGCCCCTCATTGTCCCCACCCCCCTCCCTCCCCCCCACTCTGGGCCCCTCATTGTCCCCACCCCCCCCTCCCCCTCTCCCTCCCCCCACTCTGGGCCCCTCATTGTCCCCACCCCCCTCCCCCACTCTGGGCCCCTCATTGTTCTCTCAGCAGTAAACTGTGCTATTACAGCAGGTGCTGTAAACAGTGTTATTAGTTTCCTTTAGTTTTAGAAACACTGCGCGGAAACAGGTCCTTTGGCCCACCAAGCCCGCGACGACCAGTGATCCCTGTACACTAGCACTATCCTACACACTAGGGACAATTTACAATCTTTACTGAAGCCGAGTAATCTACAACAGGTATTTGTGATATGGAGTGTGGGAGGAAACCGGAGCATCCAGAGAAAACCCACGCAGCTCACGGGAAGAACGTATGGAATTAGTTTGGGTGCAAAGTAAGGAAGAGCAGGGAAAAGAAGACATGGGTGGGAATGGTCCATATATTCCTAAAGAGAGTTTACTCATGATAGTACAAAGTATAGCTAGAGAAAGAGTAAAGGCACGTGCATTTTGTTGAGTCTGGACTGTACACTGCACAATGACAATAAAGTGGAATCTGAATCTGAAAACGGGCTGGCAAGGGTATCATGAAAGAAAAAATTGTAAAGTGGTTCATGGATTGTTTCTTTGAGCAAGAACTTCCCCATGAACAGGTATTTCCGAATTGTTATAACAAGGAACTGCAGATACTGGTTTATACCGAAGATAGATAGACACAAAATGCTGGAGGAATTCAGAGGGTCAGGCAGCATTTCTGGAGAAAATGTTTAGGTGATATTTCCACTTCAGACTGAAGAAATGTCCAGACGCTAAAATAATCTATCCATCTTCTCCAGAAATGTTGCCTGACCCGCTGACTTACTGTTTCTATTTCCAGTTTAGTTTAGAGATATAGCATGGAAACAGGTCCTTCGGCCCACTGAGTCTGCGCCGACCAGCGATCTCTGCACATTAACACTATCCGACATACACTCGGGAAATTTACAATTTTAACAAGCCAATATACCAAGCCTACCAACCTGTACGTCTTTGGAGTGTGGGAGGAAACCGGAGCACCCGGAGAAAACCCACGCAGGTCACAGAGAGAATGTACAAAGGCCGTGCAGACAAGCACCCATAGTCAGGATCGAACCTGGGTCTCTGGCGCTGTAAGGCAGCGACTCTACCGCTGCGCCACCAGTGCCACAGGTACCTGTTTGTTCATGTGTATTGAAGTAGAATTAATAACATATCTGGTAGTTAGAAATCCTGGAGGGAGTAGTGGTCACAACATGGTAGAGTTCCAGATCTGACTCGAGGGTCGACAAACCCGCTCCATCATCAATGTCCTCAACTTATACAAAGTATAAAGAGAGAGTTGTCAGGACTGGACTTGGAAACTAGTTTTAGAGAAAGGTCAGTCAATGCGCAGTGATTGATATTTAAGCCTCGAATCTATATAAGTCAGCAGTAATTTATCCGAGAAAGAAAGATGATGCGAAAGCTGAACTATCTATGGCTAACAACAAAGGTCATGGAAATTATTAAATCAAAAACCTCAGTCCTGGATAGAGTAGATTTGGAGAGGATGTTTCCACTAATGAGGGGGAGGGTCTAGGATCAGAGGCCAAAAGCCTCAGAATAAAAGGACAGACCTTTAGAAAGGAGAAGAAGATTCATTTCTTCAGTCAGAGGGTGTTGAATCTGTGGAAGTTGATACCACGGAAGGTTGTGGAAACTAAGCCAATGGGTATTTTTAAAAGATGGAGATTGATAAGTTGATGATTAGTACGGGTGTCAGTTATGGGGAGAAGGCAGGAGAATGGGGTTGAGATGGACAGATAAATCAGCCATGATTGAATGGCGGAGTAGACTTGATGGGCCGAATGGCCTAATTCTACTCTTATGACATGAACTTAAGAGCGTATAGAATGGTGAAAGCTGAAGGTGGACCAGATGACTGGGAACTTTTCAAGGATCAGCTGCAGATGAGTAAACAGACTAATAAAAAGGAAAGAAATTGCTTATAACAGTAAACTGGCAAGTAATAGCAAAATAAACAGCAAGAGCTTCTGTGGTTGTAAAGAAAGGATAGCTGCTGTTGTACATCATTCATCTTTGAGTAAGAACGTGACACCTAGTGTATGGCAAAAATAAGACACAACGTGCTGGAGTAGTAACTCAGCAGGTCAGGCATCATCTCTGGAGAATGTGGATAGGCAACGTTTCAATTCTGGACCCTTTCCGAAAACCGAGACGTGGGAAAGAAGGATCGTGACCCGAACTATGGGAGACGGGTTCTGACCTGAAACGTCACCGATCCATGTTCTTCCGAGATGCTGCCTGACCAGCTGAGAGTTCTGGGCATCATGTGGTAGGAACTATGTTGTCAAGCTGGAAAGGGTGCAGAGAAGATTTACGAGGATGTTGCCAGGACTCAAGGGTGTGAGCTATAAGGAGAGGTTAAGTGGGCTCGGACTCTACTTCTTGGAGCACAGGAGGATGAGGGATGATCTTATAGGAGTGAATAAAATCATGGAATAGATCGAGTGGACGCACAGAGTCTCTTGCACAGAGTAGGAGAATCAAGAACCAGTGGACACAGGTTTAAGGTGAGGGGGAAAAGATTCAATAGGAACCCGACTTATGGAACGAGGTGCTGGAGGACGTTGTCGAGGCAGGTTGTATGACATTTGGTTTAAGAAACATTTGTACAGGTGCGTGGATAGGACAGGTATGGATATGGCCCAAATGCAGGCAGGTGGGACTAGTGTAGATGGGTCATGTTGGTTGTTTTGGGCATGTTGGGCCAAAGGATCTATTTCCACACTGTATGACTCTATAACTCAAGACTCTATAAGTCAGGAAGCATCTCTGGAGAAAAAGGATAGATGACATTTTGGGTCAGGAAGGGTCTGAAGAAGGGTCCTGACCCGAAACAATAGACAATAGGTGCTGGAGATGGCCATTCGGCCCTTCGAGCCAGCACCGCCAGAAACATTATCCAAGTTACACCAGCACTTTGTGGAATGGAAGAGAAGGCCAGATCAGCCATTGTCATTTTAAATGGGGACGGGGGGTGGGGGGGGGGGGGGGAGTGGAGGGAGAGGGGGAATGAGAAGCTGGAAGGGTTGAGGACCAGGTTTACCCTCCTTCTTCCATCTTCTTGTGCTCTTGAGCGCTTGACGTTTTCGTGCCCAGTCTCCCCTTCGTCAATGGGGAAAATGGTGCGGTGCACATGATCTCTCAAAGGGCATTTGAAAATCTACAACAAAATTGTCGTCATGGTCATACAGTCATCAATAGTCACCACCTGTGGGAATAAAAGACACTGTGACAACATAAAGGGAAAATTGCCCGGAGAACAGGAAGCGGTTAGTAGAAGTGAATGATCGTGCGATGAACAGATTGGAAAGATCCAAGATCCTCACTACTCTCTGGGAGGTTAAAAAATCCTATATACCCCTATAGTCATTCTGCCAAAACCCATTTTCCACAGTAATTATAAACGAACTCTGAGCAACCTTTGCTGGCTGCATGTATACATTGACACCGTGCTCTATCCAAGACCAAACTGTTGATTTATAACATTCCAGCAAGATATATTTGCTGTCTTCCCTTATTTGTAAATCCACATCACTTTAACCTGTTTGTCTCCCAACCATCTTATCGACTTAGACTTCGATCCCTGCTCAATTTGGTTCACACTACTGTGAAAAAATATTGTAATCAAGTATTCAGTGAAGGTAATTCTACAAATTGCTGTCGCATCTGCTTCTCATGTCAGCGCATCAACACATTCAGATTCACTCCTACTTCCCACACCTAGAAGTGAACTTGACAGTGCAGTGGATAATGCGTGTATACAAATTTTGGAAAGGTGTCAACAAATTGCCGCACAAGAAGGACCCAAAGTGCTGGAGTAACTCAACAGGTTGTTGCTATGGCAGCACAGTGGCACAGCGGTAGAGTTGCTGCCTTACAGCGCCAGAGACCCGGGTTCGATCCTGACCATGGGTGCTGTCTGTACGGAGTTGGTACGTTCTCCCCGTGACATGCAAGGGTTTTCTCCCACACTCCAAGGATGTGCAGGTTTGTAGGCTAATAGGCTTGGTAAAATTGTAAATTGTCCCTAGTGTGTGTAGGATCGTGTTAGTGTGCGGGTGTCGCTGGTCGGCGAGGACCTGATGGGCCGAATGGCCTATTTCCACGCTATATCTCTGAACTAAACTAAGTCAGGTAGCATCCCTGGAGAACATGGATAGATACATAGATACATAGGTACATAGAAAATAGGTGCAGGAGTAGGCCATTCGACCCTTCGAGCCTGCACCGCCATTCAATATGATCATGGCTGATCATCCAACTCAGTATCCCGTACCTGCCTTTTCTCCATACCCCCTGATCCCTTTAGCCACAAGGGCCACATCTAACTCCCTCTTAAATATAGCCAATGAACTGGCCTCAACTACCCTCTGTGGCAGAGAGTTCCACAGATTCACCACTCTCTGTGTGAAAAAGTTTTTTCTCATCTCGGTCTTAAAGGATTTCCCCCTTATCCTTAAGCTGTGACCCCTTGTCCTGGACTTCCCCAACATCGGGAACAATTTTCCTGCATCTAGCCTGTCCAACCCCATAAGAATTTTGTACGTTTCTATAAGATCCCCTCTCAATCTCCTAAATTCTAGCGAGTATAAGCCTAGTCTATCCAGTCTTTCTTCATATGAAAGACCTGACATCCCAGGAATCAGTCTGGTGAATCTTCTCTGCACTCCCTCTATGGCTATAATGTCCTTCCTCAGATTTGGAGACCAAAACTGTACGCAATACTCCAGGTCTGGTCTCACCAAGACCCTGTACAACTGCAGTAGAACCTCCCTGCTCCTATACTCAAATCCTTTTGCTATGAAAGCTAACATACCATTCGCTTTCTTCACTGCCTGCTGCACCTGCATGCCTACTTTCAATGACTGGTGTACCATGACACCCAGGTCTCGCTGCATCTCCCCTTTTCTTATCGGCCACCATTTAGATAATCGTCTACTTTCCTGTTTTTGCCACCAAAGTGGATAATCTCGCATTTATCCACATTATACTGCATCTGCCAAACATTTGCCCACTCACCCAGCCTATCCAAGTCACCTTGCAGTCTCCTAGCATCCTCCTCACAGCTAACACTGCCCCCCAGCTTAGTGTCATCCTCAAACTTGGAGATGTTGCCTTCAATTCCCTCGTCCAGATGACGTTTCAGGTTGGGACTCTTCAAACTGGTTGTGGGGGGGAGGGGGGAGAAGAAAGCTGGAGAAGGGAAGAGGCAGGATCTGTGCGGCAGGTAATAGGTCGACACAAGCGAAGAAGGGGGGTTCTGATAGGCAGCTGGTTGGAACAAAGTCCAAAGATAAGAAAAGAAGCAAGGGCTGAGGCAGATTTGAAGAGTTGCGGAGTTGTGGGGTGAGGGGGGAGGGGTGTTTGAGAGGTTACCTAAAGGAGAATTCAATGTTCATACTATTGTGTTGTAAGCTAATCAAGCGGAATATGAGGTGCTGTTCCTCCAGTTTGCGTGTGGCCTCACTCTGGCAATGGGAGGAGGCCCAGGACAAAACGGTCCGTGTGGGAATGGGAACGGGAATTAAAATGGTTAGCGACCGGGAAATCCAGGCGGCCTTGCCGGACCGAGTGCAAGTATTGCAACACAAGAAGCTTGTTAAGAAGATGGTGTGCAGTGGGTGGTAATAAATACAGGCACAAAATGCTGGAGCAACTCAGTGGGTCAGGCAGCATCTCTGGAGAAAAGGAATAGATGTTTATGCGTCTTGAAGTGGTTTTTAGTAATGTGCTCAGTGATCTTGGTTCCACTATTCATCTCAGTATTTTACTGTATAAGAATGATTGGGGTTTTGCCGGATTGCCTCTTAAACCTGCTCTGCCTTTCAGTGAGAGATCAAGGGTTAATCACATATCTCAGCATCACTTCCCCACTTGATCCCACATCACCTGATTTCCTTAAGTGTCCAAAAGTCGACTGACCTTACCTTTGTATATATTCGGAGAATTGCAAAAGAATGCCATGCCTCTGGTTATGAATTGTCTCTCCTCAATAGTTAGTATCCTATCCTGAGACATGCCCTATAATTCTCCAACCTCCAGCTAGATGATGCCTCTGGTATAAAAGTGCTAGGTGAATGGAGAGAGGAACATTATGAAGTTTGCGGACGGTGTAAAATTAGATAGTGACAAAGATTGTGAAGCATAAGAATGAGACTAACAGGGTTGTACGTTGGGCAGGAGCAGGGCAGATGGGCTATATCAATAGACAAGATGCAACGTAATGTTGAACAATATGAAAATACATGGAGAGGTGGATGTTCAGTTTCAGTTTAGTTTATCATGTGAGAAGGTTTTGTTGTGTGCTCACCAGTCAGCGGGAAGACAATACATGATTACAATCCAGCCATTTGTAGTGTACCGATACATGATAAAGCAATAATGCTTAGTGCAAGGTAAAGCCAGTAAAGATAGTCAGAGGGTCACTCATGAGGTAGACAGTACCCCAGTCTCCTGGCCTTCTACCCATAACCTCTGACACCTGTACTAATCAATTATCTATCTCTGCCTTAAAAAATATCCACTGACTTGGGCTCCTCAGCCTTCAGTGGCAAATAATTCCACAGATTCACCACCCTCTGTTTTTCTGAAGAAGTGTCTTGACCCAAAACGTCACCCATTCCTTCACTCCAGAGATGCTGCCTGCCCCGCTGAGTTACTCCAGCTTTTTGTGTCTATCTCAGGTTTGTAGGTTAATTGTCTTTGGTAAAATTGTACATTGTCCTTAATGTATAAGATAATGCTAGTGCTGGTCGGCGCAGATAAGGTGGGCCGAAGGGCCTGTTTCCCCGCTGTATCTCTAAACTCTAAAGTAAAGTCTATAGGATCCCGACCCAAAACATCACTTCTTCATGTTCTCCGGGAATGCTGCCTGGCCCGCTGAGTTTCTCCAGCACTTTGTGTATGGCTGGGTAATTGTTTGCCAGAGGCTTTATATCTTGATGTTTTGTGTCAGAAGTCTGTAAGATGTGAAAAATCGTCACATTGACGTAAGTGTTTTGGATGGGGTTTAGTTTTAGTTTAGTTTAGTTTAGAGATACAGTGCGGAAACAGGCCCTTCGGCCCACCGTGACCGCACCGACCAGCGATCCCTGTACACCAACACTATCCCACACACACTGAGGACAATTTACACTTATACCGAGCCAATTAACCTACACACCTGTACGTCTTTGGAGTGTGGGAGGAAACCGAAGATCTTGGAGAAAACCCACCGGGAGAACGTACAAACTCCATATAGACAGCACCCGTAGTCAGGATCGAACCCGGGTCTCTGGTGCCTTAAGGCAGCACCACCGTGACGCCCCAATTTGGAATTGGAAGAGATTGGATAATCATGCCACCATTTATTGTAGGATTAAGAAAACTTTGTTTTTTGTCCATGGAATTATTTATTACAAATGTAGATTATTGTGGTTGTTGGAGCTCGAACATCTCTGGACTTTGCCACAGGAGTTCCTCAGTCCTAGCCCAACAGTTTGTCAATGACCTTTCATTGACTGGATCACCAATAGGATCTCCACAGATAGTTGGGCTGCCTTCAGTTCCACCTGCTATTCTATTGAAGTGATCCATGTCTACCTGCTCACCTGGACAATAATCAGTGCGTAACCAGTGAGGAGGCAGTGACTGGTACCAGGAGAGGCATGCTCTCCTGTAAGTGCTGCCGTGCTTGATGCAGCAGGAGGCCATGATTGGAGGCATCGAAGAGGCAGCGGCTGAAGCAAATTGGAGAGGGTGAGGGAGCGGTGAGCACTGTGGCATTTGTGCCTTTAAGCACGACTAAAATATAACTATAAAACTATAAATATAACTATAAAAAGATAAGAGGTAAAATCAATTGTGCTTGTTGTGAACGGTCCCTGGGAATAGTTGGGGCTGTAAATGTGTCCTCTTCCACAAAAAATGTTGCTCTGAATATTCTTTTGCACGCTGTGTTACCTCAATTGGCAATATTCTTCTTCTTTGTCCTTGACCTGCTGTCTAAAGCTGAATTTAAATCATCTTAGGTCAGCTTCTTTCTTGTCCGCTTCACTAACTAAACTCTTTCCTCAGCTGTGCATCGCTTCTCTCTCACTATCCTGCTTGAGCTTTATCAATCAATGTTAAGTATTGTGTTGACAGTTCTGCTCTTTAAGACCCGCTGTCTTTAGTGGGAGGAGGTCAAGCATGATGTTCAACATGAAACATGTACAGGCTGACAAGCAGGGAGAGCTTCAATCCCAATTGGATTATTTTTCACGAATACCAAATGAACCAGTTACAAATAGTTGCTGGGAAAATTTGCCATGGTTAGTCTTTTTAACTTCGATAGTTCCCAAAATCATTTTCTGAGGTTGAACGGGAAGAATTGGTTAGTGTGTAGGAAGGAACTGCAGATGCTGATTAAAACCACAAAAAGCTGGAGTAACTCAGCGGGTCACACCAGCATCTCTCGATAAAAGGAACAGGAGACGTCGAGACCCTTCTTCAGACTGAGAGTTAGAGGAAAGGGAAACGAGATATCGACGGAGATATAGCGAGATATAAAACAAATGTATGAAAGATATGTAAAAAAGTAACGCCGATAAAGGAAACAGGACATTGTTGGCTGTGGGAAAGGTGAAAACAAGTTACTGACAATGAGACTCAACAAGACGACTTTGAAACTAGTACAATGACTTGGGTGGGGAAGGGATGGAGAGAGAGAGGGGATGCAAGGGTCAAGATGCATTAGTCAGCGCCTGGAAACATATGTCTCATTGGAGACAACCAAAGAAAGATTCATAACACAAAGTGCTGGAGAAACTCAGTGGGCCAGGCAAAGACTTGGACTTTTCTTTAGAGATACAGCGTGGAAACAGGCCATTGGGCCCACCGAGTCCCTGCTGACCAGTGATCACCCCGTACACTAACACTATCCTACACTCTCGGGACCATTTACAACTTACAGAAGCCAACTAACCTACAAACCTGTACGTCTTTGGAGTGTGGGAGGAAACCGGAGCACCCGGAGAAAATGTGTGAGAGGACGTGCAAACTCCGTAGAGACAGCACCCGTCGTCAGGATCAAACCCGGGTCTCTGGCGCTCCAAGGCAGCAACTTTACCACTGCGCCACCGTGCCTGTTTGGTACGAATGGAAAGGTTTAACAATGACTGAATTAAGCCCAGTGCAGCAATGATTTTGGGCAGTACCCTTAAATCTTCAGTTTGAATTGGACGTATCTCTGCAACTTTGTTGGGTCAATACTTGCTGGGAAAGTTAGCCCAGCCCATTATCCCTGTGAGCACATGGGTTTTCTCCGGGTGCTCCTGTTTCCATCCACATACCAAAATTTGAAGTTTAATTGGCTTCTGTAAATTGTTCCTAGTGTCTAGGATAGAACTACAGGTGATTACTGGTCAATGCGGACTCAGTGGGCTGAGGAGCCTGTTTCCACGTTATATCTCTAAAGTAAACTAAACAGTGGTTATATGATATTCTCTCCGTATTTTCCAGCTTTGCTAAATTATCTCTCTATTCTCACTTGTTGGCGCTGAAATCTCTCAGTCTTTTCTTATTGTCAGTGTTGGATTCTCTCTCTCCATTCTCATCTTTGTTGCTGAAGGTAGTCTTTGCTTTGTCATTGAGCTGTTACTCCAAGGAGGGATTTTTTCAGTCTGTGATAAGCTCTCCAGATAGTCAGAGGAGACTTTTCACGACCTGTTCCTTACACATTTAATGCTATTTGGGTAATCAGTGTGGGAGGTGTATTGGAGTTGTGGAACATGAAGCTGAATCACTGCTAAATTCGCCGGATCTTTCAACTCACTTTTCGGCAATTAATTCTTTTTTTAAACTTAAATTGTGCGATTATTCAAAGATTAAGAGTCACTAAATATATCAGGGACTGTAAATCGAATCAGGAGGCACTCTATGTCTTGTTTTGATGCAGGTTAATGGTCAGCATTGCCAACCCATGAATCCGTGAAGATAGACACAAAATACTGGAGTAACTCAGCGGGACAGGCAGCTTCTGTGAGAATGTCAAATAACTCAGAATCCATACATGAGTATATGTTGTTTACTAAGAAAGCACACAGAGCTCAAACACATAGGTGTTGTAAGCAAAAGCTCTATGATGAACTTAACTAGAGGCTGGACTAGCAGGCTAGATAATATATGAGACACTCAAACTAGATAGCTGATTGAGTGTGCAGTGGTATGCAGGAAAACATAACGTGCATCTCTGGAGATAAGGAATGGGTGACATTTCCGGTCGAGACCCTTCTTCAGATTGAGAGTCAGGGGAAAGGGAAATGAGAGATATAGACAGTGATGAAGAGAGATATGGAACAAATGAATGAAAGATATGCAAAAAATCAACGATGATAAAAGGAAACAGGCCATTGTTGGCTGTGGGCTAGGTGAAAACCAGTTACAGACAATGAGACTCAACAAGATGACTTTGCTGGACAGAGAGAGAGGGCATACAAGGGTAACTTGAAGTTAGAGAAATCAAAAATCATACCGCTGGTTTGTAAGCTGCCCAAGCGACCTATGAGGTGCTGTTCCTCCAATTTGCATTTGGCCTCATTCTGACAATGGAGGAGGCCCAGGACAGAATATTGTGGGAATGGGAAGGAGAATTATATTGTTTGGTAACCGGGAGAGGCCTTGTGTGACTCCATAGTCGGGATCTAACCTGGGTCTCCAGCGCTGCAAGGCAGCAACTCTACCGCTGCGCCACCGTGCCGCCCTTAACAATTCTACACTAATCTAGTACAACTTTATTTTCTCTGTGTTGTTATCAATTCCCTGCAGACTCGCCCACTAATCTAGACAATATGGGCAATTTACAGCAGCCAATTGACATATTGTGTTGGGAGGAGAACTGGAGCACCAGGAGAAGCCCACGCGGTCACAGGAAGATCGTGAAAACTCCACAGTGGCGCAGCGGTAGAGTTGCTGCCTTACAGCGAATGCAATGTGGAGACCCGGGTTCAATCCCGACTACGGGTGCTGTCTGTACGGAGTTTGTACGTTGTCCCCGTGACCAGCGTGGGTTTTATCCGAGATCTTTGGTTTCCTCCCACACTCCAAAGACGTACAGGTTTGTAAGTTCATTGACTTGGTATAAGTGTCAATTGTCCCTAGTGCATGTAAGATAGTGTTAATGTACGGGGATCCCTGGTCGGCATGGACCTGGTGGGCCGAAGGGCCTGTTTCCGCACTGCATCTCTAAACTAAACCAAACCCGAGGTCAGGATTGAACCCTGGTCTCTGACGGTGTGAGGCAGCGGCACCACAATTTTGCCACTGTTCTGCACCACCGTTTCAGCTCTTTTTTAATGTTCAATATTGTGGCTCACCAGGAGGTGACTAGAAAGTTAAAAAAATCAACAGGAAATTGTGCATCAAGGCCTGTCACACTTTCAATAAATTTATATTATACCGGTTGTTTGGGAAAGTTTGAAAGAAGACCACTCACTATTCATGGCACGCAACGCGTCATTTATTTTGTTGTTTAGATTGCTCTTTCACCCAACCATTGGTAATTCAAATTGTGTCAAATTGTGTTTCATTAGGCGAGAAATAGTATTGGGTAGGCTAATGGGTCTGAAGGATGATAAATCCCCTAGGCCTGATGGTCTGCATCCCAGGGTCCTCAGGGAGGTGACTCTAGAAATAGTGGACGCATTGGTGATCATTTTCCAATGTTTAATAGATTCAGGATCAGTTCCTGTGGTTTGGAGGATAGCTAATGTTATCCCACTTTTCAAGAAAGGAGCGAGAGAGAAATCGGGGAATTACAGACCAGTTAGCCTGACTTTGGTGGTGGGAAAGATGCTGGAGTCAATTATTAAAGAAGTAATAATGGGGCATTTGGATAGCAGTAAAAGGATTAGTCCAAGTCAACATGGATTTATGAAAGGAAAATCATGCTTGACTAATCTTCTGGAATTTTTTGAGGATGTGACAAGTAAATTGGATGAAGGGGTGCCAGTGGATGTAGTGTATCTAGACTTTCAGAAAGCCTTTAATAAGGTCCCGCACGGGAGACTGGTGACTAAAATTAGAGCACATGGTATTGGGGGTAGGGTGTTGATATGGATAGAAAATTGGTTGGCAGACAGGAAGCAAAGAGTAGGAGTGAACGGGTTATTTTCAGAATGGTAGGCAGTGGCGAGTGGAGTGCCGCAAGGCTCGGTGTTGGGGCCGCAACTGTTTACCATATATATTAATGATTTGGAAGAGGGAATTAGGAGCAACACTAGCAAGTTTGCGGATGACACAAAGCTGGGTGGCAGTGTGAACTGTGAAGAGGATGTTAGGAGGTTGCAGGGTGACCTGAACAGGTTGAGTGAGTGGGCAGATGCGTGGCAGATGCAGTATAATATAGATAAATGTGAGGTTATCCACTTTGGTGGCAAAAACAAGGGGGCAGATTATTATCTCAATGGGGTTAGGTTAGGTAAGGGGGAGGTACAGCGAGACCTGGGTGTCCTTATACACCGGTCACTGAAAGTTGGCGTGCAGGTACAGCAGGCAGTGAAGAAAGCTAATGGAATGTTGGCCTTCATAACAAGAGGATTTCAGTATAGGAGTAGAGAGGTTCTTCTGCAGTTGTATAGGGCTCTGGTAAGACCACATCTGAAGTATTGCGTACAGTTTTGGTCTCCTAATTTGAGGAAGGACATCCTTGTGATTGAGGCAGTGCAGCATAGGTTCACGAGATTGATCCCTGGGATGGCAGGACTGTCATATGAGGAAAGATTGAAAAGACTAGGCTTGTATTCACTGGAGTTTAGCAAGATGAGGGGGGATCTTATAGAAACATATAAAATTATAAAAGGACTAGGCAAGCTAGATGCAGGAAAAATGTTCCCAATGTTGGGCGAGTCCAGAACCAGGGGCCACAGTCTTAGAATAAAGGGGAGGCCATTTAAGACTAAGCTGAGAAAAAGCTTTTTCACCCAGAGAGTTGTGAATTTGTGGAATTCCCTGCCACAGAGGGCAGTGGAGGCCAAATCACTGGATGGATTTAAGAGAGAGTTAGATAGAGCTCTAGGGCATAGTGGAATCAAGGGATATGGGGAGAAGGCAGGCACGGGTTATTGATAGGGGACGATCAGCCATGATCACAATGAATGGCGGTGCTGGCTCGAAGGGCCGAATGGCCTCCTCCTGCACCTATTTTCTAAGGTTCTATGTTTCTAAATGAAAGTTGGTCAAACAGCTTAATCAGATCATGAAATGATGTAACAATTCAGCCCGAGTTCTGCATTGGCGTCTTGTCGAGTCTTTATGTTTAATTTCACCCGTTTCCTAATTTGAGTAAATTCATAGCAAATTGTCTCACAGATGGATCGCCTGTCAAATGCACTCACACATTGGTTTTCAAGTGTAATTGTTTATCATTTCATCGACTATATGATGCTATGATACAGGCTATCAATTCATCTGCTTTAGTACCTCATAGAATTAATGGTAGCATTTCCTACCAAAATCTCTTACGAGTACTAAGCTAATACCTGCCATTAACTTATTATTGTTCTAAGATCTAATGCTTCAACAGCTGCTTTGTGAGCCATTGTACACTCATCCTAGACAATAAGTTTACAGTCCTTTAGAATTTTATTCCTTTGCTGTTTCCCCACCGGCGTTACATGTTTGAGCCTCCACATTTGTCAAATTGAAAGGAAGTTTAAAAGCTAAATCTGCAGTTCCTCACCCTTGCACCCCCCCCCCAACCCCCCGCCCTGCCCCTCCCACAGCTCTCTCTCCCTCCAAGTCACAAGAATGAAGCAATGGGGCGGCGCGGTGGCGCAGCGATGGAGTTGCTGCCTTACAGCGCCAGAGACCCGGGTTCGATCCTGACCTCAGGTGCTGTCTGTACGGAGTTTGTACGTTCTTCCCGTGACCTGCGTGGGTTTTCCCCCGGTGCTCCGGTTTGCTCCCACACTCCAAAGACGGTTAATTGGGTTAATTGGCTTTGGTAAAAGATTGTAAATTGTCCCTAGTGTGTAGGATAGTGTGAGTGTGCGGGGATCGCTGGTCGGTGCGGACATGATGGGTCAAAGTGCCTGTTTCCGCCAGCATTGATATTTGCTTGTGCTCATTTTTTAATAACTTTGCGGGTTCTTCAGGCTAGGCAGTTCTTTGGCTCAGTGTTTCATCTGAAAGGTGATACCTGCACCACTGCAGCTCTGCCCCTCTGCTGTACGACATCCATCAGCCCGGATCTCTACGTACATCAGCTGTTAGTTGCTGCCTCTCAGCGCCATAGACCCAGGTTCGATCCTGACTTGGGCGCTGTCTATGTGGAATTTGCACGTTCTCCCTGTGATCATGTGGGTTTTATCCGGGTGCTCCGGTTTCCTCCCACATCCCAAAGACGTGTGTGTTTATAGTTTAATTAGCCTCTGTAAATTATCCCTAGTAACTCGCAGGGGGTGGACCAGAATATGAGATAACATAGAACTACAGTGAACGGGTTCTATGATGGTTAGCGTGGACTCAATGGTCAAAGGGCCTGCTTCCACGTTGTATTCCTAAAATAAAATCTCTGGAAATTAATCATGACTTCTGGCCCAAAGGGTGAGACAGTTACTGATTAAATTGTGTCTAACTTATCAGTCTGACATTTACAATAAGGTTGCGGCTGATCTTTTATCTCACCCTATATCTATAATAACCTATCGATCTCTGAGCTAAATACAGTCACTGAAAGCTGTCGGGTAAAAGATTCTAAATTTATTTTGGTTGAAGGAATTTCTGCTCCATTCTGAATTTAGTTCAGTTTAGTTTAGAGATACAGCGCGAAAACAGGCCCTTTGGCCCACCGTGTCCAGGCCGACCAACCATCCACGAACACTAACACTATCCTACGCACACACACATTGGGGACAATTTATAATTTTTACCAAAGCCAATTAACCAACAAACCTGGACGTCTTTGGAATGTGGGAGGAAACTGGACCACCCGGAGAAATCCCACGCAGTCACGGGGAGAACGTACAAATTCCGTATAGACGACACCTGTCGTCAGGATCGAACCCGGGTCTCTGGCGCTGTAAGGCAGCAACTCTACCACAGCCGTGCCGCCCCCATTCTGGATGGTTGACCCTTTTACAGACTTTGATCCCAGTTTATCCCACATCCCACATAAGAGATTAGTATACAAACTTAAAGCACATGGTATTGGGGGTTCAGTATTGATGTGGATAGAGAACTGGCTGGCAAACAGGAAGCAAAGAGTAGGAGTAAACGGGTCCTTTTCAGAATGGCAGGCAGTGACTAGTGGGGTACCGCAAGGCTCAGTGCTGGGACCCCAGCTATTTACAATATATATTAATGATTTGGACGAGGGAATTGAATGCAACATCTCCAAGTTTGCGGATGACACGAAGCTGGGGGGCAGTGTTAGCTGTGAGGAGGATGCTAGGAGGCTGCAAGGTGACTTGGATAGGCTGGGTGAGTGGGCAAATGCATGGCAGATGCAGTATAATGTGGATAAATGTGAGGTTATCCACTTTGGTGGCAAAAACAGGAAAGTAGACTATTATCTGAATGGTGGCCGATTAGGAAAAGGGGAGATGCAATGAGACCTGGGTGTCATGGTACACCAGTAATTGAAAGTAGACATGCAGGTGCAGCAGGCAGTGAAGAAAACGAATGGTATGTTAGCATTCATAGCAAAAGGATTTGAGTATAGGAGCAGGGAGGTTCTACTGCAGTTGTACAGGGTCTTGGTGAGACCACACCTGGAGTCTTGCGTACAGTTTTGGTCTCCAAATCTGAGGAAATACATTCTTGCCATAGAGGGAGTACAGAGAAGGTTCACCAGACTGATTCCTGGGATGTCAGGACTTTCATATGAAGAAAGACTGGATAGACTCGGCTTGTACTCGAAGATTGAGGGGGGATCTTATAGAAACGTGCAAAATTCTTAAGGGGTTGGACAGGCTAGATGCAGGAAGATTGATCCCGATGTTGGGGAAGTCCAGGACAAGGGGTCACAGTTTAAGGCTAAAGGGGAAATTTTTTAGGACCGAGATGAGAAAAACATTTTTCACACAGAGAGTGGTGAATCTCTGGAATTCTCTGCCACAGAAGGTAGTTGAGGCCAGTTCATTGGCTATATTTAAGAGGGAGTTAGATGTGGCCCTTGTGGCTAAACGGATCAGGGGGTATGGAGAGAAGGCAGGTACAGGATACTGAGTTGGATGATCAGCCATGATCATATTGAATGGCGGTGCAAGCTCGAAGGGCCGAATGGCCTACTCCTGCACCTATTTTCTATGTTTCTATGTTTCTATGTTTACCATGAGGTTTGCAGCCAATGTACATAAGATAAAAAAATAAACTTATGGACGTGTGGTGAGTGTTTAGTCATCATAGTCTTGTTCCTATGAAGTATGAGTTGACAGGTCTGATTAACTGGTGGGGCAGTTAATCATTGTCAAGAATCGCGACCAGCTTTAGCCATTGACAGTGAGGCTCTTGGACCCCTTGTGAATGTGCCTTTTCATACCTCTAGTTCAAGTTCACATTTATTGTCACATCATGCACCAATTAAGGTACAGTGGGATCTGACTTACCATGCAGCCATACAAATGAAAGAGCACAATACACAATAGAATACAACATGAACATCCACCACAGTGGAATCAACATTCTTCACTGTGGTGGAAGGCAATAACTTTGTCAGTCCTCCTCCTTTGTTCATCCGTGGTCGGGGCCATGAACCCTCCGCAGTCGCCGCTACGGATGGCCCGATGTACAGGCCCTCTCGTCGGGATGCTCGAAACTCCGACGTCGGGACGGACGGACACTCCGCGGCTTGGAGGTCCCGAATCGGCCGCTTCCTACCGGAGACCGGGGCTTCACGATGTTATAGGCCGCATTTCCATCTCACCTGACTCTCAGTCTGAGGAAGGGTCTCGACCCGAAACGTCACCTATTCCTTTTCTCCAGAGGTGCTGCCTGGCCCGCAGAGTTACTCCAGCATTTTGTGTCTATCTCCTTATGAATGGTCAGGAAATGTTACTCACTTACTCGCTGGCCGACAACAGACCTGTTGTGACCCATTTGCAGTGATCCGTCGCAGATTAAGCTGCTTTGCTCTTCTATAAATAAGCATCTGCTACGATCCTGCATCTCCGTGGCAACCATTTAATTGCCTGGAACCTGGCAAACTGTATTCCCCAAACCAGCAGCTTGAGATTCTGTGAACAACTGTGGGATTCCATCAAATTATTGCAGTTGGATAGAAGAAATGTGTGGACCCTGCGGAGGAAGGAGGAGATTAGTACGGGTGTCAGGGGTTGTGGGGAGAAGGCAGGAGAATGAGGTTAAGAGGGACAGATAGACCAGCCATGATTGAATGGCGGAATAGTCTTGATGGGCCGAATGGCCTAATTCTGCTCCTACCACTTGTTCAGTTTTGATCACCCTGCTGTAGGAAAGATGCCATTAAGCTGGAAATAGAGCAGAGACGAGTTACAAGAATGGAAGAGGACAGAGTTCTCAGAGCAATGGAGGGTGGTTGTGGTTTGGGGAGGGAGGTGAGACGCTCCTGGAGACTTCTTTAAGGATTGGGTGATGAAATGTCCAAAACCAGGGCTTGGTGCTCCTCAGGGATAGGTCTGTGTTGGCGGACCTCTGGTGCACCCTCTGGGCTAATGGGGTGGAGGTTCTGAGACTGGGAGGTGCTGATGGAGTCTATCCAGTGTAAACTATTGCTCAGCCATCACACAATGCAGTGGAGTATCACAAAATGCTGGAGTAGCTCAGATGGACAGGGAGCACCTCTGGAGAGAAGGAATGGGTGACGTTTTGGGTCGAGACCCTTCTTCAGACTGAGAGTCCGGGGAGAGGGAGTCCAAAGATATGGAAGGGTATGGACGCCCACTCTGTTCAAGAAGGAACTGCAGATGCTGGAAAATCGAAGGTAGACAAAAGTGCTGGAGAAACTCAGCGGGTGCGGCAGCATCTATGGAGCGAAGGAAATAGGCAATGTTTCGGGTTCAAAACCCTTCTTCAGACTCCCACTCTGAAGGGTCTCAACACGAAACATCACCCATTCCTTCTCTCCAGAGATGCTGCATGACCCATTGAGTTACTCCAGCATTTTGTGTCCTATTATCGGTGTGAACCAGCATCTGCAGTTCCCTCCTCCACAAAACGCCGTGGATTGGCAGCTCCGGCAGTGTGTAGGAATTGGGGAAGGTCAGCGGTTGGGAGAACAGAATTAATTGGAAAAGAAAATCTGTCAGGTTTTCTCTCTCCATCTTCAAACGAGCGGACTGCTCCCGTGGGGAGAGTGCTCTAGCTGCTCCCTGTATCTGAGACAAGGGCAATAATTGGGTCTTGGCTCTGCAACTGTGACAGCTACATCTAACGAGGCCACTTATGCTGCTGAGCGTCTTGCTTTCTGTCAATCAGTCTCCCCCCCGCAGTTCATAGGCGAGGGATATCGTTCATCCATTTCAGTGCAGTGAGACGTACAGAGAGAAGAGCAGTCTCTCTAGTCTTGCGGACATGACAAGAATAGTTTGTTTTCCCAGCCTTTCTGCCATTTTTCTTAAATACGTTCCACCATTTCTAACCCTCTCTTTTCTAAACCCTCCCTTTACCAAACCTTCTTTTTACTGACGATAGATACAAAAAGCTGGAGTAACTCAGCGGGTCAGGCAGCATCTCTGGAGAAGAGCATTAGGGTGACGTTTTAGGTTGAGACCCTTCTTTTTACTGTCCACTCCCCTTTTATTCCTTCCACTTATCCTCCTTATATATTTTTCTTGCCCGACCATCCCTTTCCCATCCTATTTTCCTCTTGTCCCTGTCTTCCCCCTCCTTTACTATTTCCTCACCTTGTCTCCTCTCATCCATTTCTCTCTCCCATATTTCTCTCTCCTCTCCCACCTTCCTTTCTCCTCTACCACCCTTTTCTCTCCCTTGCCACCTCATTCTCCCCCTCCCATCTTTCTCTCCCCTCCCATCTTTCTCTCTCCCTACCACCTCTCTCTCCCCCCTCCCACCTCTCTCTCCCCCTCCCACCTCTCTCTCTCCCCTCCAACCTCTCTCACTACCGTCTCATCTCTCTCTCTCCTCTCCAACCTCTCTCCCCTCCATCTCTCGCTCTCTCCCCTCCCACCTTACCCACTCCTCTCCCACTTTCCTCTTTCCCCTCCCAACTCTCTCTCCCCCTTCTATCTCCCTCGCCCCACCTTGTCTTGTGCGACCACGGATGAACATTGGGGAACATCGGCAAGGAGGTTGACTGGACTTTGGTTCCTTCCCTCACAGTGGGGAACATTGGTGCTGCTGTGGGGACGTTTGTGTCGTGGACTACTGTGTTCTGTGTTTTGTGTTTTTTCTATTTTATTTTTTTTGTATGACTGTGAGGAAAAAAGATATTTCGTTGTCTCTTCATTGAAGACAATGACAATAAATTAAATCAAAATCAAATCAGTCTTTCTCCAGCCCTCCCCAAAGCCCTTCTCCTTTGGCCCCTGCACCCTGCTGCTTTGTTACGTCTCAACCTACCCCTGTCCCTCCTATACCTGCCCCTTCATGTATCCCACAATGGTTCTCACAAGTGCTTGATGTGCTGTTTTGAAGCAGCAATCCGGCACAGTTTTCTAAACAGATGTCAGACGCACCAAATCGGAAACACGTCCAAGGGTATTAAAAGACTGTACATTTTCTGCAAATTTATTGAAATCAAATTTCCATTAATTTCCAGAGTTGCACTGTATTCCATCCTTGTGCTTGCTGGTGTAACTTGGTGTCAATCAATAACAGTCTGATCCACTAGATTCATATCCTTCACCACAATGTTTCCTGTGAGGCCACCGTAAATGTCAAAAACCAGCAACGATGTTTAGTTTCGATATACATCGCGGAAACAGGCCCTTCGGCCCGCCGAGTCCGCGCCAACCAGCGATCCCAGCACACTTACACTATCCTACACACACCAGGGACAATTTACAATTTTACCAAAGCCATTTAGCCTACGAACCTGTACGTCTTTGGAATGTGGGAGGAAACCCGAGCACCCGGAGAAAACCCAGAGCACAACAAGACAGCACAGATCCTCTTTGATTTTACATCACATAGACTGAGAGGATGACAGAGGGCTACAGCGGTAGAGCAGCTGCCTTATAGAGCCAGAAACCAGCGTTCGATCCTGACTAGGGGTACTGTCTATACGGAATGTTACGTTCTACCTCCGACTGCGTGAGTTGTCCCCGGGTGCTCCGGTTTCCTCCCACACTCCAATGACGTACAGGGTTTGTAGGTTAATTGGCTTCGGTAAAGATTGTAAATTGTCCCTAGTGTGTAGGATAGTGTTAGTGTACGGGGTGATCGCTGTTCAGCGCGGACTCGGTGGGCCGAAGGGCCTGTTTCCCCGCTGTATCTCTAAACTAAACTAAACTAAAAAGCTTAAGTTGAGTAGAGTTTAGTTTATTGTCACGTATACCGGGGTACAGTTAAAAGCTTTTGTTGAGTGCTAACAAATCAGCGGAAAGACAATACATGAATACCATCGAGCCGTCCACAGTGTCTGCTGATGGAGCAGAGATTTAAAGGTGTGGCGTGAATGTAATGCGTGATTGCAGATCCACTTCTGTAACCAGCGCACAACGTCGCCTGGCTCAGCCGCCATTTCTCTTTCTTCTTGTCTCCCCTTGCGCCCATTTTCAGTGGGAATATCAACCACTACAGGGTCCATCTTGCTTTATTCCTTGTCATGTGAATAAAAACTAACTCTCCCCAAACTCTGTCCTGAAGAAGTCAGTGTAAAATCCAATTCATTTACAAGACGGACTTGGAGGCGACTCGGTGGCGCAGCGGTCGAGTTGCTGCCTTACAGCGCCAGAGACCCGGGTTCGATCCTGACTACGGGTGCTTGTCTGTACGGAGTTCGTACGTTCTCCCCGTGACCTGCGTGGGTTTTCTCCGAGATCTTTGGTTTCCTCCCGCACTCCAAAGACGTACAGGTTCGTAGGTTAATCGGCTTGGTATCAATGCAAATTGTCCCTTGTGTGTAGGATAGTGATGGCGTGCGAGGATCGCTGGTCGGGTACTGACTCGATGGGCCAAAGGGCCTGTGTTCGTGCTGTATCTCAAAATTAAACTAAACCTAGGAGCAATGTGTCTGACAGCGCATGTTAATTACAAACACTGCCGTTTACCTTATGACTTGCAAGTCTTTCTAATGATCTTTAACAGCGACGTATTGATGGTGTAAAAGTGTGTGTGAGGGTCCAGAATGACTCATGGTGTGAGGCAGCATTTGTTTCATTCCATAATTACTCTGTGATTTCAGAGTCGGTGTGAAGTAAAATCACTCATCGCCCATGTTAACACTGAGCATAAATGCTTCCTCAAGCCACTTAAATTAAAGTAAATCTTTTCAATGCAGCTAAGTTATTCGTCTACACCATTCTATATATTAAATAAAAGTCGTGGGGTCAGTCTACCCCACGACAGAAGGGGGAGGAGTTTGTACAATTTGATAGCCGCAGGGAAGAAGGATCTCCGGTGGTGTTCTTTAAATATACTTAATAAAGCTTGCGGATTTTAATTTAAAGATTGACACTAATTGCTGGAGTAGCTCAGCAGGTCAGGCAGCATCTCTGGAGAACATGGATAGGTGACATTTCGGGTCGGAACGTCTCCAGACCCTTCTTCTTGACCTATACATGTTCTCCAGAGATGCTGCCTGACCCGCTCAGTTACTCCAGCACTTTCTGTCTCTTTTTTGGGTACAAACCCGCATCTGCCGCTCCTTGTATCTCCTGAATTATTTCTAATGTTAGTAAAAGCAAGACGGCATTGGAGGTGATACTTACAGTTCCTTTGGAAAACAAAGGAGTTCATAAGTTACAGGAGCAGAATTAGGCCATTCAGCCCATCAGGTCTACTCCACCATTTAATCATGGCTGGTCTATCCCTCACTCTCATCCCCATTCTCTTGCCTTCACCCCATAACCCCTGACACCCTTAATAATCAAAAATCTGTCAATCTCCGCCTTAAAAATATCCATTGACTTGGCCTCCACAGCGATAAAGAATGTAAATTTTCCATAATGTTTCGGATAGTGTTAGTGGACGGGGATCGCTGGTCGGCAAGGACTCGATGGGCTGAAGGGCCTGTTTCTGCGCTGCATCTCTAAACCAAACTAAACTAAAGATAGAAAATGCAGGCAGGCCTGGTGCAACCGGCAAATCCATCCCCCCGGCCTCAGCAAGCTTGTTCCTATGTATGTGCTGTCTGTAAGTCGATCATTGGTACCCTGGGGGACACACATATATATCTGCAATGTTCCATGTATGCTCTATATAGCGAAGACCAATGCAAATTATCTGTTCAATTCATCCACCATCTGCTTGCTTTCTATTCTCAATTCCCCAGCCGTCGATGTTGGAAGGAGCAACGTTCAATTTATTACCCACCTTTTTACAATATCAACACAACCTCTTACATATAGTGCTGTTTTTTTCCCTTGCATATAATCCTTCAGTCATTTGTTGATTCCTCGATCCTGTGTTGAAGATCCACCCCTTAATTCCTGGACCAGAGTCAGGGGATGACGGAATGAAGTAGACGTGAGCTGAGGCTGTGTGAATTGACGCCCATCGGACTGCTTGTTCTTTGGGATTTGCTAACCTGGCCTCTGAGCGAACTGCAGCTGATCCAGCTTTAATGGAATAAATTAAACTCTAGAGGGACTGGCACTGAGCCTCCGCAGTCAAAGTTTTAATATCTCTCTGTCACCATATTCAGAAAATGAGGCTTTACCTTGCTTAACTTTGCACTAAACGTTATTCCCTTATCCTGCATCTGTACATTGTAAATGGCTCGATTCCAATCATGTATTGTCATTCTGCTGACTGGATAGCACGCAGCAAAAGCTTTTCACTGTACCTCGGCACACGTGACAATAAAATAAACTGATGAGTTGGAGGTGCATCCCTCTTCCATCAGACAAGAGGTATCGAAGTGTGAAAAAGCACATTTCCAGATTCAGGGACAGATTCTTCCCAGCTGTTATCAGGCAACTGAACCATCCTACCACAACTAGAGAGCGGCCCTGAGCTACTATCTACCTCACTGGAGACCCTCGGGTTATCTTTAATCGGACTTCACTGTACTTTATCCTGCAGTAAATGTTATTCCCTTTATCATGCATCTGTACTCTGTGGATGCCTCGACTAATCATGCATAGGCTTTCTATTGACTGGGTAGCAAGTAACAAAAGCTTTTCACTGGACCTTGGTGTACATGAAAATAAACTAAACTAATCTAAAACAAATAAATAGTATCATACATGCTTTTGGAAATGTTAGTTAGGTTTGAGTTTTTAACTTAATCGGTAATTCTATTGAATTTAAACTGTAATGTTGAAATTTTAAATTCTGAGAGTTTCTGACATTATATATTTCTCTTTGATTGACACAAAAAGTTGGAGTAACTCAGCGGGTCAGGCAGCATCTCTGGAGAAATGGAATACGTGACACTTCAGGCCCGAGACGCTTCCTCAGACAGACACCTCGACCCGAAACGTCACCCATCCCTTCTCTCCAGAGATGCTGCCGGACCCGCTGAGTTACTCCAGCTTTTTGTGTCAATCTTCGATTTAAACCAGCATCTGCAGTTCCTCCCTACACATATTTCCCTTTATTTGAACCTCACGGTGATACTTTTAACAGGCACTGTGCTGGTGGGTGCTGAAAACGTAGATTGATAATGGGGGCTAGAGTGCGTTCACCATGACTGTGTGCTGTGTCAGTGCACTATATAATAACAAGACCGATGGGGTATATTCCGTCTATGAACCTGCTCCTATAAAACCCATCATGCCCACATCAATCAGTGCTGAAATTTGTATTCTACGTTCAATTAAATGCTTTTTCTTAGTGCCCCATTAAAATTCAGGCACTGTTCATTGTCCTCTGTGCCATTTGTCTTCATAAAATATTGAAATTTGTTGGAGGGAAGTAATTTCCAATTCCTATGAATTTCATGACAGGCCATCAAATTCTGAGCATGGCCCAGCCTGAATGCAACTTGCATTTTCACCCCTCTTCTGCTGATTAACCTGATGGATGAAACTGCGCCAGTTTATACAAATTGCACTCTTAGGAATAAATGAATATTTCCCCCAGGCTGTCACTGATATAAGCTGTGAATCTTTCCCATGTGAGGCAATCAATGTTTCTTCTGCTGGCAATGCCCAGACCCGTTGGCTGGTTAGGGGTGTGCCATTCCTAAGCTATATAGCACCAGAGAGGACTCAGCAGGTCAGGCAGCATCTCTGGAGGACATCTACCCTTCTTCAGAAGGGTCTCAACCCGAAACGTCACCCATCCATGTTCTCCAGAGACGCAGTCTGACCTTCTTGAGTTACTCCGGCACGGGGTTTAGCCGGGGCGGCACGGTGGCACAGCGGTGGAGCGCCACAGACCCGGGTTTGATCCTGACTACGGGTGCTGTCTGTACGGAGTTTGTACGTTCTTCCTGTGACCGCGTGGGTTTTCTCCGAGAACTCCGGTTTCCTCCCTCGCTCCAAAGACGTACAGGTTTGCAGGTTCATTGGCTTTGGTAAAATGGTAAATTGCCACTTGTGTGTAGGGTAGTGTCAGTGTGCAGGGATCACTGGTCAGTGGGCCAAAGGGCCTGTTTCCACACTGTATCTCTCAACTAAATTAAACTGAAACCAACATGCGCAGTTCTCTGTTTCTACATCACTTCAGGGAGGATTGAATTGTTTCTTTGCAATAGAATAACGAGGACAACCTTCATGATACCAGATTTATTCTGGTCCTTTTCATACCTTTAGATTCTCTCTCCCCTGACCCTCAGACTGAAGAAGGGTCTCGACTCAAAACGTCACCCATTCCTTTTCTCCAGAGATACGGTCTGACCATCTGAGTTACTCCTGCATTTTGTGTCCACCATATGTGTATTCCTGATGGTTTCAAGATCACCCATCTCTAAACACTTCGTCCAGCCTCTCAGAACCATCTCCAGTATCTTTACAGATTGAAAAATAAAATGTTCATAAATAGGAACGGTGGCGCAGCGGTAGAATTGCTGCCCTACAGCGCTTGCAGCGCTGGAGACCCGGGTTCGATCCCAACTACGGGTGCTGTCTGTATGGAGTTTGTACGTCTCCCCGTGACCGCGTGGATTTTTCTCCGAGATCGTCGGTTTCCGCCCACGCTCCAAAGATGTACTGTACAGGTTTGTAGGTTAATTGGCTTGGTGTATGTGTAAATTGTCCCTAGTGTGTGCAGGGTGGTGTTAATGTGCAGGAATCGCTGGTCAGCACGCACTCGGTGGGCCGAAGGGCCTATTTCTGCGCTGTATCTCAAAAACTAAACTAAGGAATACCGATAATTGTTCTCCTTTGTTGTTGCAGCTATGTTTAGTTTAGTTGATTGTTGTCACCTGTACCGAGGTACAGTGAAAAGCTTTGTTTTGCGTGCTATCCGGTCAACAAAAGGACAACACATACGATACGACAGAAGTATATTTATCGCAGGAGGTAAATTGGACAACATGATTACATTCAAGCCGCCCACAGTGTACAGATATCAGATAAAGGGTATAACATTTAGTGAGAGGATTGTAATGAATGATCGCAGATCGTCTTCTGGGACCAGCAGGCAAAGAGTTGCCTGGCTTTGGCGCCATCTTTGAAGCCATAATTAGTTTAGGAGGCAAGTTCTTGAAATGCTCCAGGGTTAGAAACTTTACACAGCTGCTGAATGTGCCTTTGGAGATTGTAACTTGTCACCAGAGATGAATACCAACAGTGAGGAAGGAATTCATCTCTGGTGACAAGTTACAATCTCCAAGGCTACATAAATCAGTTCATTGTACCATTGTACTTTGTAAAGCATCGATGGTGAATTTGTCTCAGGGGAGAGAGAGAAAGAAAGAGCGATAGAGAGAGAGAGAGAGAAAGTGAGAGGGGGAGAGAGAAGGAGGAAGGGAGAGAGAGAGATAGAGAGGGAGATGAGAGAGTGGAAGGGAGGGACAGAGAGAGAGAGAGAGAGAGAGAGCGATCTGGCACTATTTAGTTGTAATCTCTCTCTACGTTAGGCTGACAGATAGCTGTTTCAAGTCGCAAATCAAAGGATTTTGATACGTTTCCATCTCCGGATCCATTGAGAAACCAGTACCTCCATGTAGCTATCTAAGTGTTTCTTAAATGGTGCAATAGTACCTGCTCAACTACCTCCTCCAGCAACACGTTCCATACACCCACCGCCCTTTGTGTAAAAAAGTTACCCCTCGGGTTCCTATTAAATCTTTCCCCCTCACCTCATCACAACATTTATGGTCAGGTACTTGGATAGGACAGGTTTAGAGGGATATGGGGCAGATACTGGCAGGTGGGACCAGTGTAGATGGGACATGTTGATCGGTGTGGGCAAGTTGGGCCAAAAGGCCTGTTTCCACACTCTATAACTCTATGACCTATGTCCTCTGGTTCTCGATTTCCTTCATGCTTTTGTACACCTCTATAATAAACAATAGACAATAGGTGCAGGAGTAGGCCATTCGGCCCTTCGAGCCAGCACCGCCATTCAATGTGATCATGGCTGATTATCCCCAATCAGTACCCCGTTCCTGCCTTCTCCCCATATCCCCTGACTCCACTATCTTTAAGAGCCCTATCTAGCTCTCTCTTGAAAGTATCCTCTGAGGCAGAGAATTCCACAGACTCACAACTCTCTGTGAGAAAAAGTGTTTCCTTGTCTCCGTTCTAAATGGCTTACTCCTTATTCTTAAACTGTGGCCCCTGGTTCTGGACTACCTCAACATCGGGAACATGTTTCCTGCCTCTAGTGTATCCAAACCCTTAACAATCTTATATGTTTCAATAAGATGCCCTCTCATCCTTCTAAACTCCAGTGTACAAGCCATTCTCTCAGCATATGACAGTCCCGCCATCCCGGGAATTAACCTTGTAAACCTATGCTGCACTCCTTCAATAGCAAGAATGTCCTTCCTCAAATTAGGTGACCAAAACTGCACACAATACTCCAGGTGTGGTCTCACTAGGGCTCTGTACAACTGCAGAAGGACCTCTTTGCTCCTATATTCGATTCCTCTTGTTATAAAGGCCAAAATGCCATTCGCTTTCTTCACTGCCTGCTGTACCTGCATGCTTACTTTCATAGACTGATGAACAAGGACCCCCAGATCCCGTTGTACTTCCCCTTTTCCCAACTTGACGCCATTTAGATAGTATTCTGCCTTCCTGTTTTTGATACCAAAGTGGATAACCTCACATTTATCCGCATTAAACTTCATCTGCCATGCATCTGCCCACTCCCCCAACCTGTCCAAGTCATCCTGCATTCTCATAGCATCCTCCTCACTGTTCACTGCCTGCTATTCTGAAAGGGACCCATTAATCCCTACTCTTTGTTTACTGTCTGCCAACCAATTATCTATCCATGTCAGCACTCTACCCCCAATACCATGTGCCCTAATTTTGCCCACTAATCTCCTATGTGGGACCTTATCAAATGCTTTCTGAAAGTCCAGGTACACTACATCCACTGGCTCTCCCTTGTCCATTTTCCTAGTTACATCCTCAAAAAATTCCAGAAGATTAGTCAAGCATGATTTCCTCTTCATAAATCCATGCTGACTCGGACCGATCCTGTTACTGCTATCCAAATGTGCCACTATTTCATCTTTTATAATTGACTCCAGCATCTTCCCCACCACCGATGTCAGGCTAACTGGTCTATAATTCCCTGTTTTCTCTCTCCCGCCTTTCTTAAAAAGTGGGATAACATTAGCTACCCTCCAATCCACAGGAACTGATCCTGAGTCTATAGAACATTGGAAAATTATCACCAATGCATCCACAATTTCTGGAGCCACTTCCTTAAGTACCCTGGGATGCAGACCATCAGGCCCTGGGGATTTGTCAGCCTTCAGTCCCATCAGTCTATCCAACACCATTTCCTGTCTAATGTGGATTTCCTTCAGTTCCTCCGTCACCCCAGATCCTCTGGCCACTACTATATCAGGCTTACTAAGATCACCCCACATCCTCCTGCACTCCAAGGAATAGAATCCCAGCCTGCTCAGCCTCTCCCTATAACTCAGGCCCTCAAGTCCTCTCTTGTTCCTGTATTGGATGTGTCCCGGCTTAAGGGAAGAAGGGAGGAGAATGGGGTTAGGAGGGAGAGATAGATCAGCCATGATTGAATGGAGGTGTAGACGATGGGCCGAATGGCCTAATTCTGCTCCTATCACTTATGGCCTTTAGTTTAGTTTAGTTTATTGTCACATGAACCGAGGCACCGTGAAAAGCTTTTGTTGCCAGCGGAAAAACAATACATGATTACAATCGAGCCATTTGCAGTGTACAGATACATCATAAGGGAATAATGTTCAGTGCCAGGTAAAGCCATTAAAGTCCGATGAAAGAATGTCTGATAGTAGTTCAGGACTACTGTCCTAAATGGTCAGTGGTGTAACCATGGCAACTGTTGCTCCTTCCGCAGATGACTCTGGTGACGAGGAGCCGACCTCGCAGTCTGACAAGAGTGAGCTGTACACCACCCTGCGGACGCTGGCCAGCAAGCTCGACGACTTGAGCCAGTGCAACGACCTCATCGCCAAGCACGGAGCCGCCCTGCAGCGGTCCCTGAGCGAGCTCGAGGCGCTGAAGCTGCCGGCCGAGAGCGGAGAGAAGATCAAAGCAGTCACCGAGCGGGCCACCCTCTTCCGCATCACGTCCAATGCTATGATCAATGTAAGTGAAAGCATTGCTCACCCTGGCTGTCGTTTAAGCACTGTGTCCCACTTGGCATGCCTCTTGTCACTAAAAGTTGCTCATCTGTGCCTCCCCCTCTCATTTCCTCTCCCCTCTCTTTCCCCCCCTCTCCTTCCCCCCTCTCCTTCCCCCCTCTCCTTCCCCCCTCTCCCCCCATCTCCCCCCTCTCCTCCCCCCTCTCTTACCCCCCCCTCTCTTAACCCCGTCTCCTTTCCCCCTCTCCTTCCCCCCTCTCCCCCCATCTCCCCCCTCTCCTCCCCCCTCTCTTACCCCCCCCTCTCTTAACCCCGTCTCCTCCCCGCCTCTCCTTCCCCCCTCTCCCCCATCTCCCCCCTCTCCTCCCCCCTCTCTTACCCCCCTCTCTTACCCCCCTCTCCTCCCCGCCTCTCCTCCCCCACTCTCCTTCCCCCTCTCCTCCCCCCTCTCCTCCCCGCTCTCCTCCCCCCCTCTCCTCCCCCCCTCTCCTCCCCGCTCTCCTCCCCCCTCTCCTCCCCCTCTCCTCCCCCCCTCTCCTCCCCCTCTCCTTCCCTCTCCCCTACTCTCGCCTCTCCCACTCTCCCTCTCACACTCTAATAAAGGGATTATAAATGTATCACTGTTTCAAGATCATAAAGGTAATGAATTTGTAGGACATTTAGTTTACCTTATTGTCATGAGCACCGAGGTATAGTGAAAAGCTTTTGTTGTGTACTAACCAGTCAGCGGAAAGACAATACATGATCCCTATAAGAAAGAACTGCAGATGCTGATTTATACTGAAGATAGACACAAAATGCTGGAGTAACTCAGCTGAATAATTGTGCTCAGTCTGCCTTTGCCTACGCGATCTCCCGGTGACTAAAGATTTTAACTTCCCGTTCCCATACAGGCCTTTCTGTCCTGGGCCTCCTCCACTGTCAGAGTGGGACAACATGCAAATTGGAGGAACAGCACCTCATATTTCACTTGGGCAGCTAATGAATGGCAGAGTAGACTCGATGGGGTGAATGGCCTAATTCTGCTCCTGTGTCGAGTGGTCCATTTGGTGCTAAAAATCTTTTGTTTCCCTGGGCAACAGGCCCAGTAAAACAGAGCTACATGGACATCTGTTTGCATAGACCCCTTGAAAAATGATTTTAAGCTGCCAACCTCATTAATGTACCTCTCTCTGTGATATAAGTGGCTTAGAATTAATTGTTCATCATTCAGGCGTTTGATGGGCATGATTGATAGAGGGAGGTTTAATGATGGCATGCGGTAGATGGATATCCAATTATACTGTTGGTGTGAAGTGGAACTGTTTTGTAGATAGTTTTGTGTTCTCTGTAATAGAGTCAGATTGTTAATCCCTCCAGCAACTTGCCTGCCTTAAAATAACCATGCACGTGTAAATGTTCACACCACAGAGGCGTGAGAGATGTCTTAATGCAGGACAAGCTGTTTCAATATGTTCAGTGGCACGGTGGCGCAGTGGTAGAGTAACTGCCTTGCAGCGCCAGAGACCCAGGTTCGATCCTGACCACGGGGTATGTGCGTTCTCCCCGTGACTGCGTTGGATTTCCCCGGGTGCTCTGGTTTCCTCCCACACTCCAAAGACATATACAGGCTTCGGTAAAGTTTGTAAATAGTGTTAATGTACGGGGTGATCGCTGGTCGGCGCGGACTCGGTGGGCTGAAGGGCCTGTTCCAGCACGGTATCTCTAAACTAAACTAAGAGAATCTGTTTTCTTTTTGCCGGTTTATTTTTCACTCCGTGGCTAATTCCTATATGTTCCTCACAGCAACACAACAGATCCAGGGGTGTAGGTCGGATTGCCAGCCCATTATAGCTTTATGGAGGCATATCTGATCATTGACACTGTGCATGCGTGATATTACCACAGACATTTTATACAATCGATTAAAATAGACTTCGAAACCGTTTTTGGGTGCTGTGCTATCACTTTTGGAAATCTCCTCACCCCCAAAGGAGCGCATTTGATCTGTTTGCTTTCGATCTTGAGCTGACAGAAGGTTGGTGATAAGTAATAGAAGCATTGATTTCCTGGACGGCACGTTCCACGCTGCTTCTTTCTGCATTAATTCAGCTGCTGCTGAGGTTTAATGTTTGGTTTTAGGACCAGAGGCCATAGCCTCAGAATAAAAGAACATACCTTCAGAAAGGAAATGAGGCGGAATTTATTTAGTCAGAGGGTGGAGAATGTGTGGAATTCATTGTCGCAGATGGATATTTTTAAGACGGAGATTGACAGATTCGTGATTAGTACGAGTGTCAGTGGTTATGGGGAGAAGGCAAGAGATTGGGGTTGAAAAGGAAAGAGAGATCAGCCACGATTGAATGGCGGAGTAGACTTGATGGGCCGAATGGCCTAATTCTGCTCCTAAAACTTATGAACATGACATTTCAGAAAATACATAAAAATCAGTTGGAGAGTAAAAGCAGATTTTGTTTTGAAAGATTGGGATTGGATGAATGCCATATTTTCTGGGTGTTCTGAGCATGAATTAGCCGTCATTAGACCTCAGCTTTGCTGAGGATGGTCACATTGAGAAACTATTCATTCAATGTTATCTCCATTCAGTAATAGTCATTTCACTGCACTGGACAGTCCAGGACAAGATTTGTTGCTTGTAACTAGCTGACAAAGAACAGATTTGGTGAGGGGATCTGAAACTCTTGACAGGTTGAAAATCAACTTTAATAAACACAGCAGCAGCTTTCGATCCGGCAGGCATTTTGGACTCTAATGAGCATTACTTGTGGTGTCCGCGCGTAACTCCGTCTCAACGGTGAAGCCAGTGATTTCATTGCCTTGGAAACGGCTCCCCTCCCGTGAGAATCGTAGCTGCTATGCCCTATCATCCCCTGACACGGTGGCGCAGCAGTAGAGTTGCTGCCTTACAGCGCTTGCAGCGCCGGACACCCGACCACGGGTGCTGTCTGTACGGAGTTTGCACGTTCTCACCTTGACCACGTGGGTTATCTTGGGTTTCCTCCCACACTCGTGCAGGTTTTGGAGGTTAATTAGCTCGGTATCAGTGTAACTTGCCCCGAGTGTGTGTTGGATAGTGCGGGGATCGCTGGCCGGCGCGGACTCGGTGGGCCGAAGGGCTAGTTTCCGCGCTGTTTCTCTAAACTAAACTAAACTGAGACTCCCCAGCAGTCAAAGGAAAGTCAAAGGCGTTGGGCCGGCAAACAGCAGCCCTGCATTGTAACATGCTCAACCACTTATTGCAAAGGATTCACTGATGCAATTTAAATACAAGAACGCCGTCCTCTCGTGTGGCACTCTGTGAAGGTACGGTGATTGTGATGTGTTTGAACAGAGCCTCTGAAGCTCGCTGGAGGCTGTGGCACCGGGGGCAGCAGTGTAGTGACGGCTGGGGAAAGCAGCAGCTGATTAAGGGGAGCAAGGTTTCAGCACGACGACAGAATAATCACTGCAGTTGTCGCCAGAGGATTCTGTCCTCCAGTCCCAATGGGAAAGTGGAGATAAAGGTGACCTTACATTAGTTGGAGAGATGGGATTTGATTAGGTACAAAGGAAATGAGAACTGAGGGTTACAGAGCTAAGAAAGAAATAGTGAAGGCATAACAAAAAGACTGTAATTTAATATTTCCAAGTATAGAAACATAGACAATAGGTGCAGAAGTAGGCCATTCGGCCCCTTCGAGCCAGCACCACCATTCAATATAATCATGGCTAATCATCCTAAATCAGTGCCCTGCTTTCTCCCCATATCCCTTGATCCATAAGAGCTAAATCTAACTCTCTCTTGAAAACATCCAGTGAATTGGCCTCCACTGCCTTCTGTGGCAGAGAATCCCACAGATTCACAACTCTCTGGGTGAAATATAGGAATACTTTTTTGTCACGTGACTAAGCACAGTGAGATTCTTTGCTTGCATACACAATGTATACAAATAGCAGCCACCTACGGCACTGTCAAAGTTACAGAGCACGCTGGCTCCTCCTTTTATCCCCCCCTCCACAGCAGTTCCCCCACGCAGGGTCCCCATTGTCCATTGACTCCCCCCCCCCATTGTCCATTGTTCTTCCCGTCCCCCCTCACGATGGTTCTCCACGCTCTCAGCGACCATCGACCACAGGTCGACGCGCGAGGCTTCACCACCGCCGAGGCCCCATCGTCGCGAGGCTTCACCGCTGCATCCGCCAAGGCCTCACCCCTGTCGATGCCCACTTCACGCCTCCGTGGTGCCGACCTGGGCTCCAGCCGCGGGCTCCGTCGGCTGCTTCGCCCGAAGCAGGCTTCTACCGACGAGGCCCCGGCCGGGCCCTGACCCAGGCTTCTATACGGCGATCCGGGAGGCATCGAGACTGTGGCACCTCGATAAAGGCCTCCGGCTGCGTTCCCAGTCCACAGCCCTGGCCCGTCGGGAAGCCTCCTGGCCGCGCCAGAAGTTTGTTTCCAAGCATGCAAACAAATGGCTTTCACTGAACCTGTACAGTGACAATAATATTGTATTGTGACAATAATAAGTCCCGAGTGTTTTATTGTCAGATGTCCCAGATAGAACAATGACATTCTTCCTTGCGGCAGCACAACAGAATATGTATAAATGTGACAATAATAAACACAACTAAACTAAAAAACAAAAAAATTGGTTAAAACCTTCATTCACAAACAGCAGCAAATGAATCCTGTTTAATTTTGAAAACTCTGGTATGAAATATTCCTTTCTCGATTATTAGCACTTTATGCAGAGTATAGATATTTTCTTTTTGTTCTGGTTTAGGTTTTAAAATTTAAGAATGACCCTGATCATTCCCTCTCCTCCCCTCTCCCAATGGGCAGAAGATACAAAAGTTTGAAAGCACGTCATACCAGATTCAGGATCAGCTTCTTTCCGGCTGTTATCAGACTATTGAATGTAACTCTCATCACCTAAGGTGGACCGTGAATTTGTTTTATCTGCACTTTTTCTGCAGCTAGACATTATTACTCTGCATTCTGCACTTTGGTTATTTCTCTCTTTGCACTACCTGTTGTACTTGTGCATAGTTTGATTGTAAACAAATATGATATTATTTGCCAAAATAGCACACAGAACAACGTTTTTTCTTCTGCATCTCTGTACACGTGACAATGGATCTAGGTTTATTATTGTCAAGTGTACCGAGGTACAGTGGAAAGCTTTGTTTTGCATGCTATCCAAACAGATCAGATATACCCATCATAAATACAATCGTCAAACTCAACTACAATAGTCAAACTCAACTACAATACAACTATATTTAAGAGGGAGTTAGATGTGGCCCTTGTGGCTAAAGGGATCAGGGGGTATGGAGAGAAGGCAGGTACAGGATACTGAGTTGGATGATCAGCCATGATCATATTGAATGGCGGTGCAGGCTCGAAGGGCCGAATGGCCTACTCCTGCACCTATTTTCTATGTTTCTATGTTTAATAGGTAGAGCAAAGGGGAAGATAAGAGTGCAGGATATAGTTCTCAGCATTGTAGCACTATTAATATCACTATAAAGTGAAGGTGTTCAGCAAAATGATCGCCGAGCCTGCGCTTGGTCTCGCCGATGTTTAAGAGTCCACAGCTGGAACAGCGGATACAGTAGATGAGGTTGGAGGAGGTGCAAGTGAACCTCTGCCTCACTTGAAAGGACTGTCGGGGTCCTTGGACAGAGTCGAGGGAGGAGGTATAGGGACAGGTGTTGCAGGAAGAGATCATGTAGGTCTAGGCTGACTGAGCAGAGGTGTTCAGCGATCTAAAGCTTCTATGGTGCAGGAGGCTCTCCAAGTAGATGTTGTCATGGGCAATGAAGAATGGGCAATAAACAGCGGCCTTGTGGAGGGCACCTTCACCCCGTAAGTGAATAATACACGTATTAATTAGAAAGCAGTTAAAACGAGCTGAAATCTGTTTTACTGATATGTTAGAATGTGCTTTATAGGCTTTAAATCTCTGACTACTGTTGTAGGGTGAGGGAAGATACTGTCAGTGACAGATGGGTTGTGCTGACTCCAGCTGCCAGGTTATTTTGCTTCACTAACTTTCACAACTGGAGTTTGATGTTGTGCTGGGGAGTTGTTTCACTGGGGCCTGTACTCCCTGTGAGAGTCATCTGTAATGTATTCAACGTGAGGGTTTGTAAACACACTAAATATCACGGCTGTGTGGTCCTGCGGTTCACAAGTCACGCCGAGAAAATGTTGCCATGAACAACGCAGGAGTTGTTTTCTGGATGGACTTATGCCACACAACCTTGGCCACGCTCTCATTTCACTCCTGCCATCGAGGTGAAGGTACAGGAAGGAGCCTGAAAACTAACTTTAGGCTCAGGAACGGCTTCTTCCCTGCAGCCATCAGGCTATTAAATACTACAACCTCCAAATATACTCTGAACTACATAGGCTTGGGGGCATTGGTTTTGTCTTTGCACTATGATTGTTTATTTTATATATGTGTGTGTGCGTGTGTGTGTATATATATGTGTGTTTGTGTGTATATACGTGTGTCTCAAACGCACACATATATACACATATTTACACACACTTTTTTCACATATATATGCATATGTATGTATCTATGAATATACATGTGTGTGTATATATATATATATGGATATATATCTATGTATATACATGTATGTACATACATAGATATATATTGAACTTATTTTGTTTATTGTTGTTTGCAGAGTACTGTTTTTACATATTCTGTAGTGCTGCCTGCAAGTAGGAATATCATTGTTCTGATGGGACATATGACAATAAAACACTCTTGATGAGAAGCTTCAATTAGCAGTGGTTTCAGGAGACAGCCGGAGAGGTCACAGAGCCTGGAGATGCCTGTCACAGACTGACTGGGCTGCCGTTGCAGTGTTACTGTGTGTGTGTGTCTCGCTGCCAAGCCAGTCTGACCAGCAGGGGAGTGAGTCTCACTCAGACCAGAATTAATTCCAGCAACCTGCAAACCGGTGCGGATACCATCAACCGCCTGGAAGGTAGACACAAGGAACTCCAGATGCTGGTTTACGACAAAAAGGACGTACATCTCCTTTGTTTCCTGGCCTCGTAATGAGCATGGGAGAATGATTCTGTAGACTTTTGCTCACCACTCCCATTACCGTCCCTTGTCCTTCATTACTGGCTCCGAGTAGCCACACTACTGGCTCCGCGCTTCAGATTGGCAAAGGCTCGGCATTAAGGACAGGAGGTGAAGCATGGTGGGGGGGTAGGAGGGAAGATGGAGGCTTGATGCTGCCTCTGCCTGCCACACTTCATCTTCGTCCGCCCTTCTGGGAAGCCTGTAAAATTAACTCATGGAGATTGTTGCGTCTCGAGAGATACCAGAATCATTCCAAAAGGCTTTTGGCATTGACAAATGGACAATCCATTGCTCCACCCGTCCTGTTTGTCACAATCATTGATCGCTGTTGCCAGAAACTGAGATTGATTGTGGCTATAATCCCTGATGCACCTTGCTGTTGGTAAAGTCAAACCTAAAAAGGAAAGCAAGGCATGAAAACCCTCTCACTGTTTTGACCAATTGGCTGGAGAATGGAGCCACAGCTTGCTCCGGTTACCTCCTGCACTGCAGGCCAGCCATTATATGATGCGCCCCTTAAATCTCTGGAAGTAAGTCTCAGTATGATTTATCCCAGGTGTTCTAAGTATGTAGGAAAACAACAAACCTTCTCGGGCGTACACAAAAATGCTGGAGAAACTCAGCGGGTGCAGCAGCATCAATGGAGCGAAGGAAACAGGCATCGTTTCGGGCCGAAACCCTTCTTCAGACTGATAGGGGGTGGGGAGAAGAAAGGAAAAAAGGCGGAGGAGGAGCCTGAGGGCTGGGGGAGGGGAGGAGACAACCAGAGGGCTGATGAAGGGGAGGGGACAGCAAGGGCTAGCAGAATTGGGAGAATTCAATGTTCAAGCCCCCAGGATGTAGACTGCCCAAGCGGAATATGAGGTGCATTTCCTCCAATTTCCGGTGTTGCTCGCTGTGGCCATGGAGGAGACCCAGGACAGAGAGGTCAGATACGGAATGGGAGGGGGAGTTGAAGTGCTGAGCCACCGGGAGGTCAGGTTGGTTATTGCGGACTGACCGGAGGTGTTCGGCGAAACGATCGCCAAGCCTCTGCTTGGTCTCACCGATGTCGATCAGCTGGCATCTAGAGCAGCGGATGCAATAGATGAGGTTGGAGGAGATGCAGGTGAACCTCTGTCGCACCTGGAACGACTGCTTAGGTCCTTGAATGGAGTCGAGGGGGGAGGTGAAGGGACAAGTGTTGCATCTCTTGCGGTTGCAAGGGAAAGTACCCGGGGAGGGGGTGGTACGGGAGGGAAGGGAAGAATTGACAAGGGAGTTACGGAGGGAGCGGTCTTTGCGGAAGGCAGACATGGGGGGAGATGGGAAGATGTGGCGAGTGGTGGGGTCACGTTGGAGGTGGCGAAACTGACGGAGGATCACTTGTTGTATGTGACAGCTGGTGGGGTGAAAGGTGAGGACTAGGGGGACTCTGCCCTTGTTGTGAGTGGGGGGATGGGGAGAGAGAGCAGTGTTGCGGGGTATGGCAGAGATCCTGGTGCGGGCCTCATCTATGGTGGAGGAGGGGAACCCCCGTTCCCTGAAGAATGAGGACATTTCGGATGCCCTGGTGTGGAACGCCTCATCCTGGGCGCAGATGCGGCGTAGACGGAGGAATTGGGAATGGGGGATGGAGTCCTTACAGGAAGCAGGGTGGGAAGAAGTGTAGTCCAGATAGCCATGGGAGTCGGTAGGTTTGTAGTGGATGTCGGTAAGAAGTCTATCACCTGCGATGGAGATAGTGAGATCAAGGAATGGTAGGGAAGTGTCGGAAATGGTCCAGGTGTATTTGAGTGCCGGATGGAAGTTGGTGGTGAAGCGGATGAAGTCAGTCAGTTGTGTGTGGGTGCAGGATGTGGCACCGAAACAGTCATCGATGTAGCGGAGGTAGAGGTCGGGGATGGGGCCCTGGTACGCATTGAACAAGGATTGTTCTACGTACCCGACAAAGAGGCAGGCGTAGCTGGGGCCCATGCGTGTGCCCATAGCTACGCCTTGTATTTGGAGGAAATGGGAGGAGTCAAATGAGAAGTTATTGAGGGTAAGGACCAGCTCCGCTAGGCGGAGGGGGGTGTCAGTGGCCGGGTATAGGTTGCTTCTATGGTCGAGGAAAAAATGGAAGGCTTCGAGACCATCCTGGTGGGGGATGGAGATGTACAATGACTGGACGTCCATGGTGAAGATGAGGGGGTGAGGGCCTAGAGAGTGGAATGCGCGGAGACGACGGAGAGTGTCTGAGGTGTCTTGAACATAGGTAGGGAGGGATTTAACCAAGGGGGATAGGATGGAGTCGAGATAGGTGGAGATGAGTTCGGTGGGGCACGAACAGGCAGAGACAATGGGTCTACCGGGACAGTCAGGTTTGTGGATTTTGGGGAGAAGGTAAAAGCGGGCTGTGCGGGGCTGGGGAACGATGAGGTTGGAGGCTTCTCGGGCGATAGACACAAAATGCTGGAGTAACTCAGCAGGTCAGGCAGCATCTCTGGAGAAAAGGAATAGGTGATGCTTCGGGTCGAGACCTGGAATAGAAAAAAATTACCTCAGGATCCGTTCTTAATTTAGTTTAGAGATACAACATGAAACAGGCCTTTCAGCCCACCGAGTCTGTCCACACTGACCATTGATGACCCGTTAACACAAGTTCTATGTTATCCCACCTTCTCACCAACTTCCTGCACACTGGGGACAGTTTACGAGGACAATTATACTACAAACCCGCACGTCTTTGGGATGTGGGAAGAAATCAGAGCACCCGGAGGAGACCCTTGTGGTCACAGAGAGAACATGCAAACTCCACACAGACAGCACTCGAGGTCAGGATCGAATCCGGGTCTCTGGCGCTGTGAGGGAGCAGCTTTACATGCTGGGCTACTGTACTGCCCTCTTCAAAAATAAAATAACATTGTCTGAATTAACATTGAATTGGGACTGTTTGGCAATTTGTTGTGCTGATACAGACAAGATGGACGCAGCGCTTTTGAGCCTGACGTTCATGTTCACATGCTCATAAGTGATAGGAGCAGAATTAGGCCGTTCGGCCCATCAAGTCTATTCCGCCATTCAATCATGGCTGATCTACCTTTCCCTCAACCCCATTCTCCTGCCTTCTCCCCATAACCTCTGACACCCGTACTAATCAAGAACCTATCTATCTCCGCCTTAAATATATCCACTGACTTGGCCTCCACAGCCGTCTGTGGCAAAGAATTCCACAGATTCACCACCCTCTGACTAAAGAAATTCCTCCTCATCTCCTTCCTAAAGGATCGTCCTTTAATTCTGAGGCTGTGACCTCTGGTCCTAGACTCTCCCACTAGTGGAAACATCCTCTCCACATCCACTCTATCCAGGTCTTTCAGTATTCGGTGAGTTTCAATGAAGTGTCCCCTCATCCTTCTAAACTCTGGCGAGTACAGGCCCAGTGCCATCAAACGCTCATCATATGTTCATCCAATCGTTCCTGGGATTATTCTCGTAAACCTCCTCTGGACTCTCTTCAGCGCCAGCACATCCTTCCTAAGATGTGGGGATAAAATTGCTCACAATACTCCAAGTACGGTCATTGTGGGAGCTGGGTTTATAAGCAGTACAGGTGCAGGAAGTGAGGGATCGTTCTGATTGCCGCGTGTGGTGACATCATCAACATGTTCATTTAGGAATGCGTTTGTGATGTCACTGCATATAGCAACATCGCATCTCCAGGAGCCAGTAACATCGTACACTGGCCGGGGAGCACAGGCTAACACCAACAAGGAGCTGGATAGAGCTGGAGAGGTACAGTCATTAAAGCTGGGCTGGCTACCACGCATTCTCACTCCTAATGTATGAAGTGGCAATAACCATAATTTTAAATATAAGAGTTCAAATACTTACGCCAAATGTTTGGATGGAGTGTGTCGCATGATGTCTCCTTTCCGTTTGTGAATCAGACACTGTGGGTATTATGCTTGGGCACCTTACAACCCAGTGGTATGAATCTTGATTTCTCTAACTTCAAGTAACCCTTACATATCCCCTCTCCCTCTGACCCTCCCACAGCCTAGTCGTTGTGCTAGTTTCACTGTCGTCCTGGTGAGTTTCATTGTCTGTACAACTCGTTATCACCCAGCCCACAGTCAACAATGGACCGTTTCCTTCATCATCGTTACTTTTTTGCATATCTTTCATTCATTTGTTCTATATCTCTCTATATCACCATCTATATCTCTTGTTTCCCTTTGCCCTGAATCTTAGTCTGAAGAAGGGTCTCGACCCAAAACTTCACTTTTCTCCAGAGATGTTGCTTGACCCACTGAGTTACTCCAGCTTTTTGTGTCCTTATCCTTTTCATGTTATTTTTTCCAGGTGGCCACAGCTATGGGGAATGTTTAAAATATCACTTTTAGTCTGCTTTGGACAAAGTTCAGGGTTATTTGCTGAAAGTTAACGCATTAATCTTCTGGGTCAGGTATACAACAATTGCCTTCAAAGTCAATTGTATACCACTTTCTTTCAGGCTGATTCAATTGAATACAAATTGTTTCTGTGGTAAAATGTGTCGACGACCACTTCTGGGTTAGTTAGCCCCTCTCCAGAAATCCATTAGATAATAGACAATAGGTGCAGGAGTAGGCCATTCGGCCCTTCGAGCCAGCACCGCCATTCAATGTGATCATGGCTCATCATCCCCAATCAGTACCCCGTTCCTGCCTTCTCCCCATATCCCCTGATGCCGCTATTTTTAAGAGCCCTAACTAGCTCTCTCTTGAAAGCATCCAGAGAACCTGTCTCCACCGCCCTCTGAGGCAGAGAATTCCACAGACATTAGTTTGGTTTGTTTGTGTAGTTTATTATTGTGGCATGTACTGAGGTACAGTGTAAAGCTGATTAAAATTCAGGCATGCCCTTGTGAAAGTAAAGGGCCTGTCCCACTTGGGCATCATTTGCGCGTCATTTACGCGACATCATTTACGGGTCACGACGCATGACGCGCGCGTCGTAACGCACGCGTGACGTGCGCATGGCGTGCATTACGCGCGCATGGCGCGTGGTGACGTAGGCAGTGACGCGCTGCAGTGCGCGGAGCCCCAGGATTTCGGGATTCTCAAAATCCTCGCACGCCACCTGCGTGACGCGCAAATGACGCTCAAGTGGGACAGGCCCTTTAGACAGCTAGCTGTGCGTCTAATTTTTTTGTGTGTCAGGGACATAGAATACGATGGCATTTCCTGTGCCACTCTCCTCTGGCACTTACAAGGGGCAACTTAGATCATGTTGCTTCAGGGCTGAACTTTGAAGGGCACTCCTGGGCCAACTAGGATCTGATGAATGGTCACAGACCCAAAACATTAACTGTGTCCACGGAGGCTGCCTGAGCTGCTGGCTTTACTTTAGACTTTCCGGAGGAAACGTGGAGAAAACCCACACGGTCACAGGGAGAACGTGCAAACTCCGTAGTGACAGCACCCATAGTCAGGATCGAACCCGGGTCTCTAGTGCTGTGAGGGAGCAATACTAAGTAAGGCAGTAGCACTTTGTGGCCTACAATGCTTGAAGTAGTTTTTTTACTGCATGGCAGTGGGACATCTTGAGCTCATGAACAGTGCTTGGTGGGTGGAACCTTTCTGTTTCTTTTACCTAATGGGCTCCTCCTGTGTACTTCTTGAGACCCAACACCTTTGAGACATTGCTTTAGTTTGGACAACTGGAGTGGAGTGTGCGTGTTTAGTTTAGTTTAGTTTAGAGATACAGCGTGGAAACAGGCCCTTCGTCCCACCAGCGATCCCCGTATACTAGCACTATCCTACACACTCGGGACAAATTACAATCTTTACTGCATCCAATTAACCCACAAACTTATACACCTTTGGAGTGTTGGAGGAACTCGGAGCACCCGGAGAAAGCCACGGGGTCACAGGGAGAACATGCAAACTCCATACAGATAGCTCCCGTAGTAAGAATCGAACCCGGGTCTCTGGCACTGTCATGGCCCCGTCCCACGGTACGAGTTCATTCCAAGAGCTCTCCCGAGTTTGCCCTGATTCGAACTCGGAGATTTACGGTAATGGCCGCTCGTCGGTACTCGGGGCTCTCGTGGACATTTTTCAACATGTTGAAAAATCTTCACGAGTCTTCCTGAGCTTACCTGCCGTTAGCGAGTCTTCCCGAGTAGACCTGCCGTTAGCGTTACGAGCCGCGAAGAGACGTCCCCGAGCTCCGACGTACCCGCTACGTTCATTCTCCGTGCTTACCACGAGTTTGATTTTTTAAAAACTCGGGAGAGCTCTTGGAATGAACTCGTACCGTGAGACAGGGCCATAAGGCAGCAACTCTACCGCGGCCGCCTCGTCTTCCAACATTTTCTGTTTTTATGTCAGATTTCCAGCATCTGCACTTTTGGGGGGGATTTACATTTGATCCTGTCAGGCATACATACCATTTCCAACAATCTTCCACCTACCTCACTTACCTCATCACCATCCAGGATCCTAAATCTTGATCACTTCATAGATTTCCATGGGTTTAATACTTCACCACAATAACACTTACGAAAAGAGAGGTAAGTTGGTGGGCGACACAGGGACGCAGCAAAAGAGTAGCGCCAGAGACCTGGGTTTGATCCTGACTGCGGGTAAAGAAGGCACAACAACAGCTTTACTTCCGAAGATCACTCAGGAAAGTCAACTTGCCACAACAGCTGCTAGTGTCATTCCACCGTTGCTCCATAGAGAGTGCCCTGACACATGGCATCCTGGGTATGGTATGGAAACAGTTCTGCGGCTGACAAGAAGGCTCTGCAGAGAGTCATCAATACAGCCCAGAAGATCACCAACACACACCTGCCTGCCCTGGAAGAGATCTATAGCTCTCGTTGCCTGCGGAAGGCATCAGGCATCCTAAAAGACTCATCTCATCCCGCACATCACTTGTTTGCCCTTCTGCCCTCAGGAAAGCGTTACAGGTCCATCAAATCACACAGCACAGGATTAACGAACAGTTTCTACCCCAAGGTCATTACCACTCTGAACTCTGCACTGAACACACAGCCCCCATAGCCAATATTTTGTACTGCCACAACACTATACTGTGAAATATTGCACATTATGACGACGTTTTTCTTGCCGTTTTTATTGTTTCCATTGTGGTTATTATATATCTGTTACGTTGGAGCTCCACTCCACAGTGTGCCTGATATGTTGTTGTATGTATTTACAATGACAATAAAGTGTAGTAGTAGTAGTAGTATTACTATTATTATTTTTATTATTATTGTTTTTATTATTGTTATTATTATTATTATTATTATTATTATTATTATTATTATTATTGTTATTATTATTATTATTATTATTATTATTATTATGTCTGCATTTGGCTCCTGGAGACTGTTCTGCCATTCAGAATGATTGTGACTGATATAATTTGGATTCAACACCACTTTCCGGCGCTCTCCCCAATACCTATCGGACTGTCTTTGGTCGGACGTTACTGGCTTTACCTTGCACTAAATGTTCTTCCCTAGTCATGTATCTATACACTGTGAATGGCTCGATTGTAATCATGTATTGTCTTTCCGCTGGCGGGTTAGCACGCAACAAAAGCTTTTCACTGTACCTCAGTACATGTGACAATAAACTAAACTGAAACTGAAACTGAAACCCCTTGAATTCCTCGTGGTTCCAATGACTGTCATTCTCCACCTTGAATATATTTAGTGACTCCACTGAAATATAGTTTGTGTTGGGGATGATAATTCCCTACCTTGCCATCTCCTTTTATAGCCCAGCTACCTTATACTTGCCTTGACCCAGTCAAGACCATACTTGCCTTGACTGGGGCGCCGTCCTGTGTGGTATGGCTGCCCAGCCTGCAGCTGTCCGTTTTCATCTTTTTTTTATTTTTAGTTAGTTAGTTGTTTTGTTTTTAGGAGTTCTATTCTTTTTTATATGGGGGGTGGGGGGTGGGGGGTGGGAAGGGGGAAACTACTTTCTAGGGTCCATACCTGGCCGGAGAGGCAGCTTTTCTCCGGGCTGCACTTTCGACCTGTCCTCGCGGCCTACCAGCGGGCCTGGAGCGGCGTTTCCTGAGGGGACCGCCCAGAACCTCGGCTTCGGCGGCGGCACAGCGCTGGAGCGCTATCGCGGAGCGGAGCGGGCGATGCCTTGCCCGGGTCGCCGCGCTGGAACTCCGGTGAGCTGGGACCACCGGTGAACATAGCGGAGCTGCAGGTCTGTGGAGCGGTCAGGTGCGGGCGGCGGCGCTGAACTTTACATCGGGAGCCTGGGATCTGGCAACGAGATCGCCAGTGGTGGAGCTCCATCGAGTGCGGCCTGTCGGCTTCGGAAGCCGCGGACTCCGGTAGGGAGACGGCCATTCCAGGTGTCCCAAGCTGCTGAGAGGGTTCTCCCGACGCTGGAGCACCATCACCCGGCGAAGAAGGGCCTGTAACATCGGCCCCCGTAGCGGCTACTGTGGAGGCCTATATAGGCCAGACTATGGGTGGACAAGGGGATATGGACTGGACTTTGTGCCTTCCCCCACAGTGGGATCCATTGTGGGGGGATGTTTTTTATGTTTTATGTTAAATTTCTTTAATGTTGTGTCTATTTGTGCTGCATGGCAAGAACAAATTTCACTACACCATTTGGTGTATGTGACAATAAACGTCCTTTGTCCTTTGTCCATTAGAAATACAATTGGAACATATATAGGTTGTTGATTTGATGTACATTATATGCTCCAGCATGCACAAGGTAAACTGGCAGCAATGGGAAGGAATAAATCCCGGTTATCTCCCTCATGCTTCAAATTTAATGGGGAAAATAAAGGAATATTGAATTCCGTAAAGTGGAAGCACTTCATTTAATTGTAGGTTAATTGGCATTGGTAACATTGTAAATTGTTCCCAGTGTGTAGGATAGTACTAATGTTTGGGGATTGCTGGTCGGCACGGACTCGGTGGGCCGAAGGGCCTGTTTCCGCGCTGAATCTCTAAAGTCTGAAGTCACAGTTCTGCACTGGATCAGGGACGTGGGATAATTTGAAAGGAAATCTGACAATTGGCAACATATATCCTCCCTCTTGATCGAGCCAAACATGATTCAGATTACTAGGACTGACAGTGAAATCTGAGCATGTGATAATGACTAAAGATGTACGATACAGTGCCTTATGAGATCTTCACACTCAAACTGGAATCCAATCTAACTGCGATAATCTGTCATTATAGTCAGGTGTTTGATTTGTCCTCTGGGCAACTTCATCTCAGGGAAACAGAAGTTTGAATGTGTATTACTGAGGTAGGCGTGAAGTCTATGCAGCAGAGGTGTAACAGCCCAACATCCAGTCTGCGTCCTGATTAAATTTTATCTTTGTATGCTTGGTTGTCAACTTCCCCAAGCTAACAATGATCTATCTATTCTACATTTCCGTTGAGCTTCGTCCCCATTAATATCTCGCTCTCCCCCGACTCTCAGTTTGAAGAAGGGTCTTGACCCGAACCCCATTCACCCATTTCTTCTCTCCAGAGATGCTGCCTGTCCCGCTGCGTTACACCAGCACTTGAGTCTATCTTCGCTGTAAACCAGCACCTGCAGTTCCTTCCTACACATCCGGTTGACTTGCTCCCTCTTTCATCAGCAGTAAAGAAGACTGTGATGCAGCCTCTGTTTGTATTTACGAAGGGGCTGCTCCTTGCTTTCTGGCTCCACTTTAGTCCCACCACCCTCATCCATGGGCACCCAGTGCGTACGGAGAGTGTGTAGGACTGAGGATGTCCTGGTTGGTTTGCTCCTGGGCCTGGCCAAGCTGGCCATTTGTGGGTCACGGCTGCTTTTCCGGGATTACATCTGTGCCAGGGTGTCCCTTGAGAAAGAACAAGCGGTGCCCACGGGCACCATGGAGGGGTTCCGGGACCGCTGGGCACGGGGTGGGGGGTTAACGTTATCCTGGGAGAACGTGCAAACTCCGTACAGACAGCACCCGCCATCAGGATCTAACCCACGTCTCTGGCGCTGTGAGGCAGCAACTCTACCGCTGCGCTGCCATGTAAACTGCGCAGAGTCTGCTGAAAACTGGCTTACTCATCTTCATGGTTACACAATGACGCCCGACAGACTCCGCAAAATACTGAGTTTAAACAGCACGCAAGTTTACCAGCTCTCACCATGTCCCTCTTTCTGCCTGAAGCCTGCATTTATTTGCAGTCACCTTCTCACCACTAGAGGGAGTTGATGGCAATAGAGTCCCCGAGACACAAGAAACTGCAGGTGCTGAAATCGTGAGCAAAACCCAAAGTACTGGAGGAACTCGGGCAACATCTGTGGAGGGAATGGAAAGGCAACATTTCGCGTAGGGACCCTTCTTCAGACGCGGGATGCGGGAAACCTGAACAAAACACAAAGCTCTGGAATAACTCAGAAGGTCAGGCAGCATCTGTGGAGGGACATGAATTCTGAGGAAGGGTTTGACCCACTGAGTTCAGCATTTTGTACTTAGCTCAAGCTTTGCAATTCTTCCTCCTTAAGGTGGATTTAAAGATAAATACTTATATTACGGTTGAAGAAATACAATACTTTAATAATCCTATATAGCATTTCCATTTTTACCAGATCAATCTATCTGGTTCCTTCCTACCCATATAGTCTCTCCAGCTCTTCCCCAACCTTTTTCCTTCCTACAGTAACATGCAGGTCATATTTTGAGTTTCTTGCTGCGTTTCACTCTCTGTTATCACCTACCGTACAGCCAACAATGGACCATTGTGGGCTCCACCTTTCCTTGATCATTGTTGCTTTATGCATATCTTTCATTCATTTGTTCTATGTACCTTCTATATCTCTCGTTTCCCCCTCCCCTGACTCTCAGTCTGAAGAAAGGTCTCGACCCGAAATGTCACCTATTCCTTTTCGCCAGCGATGCTGCCCGACCCGCTGAGTTATTCCAGCTTTCTGTGTCTGTCTTGAGCATATTACGTGTAAGCAAGAACTGCAGATGCTGGTTTAAACCGAAGTTAGACACAAAAAAAGCTGGAGTAACTCAGCGGGACAGGCAGCATCTCTGGAGAGAAGGAATGGGTGACGTTTCGGGTCGAGACCCTTCTTCAGACCTAACTTCAGACTTGAGTGTATTATGGTCCTTTCTAAAATTCAGGGGTTGACTTTGCGCAAAGATCAAAGTTCTGGAATTTTTCGTAAACCTCTTCGCCTTTCTCCTACTTGCTTCGAAACACCCCTTAAAATCCACCTGTTTCATCAACCATATGATAATTGTCCCTAACATTTCCTTATCTGAATTGCTATCACATTTTAGTTTGCTAACTCTCCTGCGAAGAGGATAGGTATGTTAAAAAGTACGATAAAAATACAAAGAGCTTGTTTTGTTGACTGTTTTGCAATTTTAAATAGGGGACATTTCTTACACCGCTGCAGCGTTGCGCCACTTGTAATGCAACTGATGCTGTCTAATTGTTAACAGGGAATGTCACCTTGGGATTCAACTATTCCGAAATGGAGTTGGTCTCAGGTACGGTTACTAGCTAAAATGGGGAGCTGTAGAAGGCAGGCAGGGAGACGGAAAGAAGGATCAGCTAACAGGTTTTCAGTGTTTTATTGGAAACAACAAGCCCTCCAGGCAAGGCCACCTCTAACAGTACCAAGATATCCCACACTCACGTTTTACTCTCTCTAAAGACAGACACAAAAAGCTGGAGTAACTCAGCGGGTCAGGCAGCATCTCTGGAGAAAAGGAATAGGTGACATTTCAGGTCCAGTTCCTTCTTACTCTCTCTCCCACTTTCTCTCCCCTCTTCCTCCGCCCACCCTTCATGCCTCTCCTCTTTCCCCATCCCTACCCTTCTTCCTTTCCCCTCTCCCCCCTTCCCATTCCTTCCTCTCCCCTGCTCTTTCCCTTTCTACTCACCTCTATGCTTTTCCCTTCTTCCCCCTCCTTTTTGTCTACCTCGGTGAATCTGCGCCCCCCCTCTCGCTCACTCACTCACACACTCACTCACTCACACACTCACTCACTCACTCACACACTCACTCACACACTCACTCACTCACTCACTCACTCACTCACTCACACACTCACTCACACACTCACTCACTCACTCACTCACACACTCACTCACTCACACACTCACTCACTCACTCACTCACACCCTCACTCACACACTCACTCACTCACACACTCACTCACTCACTCACACACTCACTCACACACTCACTCACTCACTCACTCACTCACTCACTCACACACTCACTCACACACTCACTCACTCACTCACACACTCACTCACTCACTCACTCACTCACTCACACACTCACTCACACACTCACTCACTCACTCACTCACTCACTCACTCACACCCTCACTCACTCACTCACTCACTCACTCACACACTCACTCACTCACTCACTCACTCACACACTCACTCACACACTCACTCACTCACTCACTCACACACTCACTCACACACTCACTCACACACTCACTCACACACTCACTCACTCACACACTCACTCACACACTCACTCACTCACTCACTCACACACTCACTCACACTCACTCACTCACTCACACATATCCATTCGCCCCCTGTCAATCCCACCTCTCTTGGGTCTCTCTAGTGGTGGCATCACCCGAGTCCGGACAGTTAGTTACAGACGGAGCATTGTAACTACACGGCAGATGGCTGTTAGTGTCATCCTCCTCTCAGTCACACGGCGGCACTTCTGGTTAATTAGTACTCAGTCACATGTTTTGATTCTGCTGCTGAATCTTGAGCCAGCCTTCCCCACTTGGAAGCGACTGACAACAGAGCAACAGAATAAGGTGAGCGCGGCGTGTTCCTCTCCTCCTGTGTACAAGGCGGGGACTCTCTCCCTGTCTCTTCCTCCAGCAGTGTGTTTTGGTGATCTCTGTAGAAAGCATGCCCCGGGGGGTGGGGGGGTGTTGAAATCTGTCTGTGTCTAGCGCTGTGCACCGCCACTCTAAAACTGGCACTTCACAGCCGTCTGTTGTTGGACTCGGGGAACAGGCTGGGAGATGTGAGAAGGTGACATTTGGAATCGAGACCCTTCTTCAGGCTGGGAGTCAGGGGAAAGGGAAACGAGAGATATGGACGGTGATATACAACAATGTAATGAAAGATATGCAAACATGGGCTAGGTGAAAACGAGTCCAGACATTGAAACTCAACAAGATGTGAGAGGGAGCTGGTGTTGTTTACGCCTTGCTGAATCTGGTCAAAGCCTCTGGGGTCCTGCCAGTTTGGACAGTTTATAACCCAGATGTTTTGTGCAGAGACGTGAAGGAAATCGAAATATCGGAGTCCGTGGGGATCTTAGTGGAAAATCTGTGGCAACATATTATTTGTTTTATTTTTCTCTCTCTCTCTCCCTCTCTCACACACACACACACGATTGTTTGGCAAGCTCCTTTCTCTGAGTAACGACCAGCATTGGTGAGTGGAATCTCTCCATGGCAGTCAAGTTCGGGTTTTGCTCTAGATATTTACACTTTATCCACTTTCTGCCCAGCGAGCTCAGTGTGTTTCACACCTCTCAGATGCACTGGGAACACTGAAAGCCACAGTACACCAATTAACTAACGAGCCTTAATGACTGCCGGAACCCAGCAGCTCAGCAAGTTGTAGGTACAAGGAACCTAATCAGCATTACCCAGGGATTGCCTGTTCTCCAGGATAGTCCTAGAGTCTCCTGACATGAGGAGGTGCGGGGATAGAGTGAGGTGATTAATGTACTGAGATTGCTGTTGCTCATAAGTGATAGGAGCAGAATGAGACCATCATGTCTACTCCGGCATTCAATCGTGCCTGCTCTATCTTTCCCTCGTCACCCCATTCTCCCGCCTTCTCCCCATAACCCCTGACATCCATATATGTTCCTGTGTTTTATAAAAATCCGTGTGTGTGTCTGAAACACTGTTCACATGATGCTGAGAATCTAACGCAGCGACTCTCGGTTTTCTGCTTGGTCAGAATACATCCTGTGTAGGAAGGAACTGCAGGTGCTGGTTTATGCCGAAGATAGATACAAAGCGCTGGAGTAACTCAGCGGGTCCAGCAGCATCTCTGCAGAAAATGATGGGTGATGTTTCTGGACAGAACCTTTTTTTTTTAACATCCTGTCAGCCCAGGGGAAGAGAAAACTCAGGGACTCAAGTAGGCAAGAGGGAGGGGGAGTGAACTTTGATGGGATAAGACTATCTGTGGAAAAATAGTGTGGATTGTGTAAATGTGCAATATCCAGACAAAATGCTGTGTATGGAGTAACCCGGCAGGTCAGGCAGCATCTCTGGAGAACATGGATAGGTGACGTTTTGGGTCGGGACCCCTCTTCAGACTTGTTTCTCCATGTTTATGTGTAAAGTGGATTGGTGTATGGTGCACATGTCATGTATAGGTACATAGAGTCATAGAGTGATACAGTGTGGAAACAGGCCCCACGGCCCAACCTGCTCACACCGGCCAACATGTTCCAGCTACACTAGTCCCACATGCCTGCGTTTGGTCCATACCCCTCCAAACCTGTCCTATCCATGTACCTGTCTAACAGTTTCTTAAACGTTGGGATAGTCCCAGCCTCAACTCCCTCCTCTGGCAGCTTGTTCGATACACCCACCACCTTTATGTGAAAAAGTTTCCCCTTCAGATTCCTATGATATCTTTTTTCCTTCGCCTTAAACCTATGTCCTCTGATCCTCGATTCACCTACTCTGGGTAAGGTCACGAACAATTTCCAATGAAGAAGGCCATTCATAGAAACATAGAAACATAGAAAATAGGTGCAGGAGTAGGCCTTTCGGCCCTTCGAGCCTGCACCGTCATTCAGTATGATCATGGCTGATCATCCAACTCAGTATCCTGTACCTGCCTTCTCTCCATACCCCCTGATCGCTTTAGCCACAAGGGATACATCTAACTCCCTCTTAAATATAGCCAATGAACTGGCCTCAACTACCTTCTGTGGCAGAGAATTCCACAGATTCACCACTCTTAGATTTGGACCATCTTAACTTGTCCATCCCCCATGGAGCGCATTAACCTATTGAGCCCAGTGAGCCGGGAATTCAATTCCAGGAGATGATCATTTGATGCGTGAATACTACACATTGGATACACTCATGTATACTCATGGTACATGTATCATAGAGGTTGCACATCAACATGGTTGCAAGAGTCAAGGAATTTAGGCTGACTGATTTGTCGTGAAAATCAAGGTCACGTGAAAGAACGTTAATCTTGCCTGTAATCTTGCAAGGCATAAGAATAAGAAAATATATTTATTTTGAAACTTGGTGTCACTTCATTTAATCTGCTTTTTGTAGAGATACACACAGAGCCAGTTCTTCACCGGTTAGTTTATGCTTTATACTACAGTATTGCGCATTAACTGCATTTTAGAGACTTTAGACCTTAGAGATACAGCGCGGAAGCAGGCCTTCCAGCCCACCGAGTCCACGCCGACCAGCGATCACCCCGTACACTAACACTATCCTCCACACTAAGGACAATTTACAATTTCACCTACAAACCTGTACGTCTTTGGAGTGTGGGAGGAACCTGGAGCACCTGGAGAAAACCCACGCGGCCACAGGGAGAACGTACAAGTTCCTTACCGACGGCACCCATAGTCAGGATCGAACCCGGTTCTCTACTACTGTAAGGCAGCAACTCTACAGCTGCGCCATCATGCCGCCCACAATATCCTTCACCATTGCGGATTGGTATCCTTGCATTTCCAACCCAACGCCTCCTTGACAACTCAACAGCTCTGGGAGGGGTCAGTCATCACCTCATCAGGTCTACTACCCAACCAATGTCAATTACCAATTTTGTAAACCAGCATCTGCAGTTCCGTGAGCCCATCGATGACCAACTCTGCCCTGAGAATATTCCAGATAATGAACACTCCGACATAGAATGAACCATTCTACATTTCCTTGAGCATCGTCTGTTTTGATCTGTCATTTTCACACCTTGCCCTTTCATATCTCTAGTTTCCCTCTCCCCTGACTTTCTGTCTGAAGGTAGGTCTTGACCCGAAACGTCAGCCCATTCCTTCTCTCCAGAGATGCTGCCTGAACTGCTGCGTTATTCCAGCATTGTGTCTCCAACATTGACCTTAAGTATGGTGTGCTGGTTATTATCTGTATTAAAAGCATGTTGCTTTTTGCATATTGCTGAAAGTTTAGTTGTAGTTTGGAGATGCGGCATGGGAACCGGCCCTACGGCCAACCGAGTCCTCGCCAATCAGTGCTTAGCTTAGCTTAGAGATACGGTGTGAAACAGGCCCTTCGGTCCATTGAGTCTGGGCCGACTACTCGTTCTATTCTACACACTAGGGACAATTTACAGAAGCCAATTAACCTAAGCATCTTTGGAGAGTGGAAGGAAACCAGAGCACCCGGAGAAAACCCTTGCGGTCACAGGAAGAACGTACAATCCCCATACATATAGCAGCCGTAGTCGAGATCGAACCCGAGTCTCTGGCGCTTTCAGGCAGCAAGTCTACCACGGCGCCACCGTGCCGCCGGGTTGTAATTTGTGTGCTATGAAGCTGAAATAAGATCCTTGGTCTTCTACAGAAGTTCTCACCCTTCTGCTGAACTGTAGCAATAATCAATCTTCACCAAAATGTGGTGTCACACTGGAGTTGTCACTTGAGGTGTGAGGATCATGTAATAGTCTCTTGTCTGTGCGCTCCTGCTTTCAACAACATGGTGCTTGGTGTCAATGTGACAGCGATCCCTGACGTGACGAGACCAGAATTGGGACAATTTACAGCAAACTGTTCAGACACATGGGCAGTCATAAACGGCCAGGAGTGGAAGATATAAGTGACAGTGTATGGCTTCTGCAGCTTCTAACCAGCTCACAAAAAAAAACAATGATCTTCTGCACAACAAATCTAATTATCATCTTATACAGGCATTTCACAAATGAACTCAGAGGAGAAAAAAATGACCGGCAGCAACAGTTTACAGTCAACAAAATTGTTCAGAAGTCATAGGAGCAGAAGTAGGCCATTCAGTCCATCGATTCTACTCTGGCATTCAATCATGGCTGATCTATCTTTCCCTCTCAACCCCATTCTCCTGCTTTCTCCCCATTAACCCCTGACACCCTTGCTAACCATGAGCCTTAAACATATCCAATGACTACAAAAAGTAGTAAACACTGCCCAGTCCATCATCGGCTCTGACCTTCCTTCCATCGAGGGGATTTATCGCAGTCGCTGCCTTAAAAAGGCTGGCAGTATCATCAAGGACCCACACCATCCTGGCCACACACTCATCTCCCTACTATCTTCAGGTCGAAGGTACAGGAGCCTGAAGACTGCAACAACCAGGTTCAGGAATAGCTACTTCCCCACAGCCATCAGGTTATTAAACCTGGCTCGGACAAAACTCTGATCATTAATAACCCATTATCTGTTATTTGCACTTTATCAGTCTATTTATTCATGTGTGTATATATTTATATAATGGTATATGGACACACTGATCTGTTTTGTAGTAAATGCCTACTATGTTCTGTGTGCTGAAGCAAAGCAAGAATTTCATAGTCCTATCAGGGACACATGACAATAAACTCACTTGACTTGGCCTCCACAGTCCAAGTCTAGTGTACCTTTAGTTTTGTATTATGTGCAACTCTTTCCATGTCGGATCTCCGTCTGCATCTCCGTCTGCACTACGGCCTAACATCGAGGAGCAGGTGATGATCCCTTTGCTGGGGATCGACTTCGGGAACTCCAACCGCAGGAGCCTGCGGACTTTAGCATCGTGGAGCTCGCGATCCCATTGTTAGGGACCGACTTCGGGAGCTCCAAGCTGCAGGAGCTTTGACGGCCCCGAACGCGGCAGCTTCAATCGCCCCGATCATGGGAGCTTCGATCGTCCCGACGCGCCGGCTTCAATCGCCCCGATGCGGGAGATTCGATCGCCCCAACTGCGGATGGTTCGACTCCCCCGACCGCGGGAGTAAAGCAGGAAAGAAGATAAGACTTTATTGCCTTCCATCACATTGGGGAATGTGGAGGAGCCGCTGTGGTGGATGTTTATGTCCAATTGTTACGTGGTTGTGTGTCTTGTTGCATTTTTGGTTTGACTGTATGGCAAACCAAATACCTTGTATGTTGCAAAACATACTTGGCTAATAAATTATGATTATGATTATGATCTATGGCAATGAATTCCACAGATTCACCACCCTCTGAATAAACAAATTTCTTCTCACCTCCTTTCTAAAGGTGTGTCCATTTATTCTGAGGCTATGGCCTCTGGTCCTAGACTCTCCCTCTAGTGGAAACATCCCCTCCGTATCTACTCAGTCCAGGCCTTTCACTATTCAGTAAATTTCAATAAGGTACTCCCTCATCTGTCTAAACTCCAGCGAGTACAGGCTCAGTGCCATCAGAAGCTCATCATACATTAATCCAGTCATCCCCAGGATCCTCGTAAATATCCTCTGGACCCTCTCCAACGCCAGCACATCCTTCCGCAGTTATGGGTCCCAAAGCTGCTCATAATACTCCAAATGCGGTCTGATCAGTTCCTTATAAAGCCTCAGCATTGCATTCCTATTTTTATACTCTAGTCCTCTCGAAATAAATGCTAACATTGCATTTGCCTTCCTCACTATCGATTCAACTTGTAAATTAACCATTTGCGCCTTCATTTTCTGAATCCTCTCCTCATTTAGAAAATACTCTGCATATTCTAGGGCAGCACCGTGGTAAAGTGTGAAGAAGGGTCTCGACCTGAAACGTCACCCATTCCTACTCTTTAGAGATGCTGCCGGATCCGCTGAGTTACTCCAGCATTTTGTGACTACTTTCGATTTAAACCAGCATCTGCAGTTCTTTCCTACACAGTGATAGAGTTGCTGCCTTTCACAGCGCCTGAAACCTGGGTTCAATCGTGTCTACTGGTGCTGTCTGTACGGAGTTTGTACGTTCTCCCTGTGACCGCGTGGGTTTTCTTCCAGGTGCTCCGGTTTCCTCCCACACTCCAAAGACACCAGATTTGCAGGTTAATTGGCTTCGGTAAGTTGTAAAAAATCTTCCCTAGGATACAGGGTGATTGCTGGTCGGCGTGGACTCGGCGGGCTGAAGGGCCTGTTCCCGTGCTGTTTCTCAAAAGTCTAAAGTCATCGTGCACTGTTTAAACTTAATTCAATCTGTGCTTTACCACTTAACATGTTGTTGGAGTTTAACCCATCGATGGAAATGTATGGTGGGTTCAGTGTTTGCGGGAACATTTTGCGTGCGGTTAATTACTGAGCTGAGGCGAGCTTAGTGCGGCGTGAGGGATGTCCTCCACATTGAGTCAACATAGATCAAAGTCCAGTGTGACGGAAAGAAGGACATGACGATCAGTACCATGATTAAAGTCTAACGACAATGACAAGGGATCAATGTTTCTCAGCCAAGTGCACGGAGAGAGGACCAGACATTTGCAATAGAAAAATGTGAAAACAGATGTTGGAAAGCTGATAGAAAAGATGGAAGCATTCAGCAAATCAGGCAATGCCTGTGGGAAGAGAAGTAGAGGGAAGTTTTCAGGTTTATCAACGATGAATGACATGAAACATTCGCTGTGTTTCTCTCTCCACTGATGCTGCCCGACCTACCTGCTGAGAGTTTTGGACATTCTCTGTTTCTGTTCACGTGCATGTAAGCACTTGGGGAGCGCAGTACCTCTCCATAATAACGTGCTTTTGTCACTTCATCCGATTCTGGCTTCTTGTTGAAGACAGACACAAAAAGCTGGAGTGACTCAGCGGGACAGGCAACATCTCTGGAGAAAAGGAATGGGTGACGTTTCGGGAGTGAGGCTAAACGCAAATTGGAGGAACAGCATCTCATATTTCGCTTGGGCAGCTTACAGCCCAGTGGTATGAATATTGATTTCTCTCACTTCAGGTAGTCCCGGCATTCCCTCTCTCTCTGTCCCTCTTGGTTCTTGGTTTCTTGGTTGCATCTGGTTGGGTAACTAAAGTAGGGTGGAGATTATTCCATGCTTTAATTGTGAGGGGGAAGAACAAATTGCTGTACACATCTGTCTTGGTAGCTGGAATCACAAATTGGATCGAATGCCCTCGTCTGCTCCTAGTTGGTTTGGGTTCGCACTAGCTTCTCATTTTCACCCTACAAGCAGCTAACAATGGCCTCTTTTGTTTATTTTTGTTACTTTTTTGCATATCTTTTATCCATTGTTCTTTATCTCTCCACATCATCGTCTATATCTCTCATTTCCCTTAACCGTAACCAGTCTGAAGAAGGGTCTTGACCCGAAACGTCACCCACTCCTTCTCTCCAGAGATGCTGCCTGACCCGCTGAGTTACTCCAGCTTTTTATGTCAATCTTCGATTTAAACCAGCATCTACAGTTCCTTCCTACACGAGCAGTTATTGTGAACTGGTGATGATTCATTAATACTCTGTGGGTTTTTCGGTCGATGCTGTCATCGCCTGGAGCTTTTGCCTCTGAGCGTCTGAGATATTTGCTGAACTGTGTTACAATTACGCGGGAGGGTCCATTTTGATTGCATTGGGTTCGCCTCAGGATCCGATGAATTAATGACGATGTGAATCGAAGTGAGAGACTGGCTGGAATCCCTTGATACCAGGAATGTGCAAACAACACAAGAACACTTGTGCCTTAACGCTTAACGTCCACTAATGACATTCTTGATCAGTGCTTGCTGAATGAAGAATGCCATGTATTTAACCACCTCTCCTTGTAGTCGCATGTCGGGAATATTGATACCATCTCCCCATGTCGCAGCGGTAGCGTTGCTGCCTCACAGCACCAGAGACCCAGGTTCCATCCTGACTATGGGTGCTGTCTGTACAGAGTTTGTACACTCTCCCTGTGACCTGCGTGGGTTTTCTCCGGGTGCTCCAATTTTCTCCCACACTCCAAAGATGTACTGGTTTGTAGTTCAATTGGCTTGGTAAAATTGTAAATTGTCCCTAGTGTGTGTAGGATAGCGTTAGTGTACAGGGATCGCTGGTCGGCGCGGACTCAGTGGGTCGAAAGGCCTGTTTCTGCACTGTATGTCTAAACTAAACTAAACTAAAAAAAAATATGGATTTTGTCATTGTTTTAACTGCATGCACGGAAGTAACTTCAAAAAAAAAATTCTCAACAAAGGTCAGAGCAGCTTGTAAGGAATGTAGATTTGCAAATAGATGCATTAATGTGAGATGCAATTCAATTAAGGCAGCCTTAAGACTAGCCCCAGTCCATCACACAGACCAGCTTCCCCACCATCAACTCCTTCTAGACTCAGGCTGCCTTGGAAAAGCAGCTAACGTAATCAGGGACATATTTTACCCAAGATATTACCACTTCTCTCCTCTCCCATCAGACAGATACATAAACTTGAAAGTACATATCACCAGATTCAGGAACAACTTCTTCCCTGCTATTATCAGACTACTGAACAGTCCACTCATAAGTGAGGGTGCAGTCCTGACCTACCTCATTGTGGACCTTGGGTTTTTTCTCTGGAACTATAACGCTATAACACTGTAACACTATATTCTGTAATCTAGTATTTTTCTCTGTGCGCTACCTGTGGTACTTGTGCATGACTTGATTGTACTCGTGTACAATACTGAAAGTAATGTAGTACTACAGTGACAATAACAAACCAATACCAATATAATCTGATACCACATCACCTTCAGCTACAAAATACTATTCACATAGTGTGATACTAAATTTAGATATAACCTTGTCTAAACCTAATTGAAGCATCCAAATAATTCCATTGGACTAAATACCTTCTCGTGCATTCTCCCAAGTTTATGGTATTCCAATGGACCAGATGTGCACAGTTTTGATTTCCTTTTCTCTCTCCATTTAGGCCATGTAAAGGACCAGGTTCTTTCTTTTCCATTTCTTTCATGTTGAATTTCTGTACTGGCTCGCTTAATTCTGATGTATCTAATGGACAACCAGTAGTTTGGGACATGGATATATTTCTCAATATATGTTTACATCTGGGTATGTTGGAATGGCCTAACTGGACTGCTTGCATTAACTGGAATGCTATTTCATACGGTTGGCAGTACCTTTTCAAAGCAAGGTTGAAGAACGGGCGGCACGGTGGCGCAGCAGTAGAGCTGCTGCCTTACAGCGCCAGAGACCCGGGTTCGATCCTCACTACGGATGCTGTCTGTACGGAGTTTGTACGTTCTCCCTGTGACCAAACTCAATGCTAGCATTAATTTCTAGAGGGCTTGTATACAAAAACAGGGATGTAATGTTGAGGCTCTCTACAAGGCGTTGGTAAGGCTGCATTTGGAATTTTGGGCAACATATCTGAGGAAGGATGTGTTGGCTCTGGAGAGGGTCCAGAGGAGGTTTACAGGAATGATCCCAGTAATGAATAGGTTACTGAGCCTGTACCCGCTGGAGTTTAGAAGAATGAGGGGGGACCTCATTGAAACATCCAGAATAGTGAAAGGCATGGATAGAGTGGATGTGGGGAGTATATTTCCACTAGTGGGAGAGTCTAGGACTAGAGGTCATAGCCTCAGAATTAAAGGACGTTCTTTTGGGAAGGAGATGAGGAGAAAGTTCTTTAGTCAGAGGGTGGTGAATCTGTAGAATTCTTTGCCACAGAAGGCTGTGGAGGCCGTCAGTGGGTATTTTTAAGGCAGATAGATAAATTCTTGATTAGTACAGGTGTCAGAGGTTATGGGGAGAAGGAAGGTAGGAGGGAGAGAGAGATCAACCAGGATTGAATGGCGGAGTCGACTTGGCGGAGTTGACTTGATGGGCTGAACGGCCTTACTCCTTATAACGTTAAAAAATTGTAAATTGTCCCTAGTGTGTAGGATAGTGTTAGTGTAAGGGGTGATTGCTGGTCGGCACGGATTCGATGGGCTGAAGGGCCTGTTTCCACGCAACATCTTTAAAGTCTGAAGTCTAAATTCTGAACTGTTTAATGGTGCTTGGTCAGCCCCACTCCTGCAGTGAACATCCACGTGGTACTTAGTCCACCCGCTGAAATGACCATCCCCATGCATGGGTATGTCACACACAATAAAGTGCATGATTCAACTTACTACTATGTGCTGTGCATCCTCACTCACTCTCTCTTGACTTGACTTGACTTGACTCTCTAATCAGTTTTCCAACTCCAGTGAGTTACTAGCACAGAGGACACCTGCTTCCTTGCTTTCTAGAGAGCGGTCCTCAACTGCTATCTACCTCATTGATGACCCTCGGCTACCTTTGATCAGACGTTACTGGCATTACCTTGCACTAAACGTTATTCCCATATCATGCATCTGTACACTGTGAATAGCTCGATTGTAATCAAGTATTGTCTTTCCGCAGACTGGTTAGCAGGCAACAAAAGCTTTTCACTGTACCTTGCTGCACGTGACAATAAACTAAACTGAACTGTGTGTAGGAT
>CM075980.1:8602936-8645715 GCA_038087875.1 Malacoraja senta | reverse complement strand
TGCCTGCACCTGGCCCATGGATGCAGGTCTTTCCCATGCATCTATTGACCATTGCTTCACTCCCTCTCACCTTGTTACTAATTGCTGGTAAGTGTTGCCCCTTGCTGTCTGTCCTCAGGCATGCCGGGACTTTCTGGAGTTAGCAGAGACGCACAGTCGCAAATGGCAGAGGGCCTTGCAGTACGAGCGTGAGCAGCGGCTGCGCCTGGAGGAGACCATCGAGCAGCTGGCCAAGCAGCACAACAGCCTGGAACGAGCCTGCCGTGGAGAACCTGCACTGCCCAGCAGCTCCACAGAGCTTTCCAACGCCAGCAAAGGTAAGCCTGGATAGACAGACACTGTCACACTGACAGACAATAGATAGATAGATAGATAGATAGATAGATAGATAGATAGATAGATAGACAGGCAGACAGGCAGACAGACGGACGGGCGGGCGGACGGACGGGCGGGCGGACAGACAGACAGACAGACAGACAAAAATGCAGAAGGAATAGGTGACATTTCGGGTCGAGACCCTTCTTCAGACTGAAGACGGTCTGAAGAAGGGTCTCGACCCGAAATGTCGCCTATTCCTTCATTCCATAGATGCTGCCTCACCCGCTGAGTTTCTCCAGCATTTTTGTCTACCTTTGATTTTTGCAGCATCTGCAGTTCTTTCTTAAACATAGATAGATAGATAGATAGATAGATAGATAGATAGATAGATAGATAGATATAGATAACTACTGTATTGTCACATGTTCTGTGAAGCTACAGTGAATTATTTTGTTTTTGCATACACAGTACACACAAGAATCGCCCCAAGGCGCCGACTTTTTACCAAATAATCTGGTCCATTCTTTTTTCACCCCCCACTCCGCATCCACCACCACCACCGGTCACGTTTCCTCTCGGCGACCGCCCCGTGCCGGGTTCCCCCGTTGTTCTCGGCGGCCCCTCCACGCAGGGATCTCCCGTTGTTCTTCACGATGCGGCTCGGCCCCCGTGGACTCCGACCTTGATGTTCCACGTCCTTGGCAGTGAGGCCCACGAGAGGCCTAGATAGATTGGATGTGGAGAGGATGTTTCCACTAGGGGCGGCACGGTGGCGCAGCGGTAGGGTTGCTGTCTTACAGCGCCAGAGACCCGGATTCGATCTAGAATACGGTTGCTGACCGTACGGCGTTTGTATGTTTTCCCCGTGACCTCGGGTTTTCTCCGAGGTCTACGATTTCCTCCCACACTCCAAAGACGTACTGGATTGGCTTGGTATAAATGTAAATTGTCCCTAGTGTGTGAAGGATAACGTTAATGTGCGGGGATTTAATGGGAACCTGAGGGTGACTATTTTTTACACGAAAGGCCGATGTGTGCATGGAACGAGCTGCCGGAGGAGGTAGTTAAGGCAGATACTATCGCAACATTTAAGAAACATTTCGACAGCTACATAGATAGGACAGGTTTAGAGGGATATATAGGCCAAAAGCAGGCAGGTGGGACTGGTGTAGATGAGCATGTTGGTCGCATGGGCAGGTTAGGTTGAAGGACATGTTTCCACGCTGTATTAAGGCCCTGTCCCACTTTCCCGAGTTACTCATGAACTCTCCCGAGTTTTCCCCTTGATTCGAACTCGGGGAATGTCGGGGAATGTCGGTAGCGAGCTCGTAGGAGTCCGTAGATGTTTCGTAGCGGCTCGTAATGCCAGCCATAGGAACTCGGGGCATCAGGTAAGTCGGGACGTTTTTTCAACATGTTGAAAAATGTCCACGAGTTTTTAAAAAATAGCCCCGAGTACCTACGAATGGCTATTACCATAATTCTCCGAGTTCGAATCAAGGGGAAAATTCGGGAGAGTTCGTGAGTAACTCGGGAAAGTGGGACAGGGCCTTTACTCTATGACTCTATAGGTGTTTGGTTAGACCCCATTTGGTTAGACCCCATTTGAAGTATTGTGTGCAGGACTAGGGGGTATTAGCTATAATAAGGAAAGTTGGATGAACAATTCTCCAATGTGGCCTGACCAATGTTTTATAAAGCTGCAATATAACGTTGTGACTCCTGTGCTCAACGCCCTGCCTAATGAAGGCGAGTGTACCATCTGTTTTATTTACACTCTATCTGCTTGTGTTGTCATCCTCACTTCTTTTGTTCTCCATATCTACTTGGAATGGGCAGATTGCATTCTGAGGAAAAGTTAGATCGACTGGGCTTGTATCTGCTGATGTGTATAAGAGTGAGAGGTGACTTCATTGAAACATGTAAGATTCTGAGGGTTCTTAAAGTGGATGCGGAGAGGATGTTTCCTGTTGTGGGGGAATCTGGAACGAAGACTCTCCATTTGAAGATAGTGCGGGGAGGGTCAACATATAACAGATGAGGAGCAGTCCTTCTCTCAGAGGGATGTGATCTTTTGAAAGATCGACGCAAAAAGCTGGAGTATCTCAGCGGGACAGGCAGCATCGCTGGAGAGAAGGAATGGGTGACGTTTCGGGTCAAGGCCCTTCTTCAGACTCTGCAGAACTCTCATCAGAGAGACGAGGAGAGCTTCTTCAATGCAGAATGCCTGTCCCGCTGAGTTACTCCAACTTATTGTGTCTATGGTTGGCAGTCTGTGGAAGGGTCTTGACCTGAAACGTCACCCATTCCTTCGGGGGCGGAAAACCCGGGGGGGGGGGGGGGCCAGAGGGGACACGTCCCCTCCATGTTTTGAGAGGTGGGGTACGATTCCCCCCCAAGTTTTTGTGATCCGGATTTTAAAACCCGGTGATATCTCCGCTTTCCGCGAGACAGTGGTGATCAAGGGCGGCGATTGGACGAGAGAGACGTCGGTCAGCAGGCAATGGGGGCGGGACATGATGATTCAGCGCGATGATTGGAGGAGGGAGGAGTGGGGGGGGTGGGCCTGAGGATAGAGCGCGGTGATTGGAGGAGGGAGATGTGGCATAGACCTGCGCTTCATCCGCAGGCAGGATCGATCCCAGCCGGCTCTCCGGCGCTGTCCCGTCCCCACCCAAGTCGGCAGCAAAGATCCTCCGCTATAGGATCTTTGGTCGGTAGTCAAACCGGCGCGGTGCCCCCCAGGCCCACAGCCAGCGCAGAGAAGCAGCGCTAAACCAGGTCAACTCTGCCTGTTGTGCCAAGTGAACCTGCCTGGGCTTGCGGGAAATATGGCCAGCGCGGAGAAGCAGTGCTGGTAACCCGTCAGTCCAGACAGGGCTGAAGTTAACCCGGTGAGACAGGCACAGTTGAGCTGCATTTAGTGCTGGATTGAGCGTCCGAAACAAAGATACTACCTCGTGTGTGAGTGTGCATGCGCGCGCGGCCGCCAAAAAATTGTGTCCCCCGTCCCCTCCATGTTTTGATAGCGAGTTCCGCTCTTGCATTCCTTCTCTGCAGAGATGCTGCCTGACCTGCTGAGTTACTCCAGCTTTGTGTGTCTATCTTCCGTTTAAATCAGCATCTGCAGTTCCTTCTTACACATGTGATCTTTTGTAACTTTCTCCCTGAAAGCAAAGTGATGGAGGCAGAATCCTTGAGTATTTTTAAGGCAGAGATATGTATTTTCTTGCTGAACAAAGGGGTGAGCAGTTAACGCAGGGAGTCAGGAATGTGGAGCTGAAGTTAGACACAAAACGCTGGAGTAACTCAGCTGATCAGGCAGCATCTCTGGAGAAAAGGAATAGGTGACATTTTGGGTCAGAACCCTTCTTCGGACATAAAGTAGAGGTCGGCTGGGGGTGGGGGGGGGGGGGGGAGATATAAATAACACGAAAAAAGGCCAGAACAAATAACGGCTGGCAACAGAAGACCTCAGGTAGGGTGGAGCCCACAATGGCCCATTGTTGGCCGGGGAAGGTGTGATAAAAGGAGAGATACAAGGAGGTGAACTGCGGAACAGGTAGGACGACCAAGGTGGGGGAAGGGGGGAGAGGAGGTGAGGGAATGCAGGAGTTACTTGGAATTAGAGAAATCAACGTTCATACCGCTGGGTTGTAAGTTAATTAGTTGGTTAATTAGATCAGCCATGATCTAATTAAATTGGAGTGGGCCTGAGGGCTGAACTGGCATCCTGACTCATAGGTTCATACAGTATGTGCACTATTATGTCTGTCTCCAGGGTACGGTGAACATTGCCTGCTTATTTTTCAGGACCATTTGTACAGGAATAGAACTTCGCAAGAGCTGGTGCCCAATATGACCACACTTGTTGTAGTAAAGCCCAAGGAAGTTCAATTGCTGAGTCGCTGCCCACTTTTGGCTTCCTTCAAAATGTAGCCCATCTCCTGATTCTACAAATCTCCGGTTCTCGAATTTATCGTGATTGTCTTTCACCGGTGATTGCAAATGAATGGTTAGGTTTTGGGCCTGAAGAAGGGTCTCGACCCGAAACGTCACCTATTCCTTCTCTCCAGAGATGCTACCTGTCCCGCTGAGTTACTCCAGCATTTTGTGTCTATAAACCAACATCTGCAGTTCCTTCCTACACAATTCACTGGTCATCTTGTTTTCCACAATAATTAATAAGATGGCTTTTGTGAATATTAACATTAATTTAAATGTAAGATTTACCTTCTCAGTTCCTCGTGTTTAAAGTATTTTTGAGGTGCTTCTCCGATTAATCCTTGGCAAACTTCTTCCCTTCTTCCTTGATCAATTCTGTTGAGGTTTCATGGAGTGACCAGGAAAACTCCTTGGAGTTTTACGTTTATTCAGTTTTGGGGATTTTAGGTGGTGCTAACGAGAAGGACATATTTGCCCATCCCTCATTTCTTTGGACAAGGATGAAGGGAGCTGACTCCTTGAACCACTGCAAGATAGTTCAGAACTTCCTGCGCTGTTGGAGCTGTACTCATCCAGGTAAGTGGGGAGTATTCCAACATGCTTCTGATTTGTGCCATGTAAATAATGGCGGGAAGGTTTTGGGGGGCAGAGTGTGAGTCACGAGCCACAGAACACATCGACTCTGGGCTGCTCCTTTAGTTTGGAGATACGGCACAGAAATAGGCCCTTCGGCCCACCGAGTCCGTGCAGGCCAGCGATCCCCGTACACTAACACGGTCCTACGCACACTAGGGACAATTTACAATTATAGCAAGCCAATTAGCCTATAAAATCTGTACGTCTTTGGAGTGGGGAGGAAAGCGGAGAACCCGGAGAAAACCCACATAGGTCACGGGGAGAACGTGCAAACTCCATACAGACAGCACCCGTAGTCAGGATCAAACCCGTGTCTCTGGCGCTGTAAGGCAGCAACTTTACCGCACCGCCAACGTTCCGCTCCTGCTCTTGTAGCCACAATATTTACATCGATGCACCACAGGATATTGATGGTGTGCGACTTGGTGATAATGCCACTGAATTAATGCTGCTCGTGAATTCAGATGGTGATGTTGGAGATTGGTCATCACCCAAGTTTCAGTTTGAGTGTAGTTTATTGTCACAGGTACAGGGGTACAGTGAAAAGTTGCAGTTGTGTGCTAACCAGTCAGTGGAATGACAATACATGATTACAATCAAGCCGACCACAGTGTATAGATACATGATAAAGAATAACATGAATAACGTTTAATGCAGGATAAAGTCCAGTAAAGTTATAAAGGATAGTAAGCCCATCAAGTCTACTCCACCATTCAATCATGGCTGATCTATCTATCCCTCTTAACCCCATTCCCCTGCCTTCTCCCCATATCCTCTGACACCTGTACTAATCAAGAATCTATCTCTGCCTTAAAAATATCCACTGACTTGGCCTCCACAGCCTTCTGTGGCAAAGAATTTGAAAGATTCACCACCCTCTGAGTTAAGAAATTTCTCCTCATCTCCTTCCTAAAAGAACGTCCTTTAATTCTGCGGCTATGACCTCTAGTCCTAGACTCTCCCACTAGTGGAAACATACGCTCCACATCCACTCTATCCAAGCCTTTCACTATTCTGTATGTTTCAATAAGGTCTTCCCCTCATTCTTTTAAACTAAATCTGATCAAAGATAGGATTCAAGTCCGATCAAAGATACTCCGAGTGTCTCCAATGAGGTAGATAGTAGCTCAGGACTGCTCTCTAGTTGGTTATAGGATGGTTCAATCGCCTGATAACAAACCCGTGGGAAGAAACTGTCCCGGAATCTGGATGTGTGTGTACTTGTCACGTTGCCTGGTTCTTGCTACATTCAGGCATGGCCGTGTCATTTGATGAGGAGTTGAATATTGTGCAGTCATTAGCGAACATCCCTTCTGACCTTGTTGTAAAAGGGAGGTCTCTGGAAGCAGCTGAAGATGGTCAGGCTCAGAACACCACACTGAGGAATTACTGCAGAGGTATCTTGGGACTGGAATCAGAGCAGAGTTTCCATTGTCCCTCTCAGAGCAGACGATATGAAGAGAAGATTTAATAGAGGCATCCAAAAATTGGGAAAAGTGTTGACAAAAGAAAATAAAGAAAACCTGTTTCTATTTCCCAGTGACAATTAGAGAATTTTAGATAGTTGGCAAAACAGCCAGATGTTTGTGGATAATTATTTTTAAGGCCACACTATAGCAGATTCAATAGTCAATTTCAAAAAGCAATCGAATAAAAACGTGACAAGAAGAAACTACAGTGATATGGGGAAAGGACAAAGGAGATGGTGAGATGGGGGAAATGGGTGAGCTCATTTTAAGAGCTAAGTCATTACAAATGCATATTGGCATGGTGTGTAACGGTAGAGTTGCTGCCTTACAGCACAGAGATCCGCGTTCGATCCTGACTACGGGTGCTGTCTGTGCAGAGTTTGTATGTTCTCCCGGTGACCTGTGTGGGTTTTCTCCAGGAGCTCCAGTTTCCTCCCACACTCCAAAGACGTACAGGTTTGCAGGCTAATTGGCTTGGTATAATTGTAGATCGTCCTTAGTGTGTGTGTAGGATAGTATTAGTGCACGGGGATTGCTGGTCGGCGCCGACTCGGTGGGCCAAAGGGTCTGTTTCCGCGCTGTATCTCTAAACTAAATGGTTAAGTTGAACTTGTTCTGTGTTGAAGTTTGCTGTGAATCTCTGCATCATGTTTAAAAATATAGGAGACCTTCAGCTGGAAACTAACTGCCGCTAATTATAAACAGCTGCAACCAGAATCTCATCACTAAAGTCTCACTAAAGTGTAAAAATGTGATTTAAATGGTTGAGTATCTCATTGTGCCTGATAGCACCAGAGCATTGGTAAATACCGGATAAGTGCTCAATAAGTTGCCAATAAATAACCCATACCCTTAACACTGTAATTACCTGCTGTAAATATAATTGGACGTGCTTGGCCGATACAGGACCCTTCTTCATAAATATATTATCAAGAGGGGTAGGGAGTTCAAAGGGAGTGATATTAATAATGATTAAGGCCCAGTCAGAAGAAGGGTCTCGACCCGAACCGTCACCCATTCCTTCTCTCCAGAGATGCTGCTGGTCCCACTGAGTTACTCCAGCTTTTTGTGTCCATCTTCGGTTTATACATAGACAATAGGTGCAGGAGTACGCCATTCGGCCCTTCGAGCCAGCACCGCTTCGAGCCAGCACCAGTTTAAACCAGCATCTGCAGTTCCTTCTTACACATATTAATAATCTATCAGTTTTGTTCATTTGATCTATTGGTTGGTTTAAAAAGATTGTCTAGATCATATGGAAACACTCTTCATTCTATAAAGAAACTAGAATGACATGATGCCACATAAAAGATCCAGTATATGGAGTTTGATGATAGACACAAAATGCTGGAGTAACTCAGCGGGACGGGCAGCATCTCTGGATAGAAGGAATGGGTGACGTTTCGGGTCGAGACCCTTCTTCAGACTGAGAGTCAGGGTGGGTGGGAGACACAGAGATATGGAAGAGTAAGGTGTTATATCAAAGGGGGCGAAGTTCAAGGAAGATGTAGAATACATCATTGTTAGCTGAGGGGAAGTTGACAGCGAGGCATACAATCAGTAAAATTTAATCAGGATGATGTCTCTGTTGTATGCTTTGAAATGCACTGTTGTTTCTATCTAAATATAAACAGTGTCAGGGGTGTGAGGACATTATTCGGGAGTGTATGGCGTTGTTAATCCTGAGACAATTTCTAATTCAAAACGATGTATTGTACACATGAAGGATAACTGGGGGATGGAATACAGTAATGCCGTCAGTCGGGATACATTTGGTGGAAAGTCTTTGGTAGGTCATGTAGCATTTGTAGTGGATACACAAAATTATAAAATTGTCCCTAGTGTGTGTAGGATAGTGTTAGTGTGCGTGGATCGCTGGTCGGTGCAGACTCGGTGGGTAGAAGAGCCTGTTTCCGCGCTAACTCTAAACTAAACGATGATCCAGGCAACCACCCTTGACAGGTATAGATACGGAGTGCGATAGGGATTGTACAAATAATTTACCTGTATTTAATTGAAAGAAACAAGAAACTGGTTTACAAAAATAGACACAAAGTGCTGGAGTAATTCAGCGGGTCAAGCAGGCATCTCTGGAGAACATAGATAAGCGACGTTTCGTGTCGCCTCTCACTTTTTCCAAATTAAAGATGTAGCCATGGGCACCAGCTATGCCTGCCTCATTGTCGGTTATGTCGAATTATCCTTGTTCCAAACATACCCTGACACCATCCTCCAACTCTATCTCCGCCACATTGACGACTGCATTGGGGCTGCCTCCTGCACCCATGCAGAACATTGATTTAATTAACTTTTACCACTTACTTCCACTTACTTGTTTACAACAATTATCCCAGGAATGAGTCAGTTAACCTATGATAAGCGTTTGTCGGCAGTGGGCCTGTACTCGCTGGAGTTTAGAAGAATGAAGGGGACCTCATTGAAGCATACAGAATAGTGAAAGGCTTGGATAGAGTGTATGTGGAGAGGATGTTTCCACTAGTGGGAGAGTCTAGGACTAGAGGTCATAGCCTCAGAATTAAAGGATGTTCTTTTGGGAAGGAGGTGAGATTTCTTTAGTCAGTGTGTGGTGAATCTGTGGAATTCTTTGCCACAGCATGCTGTAGTGGCCAAGTCAGTGGATATTTTTAAGGCAGAAATAGAAAGATTCTTGATTTGTACAGGTGTCAGAGGTTGTGGGAGAAGGCAGGAGAATGGGGTTAGGAGGGAGAGATAGATCAGCCATGATTGAATGGCGGAGTAGACTTGATGACTTGCTTGGAGGAGACAATAGAGATGAGCAAAGAACATGAGTTGAAGTAGATGTTATCTACCTCATCTCATGTTCTTTACTGATCTCTATCGTCTCCTCCAAGCACACCACCCTCTGATAGATGATTCTAGTTACCTCAGTTTGCCACAGAGTTGGTGAATTTCATCCTGCATGGTCCCGAGCCCTGGAGTTCTGTCCAAACCGCTCTGCTGGCCACCTCACTTTCCTTTACCACTCCCCTGTTAACTTGTTCCTTTTAGCCATCTGCTCATATCCCTTTCTGTAGATTGGGAACCGTTTTTGTTTGATTAAGCCTATGGTCTATTTTGAAAGCAATTTATAACTTTGAATTATTCATACAGAAAACAGCCCAAAACAGACTCTATCAGACTCAGCACAGCTGGGAAGCAGGTTATCATTATGCATTATGAATTCTGCGGATGACAACTCAGTGTCTAATGAGGGCGTTCCATTGGCGTGATGTTGTACCAAGGGACTTGCACTGTGATGCTATTGTACAGAGGGATTATTGTACAGCAGTCATATTATACACAGTGTGTAGGAAGGAACTGCAGATGCTGGTTTGCACCGAAGATAGACACAAAATGCTGGAGTAACTCAGCGGGACAGGCAGCATCTATGGAGAGATGAAATGGGTGACACTTGGGGTTGAGACCCTTCTTCAGACTGAGGAAGTCTGTATTCTGACGTTAACGTTATTCCCTTCATCTGTGCACTGTGGATGGCTCAATAGTGATCTTGTACAGTCTTTCCTTTGACTGGTTAACACGCAACGAAAGCTTGTTGCTGTACCTCGGTACACATGACAATAAACTAATAAACTAAACTAAACTATAATGAGGGGGGTCACACTGCAGTGACTTACAGAGGGAGTCAGGCTGCTCTGATGGTGTTTAATGGATGTGGCCAAATGTTCCTGTGTAGAGAAAGTAAAGTGTGAATATTCTTCTGTTGAATTAGATGCAGCTTCACAGTCCCATTTTCCCACACGTACTCACATCTTTGTACTAATTTCCTTTTCACTTAACTTGCAAAAATCTCATAAAGATCCTATTTAAAGACAATAACTGTAAATTGGGCTTGACGAATTACAAGATATTTCACACTCGGTAATCATGTTTCTATGTTCAGCTGATATTCTTTTTTTCATTCATTGTTTGCAAAGTAGTCACCAGCTGCAAAGCCGATGTTTCTTGCCTTTCCGTCGCTGCTCCTGAACAGAGTGGTGTGCTGGGATATTTAATAGTCATCGATTGGCATTGAGAGTCAGTAGCCATGGAACGAACAAACTGGTTAAGGGCTACAGATGTACTCCTCTGAAAGATTTAATGAACGAGATGGGTTTGTAAACAAAACTCTGGTAGAGAAAAAGCCCTTCGGCCCACCAAGTCCAGGCCGACCAGCGAACCCCACATATTAGCATTACCATACACACACTAGGGACAATTCGCATTTTATACCAAGCCAATTCGCCTACAAACCTGTGCGTCTTTAGAGTGTGGGAGGAAACCTGAGAAAATCCACGCAGGTCACGGGGAGAACGTACAAACTCCGTACGGAATGCGCCCGTAGTCAGGATCGAACCCGTGTCTCTGGCACTGTAAGGCAGCAACTCTACTGCTGTGCCACCGTGCCGCCTGATATCCTCATGGTTATCACAGCGCTAGAGACCCCGGTTCGATCCTGACTTCCTGCTGTCTGTGTAGAATTTACACGTTCTCCCTGTGACCTCGTGGGTTTCCTCCGGGTGCTCCAGTTTCCTCCCACATTCCAAAGACGTACAGGTTTGTAGGTTAATTGGCCTCTGTAATAAAAATTGCCCCATATGTGTAGCTGTATTAGGAGTGGCACAGTGGTAAAGTTGTTGCTTTACATCACCAGAGATCCAGGTTCAATCCTGACTACGGATGCTGTCTGTATGGAGTTTATACGTTCTCCCTGTGACTGCTTGGGTTTTATCCAGGTGCCTCATTTTCTTCCCACACTCCAACCACTTGCAGGTTTGTAGGTTCTATTAATTGTAAATTGTTTGTAGTTTAGTGCTGGTCTACAGGGTTATCACTGGTCGAGACCCTTCTTCAGACTAACATCAAATTCATCAGGAAGACATTTTTTAAAATCTAATTCCAGATTATTAACTGAGTTTGATTTTAAATTCCAGTATTGCTATGCTGGGATTTGAACTCTTGTTTGTGGATTGTTAGAACAGGTCCTAGTTTAACAACTGCATCACCACAATACCATATAAATCACTGAGCTGTGAAATCAATGAGAAAACTAGTTTCAGCTAATACGCCCACCTGAGTCCTACTTAACTGGACTCGGGCTACAGTAATCCAAGTGAAGTTGATTCGACAGGGTGTTAATACAATGGTTTAATGTACGTAGTTGTGTTGGATGAATTTGCATGCAAATATTAGACTGAAGCTATTCTGAGATCTCTGTGATATGTGCAATGCCAATAAGCATTTTATCAGGATGCATCACAGCATGGTTTGGGAACAGCTCCATCTAAGGCCGCAAGAAATTGCAGCGAATTGTGGACGCAGCCCAGACCATCACACAAACCAACCTCCCTTCCATTGACTCCATTTACACTTTACGCTGCCTCGGCAAGGCCAGCAGCGTAATCAAAGTCGAGTCTCACCCTGGCCACTCCCTCTTCTCCCCTCTCCCATCAGGCAAGAGGCACAGAAGTGGGAAAATATACATATCCAGATTCAGGGACAGTTTCTTCCCAGCTGTTATCAGGCAACGGAACCATCCTATCCACAGCTGGAGAGCGGTACTGAGCTTCCATCTACCTCATTAGAGACCCTCGGACTATCTTTAATTAGACTTTACTGGACTTTATCTTGCACTAAACGTTATTCCCTTTATCCTGTATCTGTACACTGTGGATGGCTCGAGTGTAATCACGTATAGTCTTTCCACAAAATGCTGGAGTAACTCCGCGGGACAGGCAGCATCTCTCGAGACCCTTCTTCAGACCCGAAACGAGAATCTCGACTCGAAAACACCACCCATTCCTTCTCTCCAGAGATGCTGCCTGCCCCGCTGAGTTACTCCAGCATTTTGTGTCTAATATGTAAAGTTGTTCATTTTGGAGTGCTCAATAAAAGAACAATATTGATTAAATGGGAGAAAAATTATAGATATTCTTTCCTATACAACTTTACATTTCACTCCCTTTGCCAACTTATTATACATTGATTTAACCCATCAACCTCTGCAAAATGTTAAAGAAGGAACTGCAGATGCTGGAAAATCGAAGGTACACAAAAATGCTGGAGAAACTCAGCGGGTGCAGCAGCATCTATGGAGCGAAGGAAATAGGCAACGTTTCGGGTCGAAACCCTTAACCTCTGCAACATGTTTGTTTCATCCTCGTCTTGCCCAGCCACTTATTTTGGTATCAAATGCAAAGATTGGCTATCGTACTTTTTTTTTTCTCCCTGTCATTAATATATATTGCAGTCCCGGCACTGATACCTGTGGTATCTACACTCGTATACTTGGAATGAGTGTGCCTCGTGTATAGTAGGATTGTCCTTGAACTGTATGCAAAAAAAATTGCTGTACTTACAGTAGGTACACATGATAATAAATGAACACATTGAATTGAACATTGAATAAAGTGGAGTAATGTGAGATCCACTTCACAAGGAAGAATGCAAAGCAAATGATCATTTAAACGGAATAAGCCTAAATCATTTTGCTGCCTCCTACACATGGCGCCCATGTTCCATGCAATTTAAAATTAACTTGTGATCTCAGTTTCCCAGCACTGCTTGGAGAGACACTTGTGTAGCATCTTTATCACTGGTGCTGCCTGTGTGTTTAGAGCCTTTTCTATATTTATTCCTCTCGCAGTCTCATCTAAAGGACGTTCTTTTAGGAAGGAGATGAGGAGAAATTTATTGTCAGAGGGTGGTGAATCTGTAGAATTCTTTGCCACATACGGCGGTGGAGGTCAAGTCAGTGGGTATTTTTAAGGCAGAGATAGATAGATTCTTGATTAGTACGGGTGTCAGAGGTTATGGGGAGAAGGCAGGAGAACGGGATTGTTAGGAGGGAGAGATAGATCAGCCATCATTGAATGGTGGAGTAGACTTGATGGGCCGAATGGCCTAATTCTACTATTCCTTGTGGCTTTATGAGCTTATCTCTTGATTGACCAGTTCTACGGTACTTAATCTAGTGCTTGTGACATTCTTTATTCCCAAGCATCTAAATGTTTTTCTGAGTGATCCTGCATGTGTTAACAATACTGTTAGCAGACAGCATCCTTGTGCCCATCTGCTTTACCCTTCACTGTAACAGGAACATGCCTGCCCTGGACTCTTGTCAGTACACCTTCAAAAGCATTCCACTCTCCTGACGTTCCTTTTCCTTCAAACCTCCTTCCTTCTAATACCCAAGTTAGCCTTGCTCCAATTTAGAATTTTAACTGCCCTGTCTGTATCCATAACTATCTTAAAACTAATAGAAAAATGGTCCTTGGTTCCTAAAAGTTCATCCACGAACACTTCATCCACTTGTCCCACCCAATTTCCTAAGACTAGATCAAGCGTTGCCCTCTCACGTGTGGGGCCCTCCACATATTACTGGAGGAAACTTTCCTGAATGCATTTGACAAATTCCGCCCAGTCTAAATGCATTATGACATTCCCCATCAATATTGGGAAAGTTACAATCCCATACTATGATAACCTTGTTATCCTGCAGTTGCCTGCATTCTCCTGGCACATTTGCTCTTCTGATTCCCGTTGATTATTTGGGGGCCTGTAGTACGCTCACAACAGGGTGATCATCCCTTTCTTATTTCTCAGCTGCACCCATATGGCGTCACTGGACAAACCGCCAGCAATGTCAATTCTGACCACTGCTGTGATATCCTTCTTAATCAATAAAGCAACATCTATTCTTCTTTTACCCCCACCTCTATCACTCCTGAAGCATCTGTACCCTGGAACATTAAGCTGCTGTTCCTGTCCCTCTCTTAGCCAGGTTTCCGTAAGGGCTACAAGCGCCCAGTCGCTCGTACCTATCCACGCCCCGAGTTCATCTGCCTCACCCGTCAGGCCACTCGCATTGAAATTAGGATTGCAATTCAATCCTTCCTCACTCTCTGCCTTACTCCTGCCTGTTCTGTCCACTGAACTTCCTTCTACGGTCGTGCATAGAAGACATACAAAGGGTAGGAAGCAGGGAGATTCCCATTCTCACACTGACCTCTCTGACCTGGGCCTCCTCCATTGTCACAGTGATGCCAAACACAAATTCGAGGAACAGCACCCGCATATTTCGCTTGGGCAGCTTACAACCCAGCAGTATGAATATTGATTTCTGTAACTGAGTAACCCCTGCATCCATCCCTCCCGCACCATAGTAATATTACTAGTTTCACTGTCGTCCTCTTGAGTTTCACTGTCTGTATAACTCGTTATCGCCTAGCCCACGGCCAACAATGGACTATTGTGGGCTCCACCTTTCCTTCATCATTGTTACTTTTTGCATATATTTAATTCATGTATTCTATATTTCTCCATATCACCATCTGTATCTCTCATTTCCCTTTCCCCTGACTCTCATTTTGAAGAAGGGTCTCGACCCGAAACGTCACCTATTCCTTTTCTCCAGAGATGCTGCCTGACCCGCTGAGTTAATCCAAATTTTTGTGTCTATTTCAGGGTACAAAGAGTACATAACATACTTTGCCAGCAAGAATAGCTCAGTGGGACCATCACTAATAAGCTGGTAGAATCTGAAGAACAGACTGGGCCTGTGGCAGGCAGCGAGCGAGCCAGGAGGGGAGAAATCTCTGATGCCATAAAGGTGTCAAAGGTTACCCTTGCACCCAGCAAGTTCACATCCTGCAAGTGAATATATATATATATATAGACACTATATCTTGCATCCTTTATACCTGACATTATCAAGAGTGTCTTATTGTCATATGTCCCAGACAGAACAATGAAATTCTTACTTGCAGCAGCACAACAGAATATGTAAACATAGTACTCTGTAAACAATATAATAAACGGAAATAAATGCAGTGTGTATATGGGCAGAGCGGTGGCGCAGTGGTACAGTTACTGCCTCACAGCGCCAGAGACCGGGGTTCGATCCTGGCTACGGGTGCTGTAAGGAGTTTGTACGTTCTCCCCGTTACTGTGTAGGTTTTCCCCAGGTGGTCCAGTTTCCTCCCACACTCCAAAGACGTACAGGTTTGTAGGTTAATTGGCTTCGGTAAAGACTGTAAATTGACCCTAGTTTGTAGGAAATTGCTAGTGTACGGGGATCGCTGGTCGGCGTGGACTCGGTGAGGTCAAAGGGCCTGTTTCCGCCCTTTATCTCCAAACTAATCTATACTAGACTAAAATATATATACAGTGGCTTGCAAAAGTATTCATACCCCTTGAACTTTTCCACATTTTGTCACGTTACAACCACAAACGTAAATGTATTTTATTGGGATTTTATGTGATAGACCAACACAAAGTAGTGCATAATTGTGAAGTGGAAGGAAAATGATACATGGTTTTCAAATTTTTTTACAAATAAAAAACTGAAAAGTGTTGTGTGCAAAAGTATTCAGCCCCCCTGAGTCAATACATTGTAGAACCACCTTTCGCTGCAATTACAGCTGCAAGTCTTTTGGGGTATGTCTCTACCAGCTTTGCACATCTAGAGACTGAAATTTTTGCCCATTCTTCTTTGCAACATAGCTCAAGCTCAGTCAGATTGGATGGAGAGCGTCTGTGAACAGCAATTTTCAAGTCTTGCCAGAGATTCTCAATTGGATTTAGGTCTGGACTTTGACTGGGCCATTCTAACACATGAATATGCTTTGATCTAAACCATCCCATTGTAGCTCTGGCTGTATGTTTAGGGTCGTTGTCCTGCTGGAAGGTGAACCTCCGCCCCAGTCTCAAGTCTTTTGCAGACTCTAACAGGTTTTCTTCCAAGATTGCCCTGTATTTGGCTCCATCCATCTTCCCATCAACTCTGACCAGCTTCCCTATCCCTGCTGAAGAAAAGCATCCTCACAGCATGATGCTGCCACCACCATGTTTCACAGTGGAGATGGTGTGTTCAGGGTGATGTGCAGTGTTAGGTTTCTGCCACACATAGCGTTTTGCATTTAGGCCAAAAACTTCAATTTTGGTCTCATCTGACCAGAGCACCTTCCTCCACATGTTTGCTGTGTCCCCCACATGGCTTGTGGCAAACTGCAAACGTGACTTCTTATGGCTTTTTTTCAACAATGGCTTTCTTCTTGCCACTCTTCCATAAAGGCCCGATTTGTGGAGTGCACGACTAATAGTTGTCCTGTGGACAGATTCTCCCACCTGAGCTGTGGATCTCTGCAGCTCCTCCAGAGTTACCATGGGCCTCTTGGCTGCTTCTCTGATCAATGCTCTCCTTGCCCGGCCTGTCAGTTTAGGTGGACGGCCATGTCTTGGTAGGTTTGCAGTTGTGCCATACTCTTTCCATTTTCGGATGATGGATTGAACAGTGCTCCGTGAGATGTTCAAACCTTGGGATATTTGTTTATAACCTAACCCTGCTTTAAACTTCTCCACAACTTTATCCCTGACCTGTCTGGTGTGTTCCTTGGGCTTCATGATGCTGTTTGTTCACTAATGTTCTCTAACAAACCTCTGAGGCCTTCACAGAACAGCTGTATTTATACTGAGATTAGATTACACACAAGTGGACTCTATTTACTAATTAGGTGACTTCTGAAGGCAATTGGTTGCACTGGATTTTATTTAGGGGTATCAGAGTAAAGGGGGCTGAATACTTTTGCACGCGACACTTTTCAGTTTTTTATTTGTAAAAAAATTTGAAAACCATGTATCATTTTCCTTCCACTTCACAATTATGCGCCACTTTGTGTTGGTCTATCACATAAAATCCCAATAAAATACATTTACGTTTGTGGTTGTAATGTGACAAAATGTAGAAAAGTTCAAGGGGTATGAATACTTCTGCAAGCCACTGTATGTGTGTGGGTGTGGGGGTGGGGGGGGGGGTGGGGTGGGGGGGTGGGGGTGTGGGGGTGGGGGTGTGTGTGTGTGTGTGCACGCGTGTGTGTGTGTTCGCGCGTGTGTGTGTGTGTTTGTTTGTTCCCCCCAATGTCCCAAAGTCTAAGGTTGACAAAAATGCTGGGGAAACTCAGAAGGAAATAGTCAATGTTTCGGCCCAAAACCCTTCTTCACACAATGTCTATGTGGTTCAGAGCTTATTTGGAGGTTGTAGTGTTAATACCCTGATGACTGCAGGGAAGAAGCTGCTCCTGAACCTTAACATTACAGTTTTCAGGCTCCTATATCTTCTTCCCGATGGCAGGAGTTAAATGACAGTGTGGCCAGGGTGCTGTTTGTCTCTGACTGGCGGCCTTATCTAGCCCCTTGAATAATGATCTACAGTAACCACTATTGCAAATTGATTTTTAAACCATTACGGATGCATTTGTATAAATGACGCTGTTTGCTCAGTACCATGTTGGTGTTTGTTGTGATTTGTCACAGCAAGTCACTGTCAGTGTCACAAGAGTCAACAGCACATTGCTCAGACAGAATGGGTCCAAAGGATTTAACAGTAAGCTTATTCAGTTTACTTTCATTGTTATTTTGGTGTTTGTTTCATATCAGCTCACACAACGGTGATTATTGTCATAATTACCACTCGCTGACCTAGACGGACTGACTAAAATATAAAATTCCTTTCCTTATTTTCAAGGCCCTGTTAACATCCTCCAGCCCACTCTATTTCTCCAAGATGCCTTGTCTCCAAATTGTGTCGCCCATTGGTAGACGTGCTTCCAGTCGCAGAGACCCTTGACTCTGCACTTTTCTCTATCTCTCTCTCGTTCCAAGATCCTCCGTAAAACCAACCTCCTTGGCCAAGCTTCTGACGATAGAACTTAATGTGGCGGTGAGGAAGAGACACAGGGTTTGTCTATTTGGATTGAAGTCTGCTAGCTTTACAATGACTGTGGGAGAGTGATGGGGTGATGTGCGACTGTTGTGTGAATAAGCTGCAGCTGGACAGGGAAATCAGGAGAGGAGGAATGGGACTAATGGGATTGCTGCCCTGAGAGATGGGCTGAACAATGGGCCGCCTTCTGCTTCGATGTTAGTCCTCTTGTACAACAGTTGTCACTTTGAGTCCAAATTAATGAAGGGAATCGGGGATTGTGTCCTTGAGCAGATCTCGGTGGTGTATCTGGACAGCTACTGGTTTGTTGAAAGACAGTCGCACAGTTAATCACACTGTTCATTACAATCCATCTGTCAGACCTGCTTTCTGATTCCCTGTAGGCTCTGACTGTCACAGGTAGTTTACGACATCGATGAGCGCGGACAGCTTTGGTAAATAGGCGTCAGCCTCATCTGAGCAGGCACTCAGCATTAAACATTAACTAACTGGATGAGGGAGAAACCGAAGCAACGTGAGATTTGCTGCCCTTGGCAAGACAGTGTTGTGAGTTATGAAAGTGCTGCAGAGTTGATCAGAGGATGCCTGGCCTGGGTCCTTATACAGCTGTGTTTAAGAAGGAACTGCAGATGCTGGAAAATCGAAGGTAGACAAAAGTGCTGGAGAAACTCAGCGGGTGCAGCAGCATCTATGGAGTGAAGGAAATAGGCAACGTTTCGGGCCGAACCCCTTCTTCAGCTGTCCTTGTTGAAGTAAGGTGAAGTCTGCTCCCACTAGAATCAACAGCTGCTCCGTTCAAGTAACGGGTATAATTGGAAGGCACAAGATGTTAGAGTAACTCAGCGGGTCAGGCAGCATCTCTGGAGAAAAATGATGGGTGACGTTTTGGGTCGGGGCTCTTCTTGAGCCTGAAAGTAGGGTGGGGGGAGAGGGGGTGGGGGGTGGTGGGGGTGGGTGGGTGAAGAGCTGAGGGCGAGAAAAGACCAGGATTGAAATTGGGGGCCGAATTGTCGCTCCCCGTCTGCTCATCGGCCTCTCTCCATGTTGGAGAAGGTTGTCTGCAGCAACGCTGCGTAATCTGAGGGGTGGCAATAAAGAAAGAAGAAATTAACCAAATATTGAGCAGATAATACATTTCAAGAGTTCGTTCGATTTAGCTCTTGGGGCTAACGGAATTAAGGGATATGGGGAAAAAGCAGGAACGCGGTACTGATTTTAGATGATCAGCCATGATCATATTGAATGGCGGTTCTGGCTCGAAGGACCAAATGGCCTACTCCTGCACCTATTTTCTATGTTTCTGTAAAAAGTTGCAATCTTTTGCAATCATCTGCAATTTTTGCTGTTTGTCAAAACCGACAATTTTATACAAATATAATTATTCCCAAGTCAGAGACGCAAGTTGTGACTTCATTTCAGAATGGAGAAAATCAAAATGATGTCCCTATTTTTGCCCTAATGTTGTGTACTGGTGCATTTTTTAAAAAAGTTTTCCTAATATTTATTTTATGGGGATGTGCATTGTATTATTGGAAGGAAAAAGTGCTAACAATTTCAAAGGCAATTTCCAATAGTCTCCTGCCGTGATATGTTTTTGGGATCGTTGAACAAATGGCCTTGTTCAAGGCTGCTGCTTATCTTAAGTTGTTCTCTCTGTTCCTCGTCCCAAAGTAAATACCAAGGATTTGAAGCTGCAGAGTTGTCTCCCCCTCCCCCACCTGTTCCTTTGCTCTTTTTTCCTGCTGGAGGTTCATTGTTCATGTCTGTCCTGTTCTATCCGAGTGGACCGTATTGATTGGTTCTAGTGCTAGCGGGTACCTTTATTGAACCTTGGTTCATCTTCCAAACCAGAAGCAGAGAGTTCAAGTCCTTCTCCAGGTCCTTGGTCAAGATCCTTCTCCCAGTCTCAGGTCCTTGTGTTACTTGTAGGCACACAATCCAGGTTGTTTCAGCTCCATATTGTGGGAGCACTGCACTATCATTGGTACATGATGTCAACTGGCAATGGAAGATTTTCCCAATGTCTAAGCCAATATTTATCGATTAAGCACCCTAACTAAGAACATGTGGATTTCAAATATGTTCGAAACATTACACCTAGAAGAGATAATACTCCTCCTGGCAGGTAAACCAGATCACTTCCACCTGATGTGGTCTGCATTTATAGAATTATTACAAGTATAGGGTGCAAAAGTACTTAAAAAAAAAAAAAACTGAGGTCAGGTAAGGGGGGATGAAAGCTGGAGAGTTGGTATGTCCCATTTGCGTGATGCTTACAACAAAGTATTTGTTTTTCTCTTTTCCCTCTTTCTCTTTTTTCTTCCTTTTTAGGGTCTATTTCTTAACTCTTTTTTAAAAAAATTCTTTCTTATAGGGTCTTTGTTCTTTTTTGTTGTCACGTTTTTACACTTTCACTTTTTTCCTTCACTTTCTCCTTTCTCTCAATCTCATCCTTTCCCTTTATTAGTGTAAAAAATAAACGGAGTACATTAATTGTAATAAGATATATGTGACGAGTACTAATGTAATTGGTTGTAATGTAATGTACTTCTAATAAATAAAAATTTAAAAAAAAAAATTTAAAAAAATAACTAAGGCAGTTGATCTCATTATCATCACATGAAAATCATTTATAAGGAATAGGAAATTTATAAGAGCATTGTATGCACTTATTGGCTGTGTTTTTTTTGTAGTGACTGCACTTACAAAGTATTTAATGAGCTGTAAAGGGTTTTAAGACACTTTTAAGTAGTGGAAAGTGCAATATAAATGCAAGTCTGTCTTTCTTTTACACGCCTTCCAAAGGAAGCTGGACTGATTCTTGGCTGGGGAAGAGATCGCACTGTTTAAAAGGTAGGTAGATTAACAGTTGATGATCACATTGTATGTCCATATCTTGATTGCCTGCGAGAGATGAGTAGAGGTAGATTTGGTTACGATGCCTCAAACTGATGTGGGACGGTTCAGGAAGATTGCTTTTCAATGCATCGAGATCACACTTGGTGTTCTGCTGGATTTAGCACACACAATTTCAATAGTGTTGTATTTGACGCATGTGAAACTGCATATTTACACATGCGAGTGGCGCCATGTCTTGGCCCCCTTTCCAAAGTCCAAAGTCCGGTCCCCCCACGAGCTCGGTCTACTGGTGCGGCTCCTGATCCTGGTAAGCCCCAGGCTCCTGCAGGTATAATGAAGATAGAGTCTCTTAACTATAACTTTTAGGACCAACATCCCTGTCACCATCGAGATTATGTAATGGCATCTTGTATAATTGGTTAGTTATACAGTATATCACATGAATTCAGGTAGACGTTGTCATCTTGATGATATAGTCGACCATTCTTTTCCATATGAGGACAACAGACATACTCCATTTGTGTCTTGTTTCTCCCACGTGCTGATAGTTGCGTCTTCACGGGCAACCAATCTCCAATAATCTGCTGCCCAAGTACCTTGTCATATCTCTCCTTTCCCTCAGTCCACAGAAGGGTCTCGACCCGAAACATCATTCAGAGATGCTGCCTGACCCGCTGAGTTGCTCCAGCATTTTGTGTCTATCTTTGGTGTAATCCAGCATCTGCAGTTCCTTCCTTCACATATGTTGGCGGTTCAGCATCAGGCTCAGGGGGAATGGGCCCAGTGCCCACGTTCCCTCTAGAACAACGTAGCCTCAGTTCCTGCACTCTTTCTCACTCACCAGCAGCCACATTCTCATGCTCCTTTTAACACCCTGACGTTGCCATATCCTGCCCTCCATTAACAGAGTCCATCCCCCCCCCCCTCCCCTGCCCCGTTTCCTTGCTTCCTTCAATGTGCTGGAGGACTGGTTCCTGCCCCCACCCCCCCCCCCCCCTTGAACACATGAGGGCTTTGGTTCCTGTCCTCACTTGTTAGCACACCGGGTGACCATTTCCATGTTCTCTTGAAACTCAACTGCTTCTGTTTCCCTGGCTCCACTGGGATTCACTTTTTTTTCTGTTGCCCACACTCCCATGAAACTTACTGAGTTGATTGGAAAATATATTCCTCCAGTTTGCAACATCTCAAAGAAGATGTGAGTTAAGAGATGCGTTGGAGTTTTAATAAGAAAGTCAACCTTCCATTGACTTTACGCTGCCTCCTTCCATTGATGCCACCGACACCTCACGCTGCCTCGGCAAGGCCACCAACACAATCAAGCACCAATCCCACCCCGGTCACTCCCTCTTCTCCACTTCCGCATCGGGCAAGAGAGCACATCTCCAGATTCAGGGACAGTTTCTTCCCAGCTGTTATCAAGCAACTGAACCATCCTATCAACAACTAGAGAGGGGTCCTGAGCTACTATCTACCTAATTGGAGACCCTCAGATTATCTTTTAGAAAGAACAGCATATGCCGGAAAAATCGAAGGTAGACAAAAATACTGGAGAAACTCAGCGGGTGAGTCAGCATCTATGGAGCGAAGGAATAGGTGATGTTTTGGGTCACGGGCCTGTTCCACGGGCATGCGACTCCATGCGGCAAACGCGACCTAACCGCAAGCGGTGGCCGTGCGGGGGCCGCGCGCAGGTAGCGGGGCCGGTCCCACTTCGATCGCTGGAGCCGTATGGAGTTGTGCGGAGCTGGTCCCGGCATCGTGCAGGGCTCCGAAAAACTGACACTGTTCAAAAATTCCGCGCGGCAACGGCCTGCCGCCACGCAGCCGCATCGAGGCCGTGCGCGCCGCATCGACGGCCGTGCACACCGCCTCGACGACGGATGCAGCCGCCTTGAGGCCGTGCGCACCGCCTCGACGCTGCACGCAGCCGCATCAAGGCCGTGCTCACCGCCGTACGCACCGTCTTGACGTCACTCGACCTCCACGCGGCCCCCACTTCCGGTTTGGTAGCGCTTGCCGCATGCAGCCGCATGCTGGTGGGACCGGCCCTGTATGGGGATCACTCGACCGCCGCGCAGCCCCCGCTTGCGGTTAGGTCGCGCTTGCCGCATGGAGTCGCATGCCCGTGGGACAGGCCCTTTAGTCTGAAGAAGGGTCTCGACCTGAAACGTCACCTATTCTTTCGCTCCATAGATGCTGCCTCAGCCGCTGAGTTTCACCAGCATTTTTATCTACCTCAGATTATCTTTCATCGGACTGTACTGGACTTTATCTTGTGCTAAATGTTCTACCGTTTATCCTGTGTCTGTGCACCATGAACGGTTCGATCGTAATCATGTATAGTCTTTCCACCGACTGGTTAGAGCGCAACAAAAAGCTTTTCATTGTACCTCGGTATCCGTGGCAATAAACAAAACTAAACCCTAGTCAGAAAAATCTGGTGCCACCATAGTCCCAAACTGCTGGAGGAGCGAGTACATTTTGCCTTTAAATTAAATCACTTTAATGCTTTTTGATTAAAATGTTATGCTTGGGAACAAGAAGTAAGGAAGTAAAATCCAACAAGATGTATTGAACTATATTTATAGCAGCAATATAATCCTCTTTGTGTTTTAAGCCCAAGCGAATGAATTTTATATCGCTGCTTAGCAAATAATTATGTGGTAATTAGTATTGCATTATTCAGTGCAATCAGCAGTCATGGCTGGTAATGACTTAATTATCTTTGTTACAGATTGTTTGAGAGTTGATTGCGTTGAATGAAAATCAGGCTCATGGTTTCTTATAGATACCTAACTTCCCGACTGAACTGATGGTTTTGTAATGGAAGAGCAGTTATCCATTTCTTGAAATAAATGGATTTGCCAATTAGTTTATCATAAATGAGGCAGACTCTCTCTGGCGTGTTGATACTGCTGGGAGAAACTACCATAACAGTTATAGAGTCATAGAGTCTTGCAGCGTGGAAACAGGCCCTTTGGCCCAACTTGCCCACACCGGCCAACATGCCCTATCTGCACTAGCCCAATCTGCCTGCATTTGGCCCATATCCCTCTAAAATGTCCTATCCATGTACCTGTCTTAACTGTTTCTTAAACGTTATGATTGTGCCCGCCTCAACTACCTCTTCCAGCAACTCGTTCCATACACCTACTGCCCTTTGCGTGAAAATATTACCCCTCAGGTTCCTATTAAATCTTTGCCCTCTCACTTTAAACTTATGTTCTCTGGTCCTTGATTCCCCTACTCTGGTCAAGAGACTGTGCGTTTACCTGATCGATTCCTCTCAAGATTTTGTGCACTTACACCCTTTGTACAGTTATGAACAAGTAGAAAGACAGAGCAACATTGAAGGTTCTGAATGACAATATTTTCATATTGTCGATGAAAATGTCTTCCCAAGTGAGAGCCTGCCCAGCATCCGTATTTCTTTTTAAATAATGTGTAATTCTCTGCAGTTCAAAATTCAGCAGATGACCTTCATTGGTCTGTACGGCTTTATTATTCATTAGGAAGAGAGGTTAGCATCTCCATATGACCCACCTTGCTGCCAGCCTGGCATTGGGAGAACTCGCATCCAACATCTCCCCTCCAAAAGCCATTTGGAGCTGGATAGTGGGAAGGTAGAGGTGGCACAGCGGTAGATCTACTTCCTTACAGCACCAGAGACCCAGGTTCAATCTTGACTATGCGTGCATGTCTGTACGGAGTTTGTACCTTGTCCCCGTGACCTGATGGGTTTTCTCTGAGAGCTTTGGTTTCCTGCCACACTCCAAAGAAATACAGGTTTGTAGGTTAATTAAAGTTAAATTGTCCCTAGTGTGTAGTAGGGTAGTGTTAATGTGTGGGGATCACTGGTCGGCTCGGACTCGGTGAGCCATCGGGCCTGTTGCCGCGCTGTATCTCTAACCTAAACTAAACTATACAGTGAGACCGTGAGTGAAGTTGAAACAGATGAGAAGTGGGAGAAACTAAGAATGAATGTGTCCCAACTAGTGCAGAGCAGCAACTAACAAGCAATTGCCTGAAGGGTCTTGTTGGAGAAACAAGGAACCGCAGATGCTGGTTTACCAAGGAAAGACATAAAGTGCTGGAGTAACTCAGCGGGTCAGGCCACACCTCTGGAGGACATGGATAGGTGACGTTTCGGCTCGAGACACTTCTTTCTGACCCGACCCAAAATGTCACCTGTAGAGAGCTCCTTCAATGTTAGCATCGCCAGAAGAATAATGGCTGTGAATTCCACTTTAACCTAATTTTTCTTTTAAACTGCAGATGAAGGTGGTATCTGGATCAAAACAGAAAATCTTGTACTTTTCTAGAATGTGGAGTAAATCCTTTTCTTTCTCAATGAAGGGAGAAGATTTAGATGTTTAAAAGCAAACCTCTTCTGCGTTACATGGATAGCATTTGGTTCATGCAAAAATTCACCCAATTTACAAATTTAGTCCAAAATTTGTGAACCATACATATTTTTCCACTGAAGATTTACTGAATACAGGAAATATGGTTAAGGTCTCCTAGGTAACATTTATTAGTTACGGGTTAAATTCTTGATTGCAATGTGTATTGGCCCATAATACATTTACATTGTGCTCAGGAAATAATGTCCCCCATAATATTAAGCGGAGAATCGTAATTTAGATTTGAGTGTTATTGTAAAAGAAACAAATTGCATATTTGTTAATTTTCATTTCCGTCATCTTCAATGATTCAAAGTAAAAATGTCCCCGGTGGATTGTTTTATTATGTAATCTATCTCTCAGCATTATTTTCAAGAAGCTTTGCAACAACTGACTGATGTGATGCTGTTGGGCACGTTGCACTATTGAAGCATCTGCTCCTGGGTAAAGCTGTGATTCATTCCATTTAATTATCGTTGAGTAAATGGATTGCAGCTCATCCTGAAGTCTATGTACCTCAGAAATGGGGAACGGCATTTTGGAAATGTCCTCTCAATTTTAGAACATGAATCAGAATTTAGCATGAAGCATCTTGGTTTTTTTAAAACCAAGATGCTGGTAAATGTCTCGTCTTGAATCCTTCCCTTCTACCTCGAGTTTTCAACACCATTTTTTCATCATAAGGGCGGCATGGTGGTGCAGCGGTAGAGTTGCTGCCTTACAGCGCTAGAGACCCAGATTCGATCCCGACTACGGGTCAGTCAGTTCAGCCAGTCAGTCAGTTTAGTTTATTCGTCACGTGTACCGAGGTACAGTGAAAAGCCTTTTGTTGCGAGTATAAATACATGATAAGGGAATAACGTGATAAGGCAATAAGGGAGCTGCCCGTATGGAGTTTGTACGTTCTCCCCGTGATCGTGTGGGTTTTCTCCGAGATCTTCGATTTCCTCCCACACTCCAAAGATGTACAGGTTTGTAGGTTAATTGGCTTGGTATAAATGTAAAGTCTCCCTAGTGTGTGTAGGATAGTGTCAAAGTGAGGGGATCGCTGGTCGGTGCGGACTCTGGACCACAGGGCCCGTTTCCGCGCTGTAACTCTAAACTAAACTAAAACTTAACTCAGCGGGACAGACATCATCTCTGGAGAGAAGGACGGGGTGATGTTTTGGGTCAAAAACCTGCTCCTGTTTTCTCCTGGATGCTGCCCCAGTTTGCATTCTGTAAATTGCAGTTTGTTCAAGGACCAGTTTATAGATCCCAACGTCTACAGACCATTCTACACAGAAGCCCACCCTGAGCACACGTCACTCAACCCATGGTGTATGTTCTGGAAACGAATGCTGCAAGAATGATGTGTAATAAGGCAACTCACTGGCTATGTTATTTATTTTCACATTGAATATAGTCAATTGAGTATAGAAGTTGGGAGAGAGACACAAAATGCTTGAGTAACTCAGTGGGGTCAGGAGGCATCTCTGGATAAAAGGAATAGGTGACGTTTCGGGTTGAGACCCTTCTTCAGTCTGAAATCTGAGTCACAGAGTGGTTTGCACAGAGTCGGGGAATTGAGAATCAGAGGAAATAGGTTTAATGTGAGAGGGGGAAAGATTTAATAGGAGCAGGGCCTGTCCCACTTAGGCGATTTTTTGGGCGACTGCCACAAAATTTTCAACATGTTGAAAAATGTTTAGCGACAGTGGCGACAATTTTTGCTGTCGTAGGTGCTGCCATAGGTTGTCACCAGGTGTTGTAGGTGAATTCCATTAAAACTAGTCCCTGGCACTCGCCTAAAGAGTCGCTTAAGTGGGACAGGCCCTTTAAGGGGTAACTTTTTTACACAATGGGTCATGGGTATATGGAACAAGTTGCCGGAGGAGGTAGTTGAGGCAGGTACTATTGCAACATTTAAGAAACATTTAGACAGGTATATGGATAAGGTAGGTTTAGAGGGATATGGGCCAAAAGCAGGCAGGTGGGATTAGTGTAGATGGGGCATGTTGGTCACTGTGGGCAGGCTGCACCATAGGGTCTGTTTCCGCACTGTATGACTCTATGGCTCTGAGGTAGGGTTATATTGTTAGTTTATTTGGCCCGGTTGGAAAGTCTACACATCTGAACATGGAGCTGAGTTTGCTGCCCTGCTCCTGTCTGTGACTATAATCAAGTTGGCCGCCAACCCGAGAAGAATTGAGGTGAAGGAAGAATTGCCATGGTAACTAGGCTTTCGGGATCTGGAAGGGTGGAAAGTACATGAGCTCCTGCTAACAGATATCCTAGATATTCGGTATACAAAGCTACCAGGCGGATCACAGCCCCAGGACTCCACCGTTGACCTTTGAGTTTCAGTGGCATAGCGTTGCAGGTTTGACATGAGGATCAGTTGTTGTTCTGTTTATTTATTTCCCAGGTTTAAGGTGAGGGGGCACCTGAGGGGCAACACAAAGGGTGGTAGGGGTAGAGTGACACGGGGGCACAGGGGCAGCTCAGTGGTGCAGCGGTAGAGTTGCTGCCTTACCAGAAACCTGGGTTTAATCCTGTCCAGGGGTGCAGTCTGTACAGAGGTTTGTACGTTCCCCCTGTGACCAGCTGGGTTTTCTCCGGCAGCTACGGTTTCCTCCCACACTCCAAAGGCATACAGATTTGAAGGTTCATTGGCTTAGGTAAAAGTCCTTAGTGTGAGGGATAGTGGCGTGATCGCTGGTCGGTGTGGACTCAGTGGGCTGAAGGCCCTGTTACAACGCTGTATTTCTAAAGTCTATGGAATGAGCTGCCAGAGGTGGTCGTTGAGACGGGTACTATCACAACGTTTTAAAAACATTTGGACAGGTCAGGATAGGTTTAGAGGGGTATGGGCCAAATGCAGGCAGGTGGGACTAGTGTAGATGGGGCATGTTGGTCGGCGTGGGCAAGTTGGGCTGAAGGGCTTGTTTCCACACTGTGTGACTATGATCTGAGCATTAGTCAAGGCAAGGCTACCAGTTATTATTGCCCATTCTTCAGTGTTCTGGAGTTGGTGATGGCGAGTCTTAAATTTCTGCAGGGCTTCTGGGTGGAAGTTTTCCCTCAGTGTTTGTCGGATGGAGAGATTTTTGAAAGTGTTACATGAAATGCAGTAAACAGTTTGTGTGTATTATGCTGCCACAAGAACAGTGTAATGAAGATAAATGGTATCCAAAATTATCCATTGTATATGAAATACAAATTGACCCATAAATCATTCTAAACAATGATCCACAATACTGTCCAATAACCAGTGCCATGAAAATAAAAAGAGTGCACAGGCTGGAAATTTGAAATAAAAACAGAAAATGCCGGAAGCTCTCAGCAGGTCAACCACACAGCGCCAGACACCCGGGTTCAATCCCGACTACAGGTGCTGGCTAAGAATTTGTACGTTTATACGTTCTCTCTCTCCGACTCCAGTTGCTGCGGTTTCCTCCCACATCCCAAAGACGTACAGGTTTGGAGGTTCATTGGCTTCTGCAAATTGTAAACTGTTCCTATTGTGTAGTATAATGCTCGGGTATGGGGTGATTGCTGGTCGACGTGGACTCGGTGCTTCCACGCAGTGTCCCTGCAGTCTATAGTAAAGCCAGGTAGCCCCTGTGGAAAGAGAAATAGCCACTTTCAGATCAAAGAGCCCATGACGTGAAATGTTAGCTGTTTTTCTTTTCATCGATGCTGCTTGACCTGCTGAGTATTTTCAGCCATTTCCATTTTTATTTAAGCTGGTGCTGGGTGTTTGATGACTTATTCAGTGCCTGTAACCTCTGACATTTTAAGTCATTTTAATATTTTCCTGAGAATGGAGAGATTTAATCCTGACACCTCACCATTCACATTTGTTCTATCCTTTCACCTTGTGAAGTGATGTGATCTATGTTCCGCCCTCACCCGTCAACTAATGTGAAACACTGATGGGCTTGTTCTGTTAAACTCTTAACCTGTGTCCAAGCTCAGGGGAAAACCATTGCACACATTAAGTTGTAGGAAGGAACTGCAGATGCTGGATTAAATCGAAGATAGACACAAAATGCTGGAGTAACTCAGCGGGACAGGCAGCATCTCACAAGACAAGGAAGGGGTGACATTCCGGGTCGAAGCCCTTCTTCAGACTAGTCAGGAGAGAGGGAAACAAGAGATATAGACAGTAATGTAGAGAGATATAGAACAAATGAATGAAAGATATGCAAAAAAGTAACGATGATAAAGGAAACAGGCCATTGTTAGCTGTTTGCTAGGTGAAAATAAGAAGCTGGTGTGACTTGGGTGAGTGAGGGAAGGAGAGAGAGGGAATGCAGGGGTTACTTGAAATTAGAGAAATTAATGTTCATACCTCTGGGTTGTAAGCTGCCGAAGCGAAATATGAGATGCTGTTCCTCCAAGGAAGTTCATTTAGTTGTCATTAAGTTGTCATTTGCACTAACAAAGACTGTGGGCAGGAGAGGTGCAGGAGACAGAGAGATCTGGGGCAACAAGAGCTACTCGTGTGACAGTATTGCTTCTGTATAAAGACAATAAGCAGCGGGCATTTGCCACTGACCAGGGCCCTTGGTGCTGTTTCTCCTCCCACCAAGTTACAATGGAGCATCATAAGCAAAATGAGCCAAGTTACATATTTTGCTTGGGCACCCAGCGGTATGAATATTGATTACTCTAACTTCATGTAACCGTTGCATCCCCTCTCTCTACGTCCCTCCCCCTCCCCCTCCCCCACACTAGTCGTCGTGCTAGTTTCACTGTCATCCAGCTGAGTTTCACTGTTTTCATCCACTCATTATCATCTCCACAGCCCAACAATGGACCATGGTAGGCGCCACCTTTCCTTCATCATCTTTTCTGTCCTTTTGTATACCTTTCATTCATTTGTCCTATGTACCTTTTCATATCTCTAGTTTCCCTCTCCCCTGACTCTCTGTCTGAAGAAAGTTCTCGACCCAAAACGTCACCTATTCCTCTTCTCCAGAGATGCTGCCTGACCTGCTGAGTTACTCCAGCGTTTTGTGTCTATCTTTGGTGTAAACCAGCATCAGCAGTTCCTTCCTGTACATACCATGGAAACAAGCTCTGTGGACATTTTTTTCCGACAAAGCCCAAGGAAACTAACTGAACGCAGCCGTAATTCCCTGTTCTCAGGAGGTTCTGTTGGGAGACCGGGAGAATCCAAGTGAGATTTAAATGCTGTGTACTTGCGTATTACAAATGGAGCTAAATATACTCAGTGGCTGGAGTTGTGTTAAAGGGAGCTTTATTGTAATACAAATCTGCCCTGTACATGACTGTACAGAGACCGTTGAGGCGGAGAATTATGAACCGTTTAGTTCCTGGCATCAACAGCCATCACTTTAATCAGGAGGGGTTATATAGTGCTTGCACCCTACATAACAAGGGGCCCATTTTAACCCAGTTCTTCAATGCAGTGAGAACAAGACTCGTGAAAGGGGAGACAAGTGATGAAGATGAGGAGACCGAGTATTTTGATGCCATGGAGAGTGCACCAGACTTCATCACAGTAACCACGGACCCGGCGGAACACAGGTGAGTGATCAGTGCCGCGGAGCGCAGAGACGCCGCTCATTAACCTTGGGCGCAAATAGTTAATTCCAGCCCTGACTGATGAAATGAAATGCCTTCTCCGCAAAATATATATATATTTTTTAATTTTCTGTATGTAACCTTGTTTTAAAGAGATGAGGCATAACAATCTCCACCTTCGGATCTCGGTATGAAACAGTCCGAGGGTGTATACAGTCAGTTAGGGGTGGCACGGTGGCGCTGCAGTAGAGTTGCTGCCTTACAGCCCCCGAGACCTGAGTTCGATCCTGACCACAGGTGCTGTCTGTACGGAGTTTGCATGTTCTGGCTGTGACCACGTGGATTTTCTCCGAGTGCTCCCGTTTCCTCCCACACTCCAAAGATGTACAGGTTTATAGGTTAATTGGCTTCTGCAAATTGTAAATTGTCCCCAGTGTGTAGGATATTGCAAGTGTACTGTGGCAATCGCTGGTCGGCACAAACTCCATAGACATATAGGTTTGTAGGTTAATTGACTTTTGTAAATTGTGCCTAGTGTATAGGATAGTTCTAGTGTAGTGGGGGATCGCTGGTTGGCTTGGACTCAGTGGGCCGAAGGGCCTGTTTCTACGCTGTATCTCTAAAGAAACTAAAGTCTAAAGCTGAAGTGGAAAAAATCAGCAACGCAATGGATAATCTCTCCGAAACCTAAGAATCTTTTCCCTTTGGAAAGAGATCATAACCCACGCTGAGCCTCTTTAGGATAGAGAATTGTTTCCTACTTTCGGAATACACAAGCAAAATTATTGTTACATGTTATAAGTTCCTTTGGTATGTTACCATCGTGCAGGAATTGATGTGATTATCAACTCCGATCATCATGTTCCCTGGTCCCTCAAGGGGTGGGCAATATTCTTCTGATTTAGTCACCAAATTGCTGAGGGATATTTAATTTGTGATTCATAGTGGATTATGTAACCCTACACAAAATAAACTCAAATTAAATAATGCAGTTTAGGCAGTTTACAACCCAGCGGTATGAATATTGATGTCTCTAATTTCAAGAAACCCTTGCCTTCCCTCACTCTCCGTCCCCCCTCCCCCCCCACCCTAGTCGTCCTGCCAGTTTCACTGTTCATATCCCTTCATTGTCACCTCTTCCACACCTAACAATGGACCATTGTGGGCTCCACTTTTATTGAGTCATCGGTGCTGGCTGTAATTTGTCTGTACCTTTTCATACCTCTAGTTTCCCTCTCCCCTGACCCTCAGTCTGAAGAAGGGTCTCGACCCGAAACGTCACCTGTTCCTTTTCTCCAGAGATGTTGCCCGACCCGCTGAGCGACTCCATTTTGTGTCTATCTTCAATGCAGATTACAAACACATTTCAAAATCAATCTTGTCACTGAAGCTCCATCGTATCTTTAGCCACAGACCAACCAGTTGAAGCTTTTTATTGTCGGATGAATAGTTTTGTGTGTTTTTGAGAGCTCCCTCTGTCACTGTAAATCAGTTGAAATAATAGTTTATTCCAGGCATAAGTGGTGACTCAGTGAAACAACCGTCACATGGACAGTTGCAATTGGTCTGGTTGATGTTCACACTACTGGCAGGCTTTGTTGCTGAGATTAGTCATCGTTTCGAGGTGTAGTTTTTACAACTAACCAAAAGAAAGATATATTTGTGTTATATATTTTGGAATCTCAACACACTTTATAGCAATTTCCAGTCAATAAAATCCCATAAACAATGAGATACTGACCAACTTAATATGATTTAATGTACAAAAGGTAGAATTACTCAGCATGTCAGGCTGTATCTGAGGGAGGCAGTGAATTGCTGGTGCTTTTATGTACAGTAAATCCTCGTTATAATGGACCAATGGATGGCATCCGTTATTGTCAAGTGCCCTCTATAACCGAGTAAGGGGGTTTAATATTAACTAGTTTAACAGTTCAACCCAATGCCAGGTGGGAAGGAGCGGGGCAGTGGGTGGGGGATTCAGAGGCCGGGGAGCGGCAGAGCCCGCGACCCCACACGCGGTGAGCTGTGGATGGGCCCAGTAAGGGAGAGAGAGATAGATTCTTGATTAGTACGGGTGTCAGAGGTTATGGGGAGAAGGCAGGAGAATGGGGTTAGGAGGGAGAGACAGATCAGCCATGATTTAATGGCAGAGTAGACTTGATGGGCCGAATAGCCTAATTCTACTCCTATTCCTTATGAACTTATGACTCACGCTGCTCACTCTCTGCTCCGGCGATCGGAAGCTCCCGCCACATGGTGCCAGCTTGCGGGGTATCCTGGCGGAAGTGGAAAGTGGGGCATCGGGAGCCGGGCGCCGTTAACGGGTGAGCGAGGCAGGCGTTGCCGGGGCGACGCAGGTGCAGTGGCGCACGCTGTGTCTGCATCCAATGACCTGGGACTTCGCACTGTGGCAACCGCTGCAAATGCCTGCCCAATGCAACGCTCCTCAACAGTGTGTAACTGCTCGCTCGCTCCCCTCCACCGCCTCTCCGCGGTCCAATGCTGCCCTGCCCTGCACGCCAACCACCACCATGAACGGACGCCTCATAAGATCATAAGTGATAGGAGTAGAATTAGGTCATTCGACCCATTAAGTCTACTCCGCCATTCAATCATGGCCGATCTATCTCTCCCTCCTAACCCCATTCTCCTGCCCTCTCACCAGAACCTCTGACACCCGTACTAATCAAGAATCTATCTATCTCTGTCTTAAATATATCCACTGACTTTGCCTCCACAGCCTTCTGTGGCAAAGAATTCCACAGATTCACCACTTATAACCAAAATCCATTACAAAGAGGTCCATAATAATGAGGGTCGACTGTATTGCTCTTTTCATGAAACCCTTCCATCCATCTGGGACCACAGGTAGGGTCTCAGTTTAACATCTCATGTGAAAGACAGCACAGCTCTCCCTCAATATCTAACGTATCTCAGCCGGGATTTCAGGCTCAAATCCATGGAGCCGCATTCAAACCCCAGTGGGTCATTCTTTTCTTCCAGAAAAGTAGCCAGTACTCCCAGCCAATTTGTCCTACGCATGATTGTGTTGGACAGGTTGTACCTGGGCTTGTGGCCAGGTGTACAAATCATGAGAGCCTTGGATAGTGAACGCTCACAGTCAATTTCCCAGGGTAGAGGATTACAAAACTGGGGGCATATGTTTAAGGTGAGGGGAGAGAGATTTAAGATGGACTTCAGAGGATAATCTGTATCTGGAGTGAGATGCCGGAGGAAGCAATAGAAGTGGATACAGTTATGACTGTTAAAAGACTTTTGGACAGATACATGGATAGATGAGGTTCAGAGAGGAGTATGGGACTCACGCAATATGCTAACTTGTTCAGCATGGACAAGGCGGGCCGAAGAGCCTGTTTCTGTGCTGTACAACCCTACGACTCTATGAATCCAGTTGCAAATGTGCAGTTACCTCAAAGCCCTTTGAATGACTAGAAAGACAGCAACATTGCCCCACCAGTATTCCATTGGTCACATCACAAATCACTTTACAGCATGGATACAGGCCCTTCAGTCCACGCTGACCAGTGATCATAGAGTCATACATCTTGGAAACAGGCACTTCAACCCAATTTGCCCATGTCGACCGACATGCCCCATCTACACTAGTCCCACTTGCCTGTTTTCAGCCCAGAATTTACAGAAGCCAATTAATTAGCCTACAAACCGGCACGTCTTTGGCATATGGGAGGAAGCCGGAGCACCCGGATAAAACCCACACGGTCACAGGGAGAACATACAAACTCCGTACAGACAACACTGGTAGTTAGGATGGAACCCGGGACTCTGGCGCTGTTTGGCAGCAGCTCCACTTTTGTTGAGGTAAGGGCGTGTCTAAATGCTGCCTCACCTGGTTTGAAATTTCTCACCTTGTGTTTGCGTGCAGGCGCACAGGAAGCAATGTCAGTGCGACGAGCAGCGAGCAGACTGAAACTTGGAACCTGGACAGTCAGGTGAGTGGCAACGGGTAGCAGCGATCGCCGGTCTTGCTCCTTACACCTCCTGTCTGAATTTGCCCTCGTCAGATTGATTGATGAAAGGCGGTCATTCACACTTGGTCTTGTGGCATCAGATGACCGCGGGCCCGTCTTTAATCAGTACAACCCCAGCACCTGAAGAAGGGTCCTGACCCGAAACATCACCTGTCCATTTTCTCCAGATATGCTGCCTGACCCACTGAGTTACTCTTGCACTTTGTGCCTGTCTCCAGCAGATGAAGTGTTCCTTGTTGTGAAATGCATGGCGATTAACAAACTAGCCCCACGGCCAAAGACGTGCGGGTTTGTAGGCTAACTGTCCACTGTAAAATTGCCCCTAAAGTGTAGGGAATAGGTGAGAGAGTGGCATAACATAATACTAGTGTAACTGGGTGATTGATGGTTGGAGTAGACTCAATGGGCTGAATAATAGACACAAAATGCTGGAGTAACTCAGCAGGACAGGCAGCATCTCTGGAGAAAAGTGACTTCTCAGGTTCAGATCCATCTTCAGACTGAGAGTCCAGCACCTGACCCACTGGGTTACACCAGCATTTGTGTCTATCTTTGTTGTAAACCAGCATCTACAGTTCCTTCCTACATGATGGGCCGAATGGCCTGTTTCTATGTTCTCACGTTCACAAGTTATAGGAGTGGAATTAGGCCATTCGGCCCATTGAGTCTACTCCACCATTCAATCATGGCTGATATCTGCCTCCTAATCCCATTTTCCTACCTTCTGCCCATAACCCTTGACACCCGTGCTGTCCTCTCTAAACTAAACTAAAATGTCATAATCGTGTGACCTTCAGAAACTGAATATCAGTCCCGTGACGATATGTGGGGGGCAGTGGGGCATTAGGTGGGACCTCAGCTCCTGCCACTTGTGGCCTACTTGCAACGTTAATATTACTTACATTTTGTTCAGCAAAAAGACTACTAACCTTGAACCACCTGTCCTCCAAATACACGGGAACTGAGGGGCCAGGTATAAAGTGTGATCGACCCCAACTTTAATCCGACTTGCCAATGACATTTCATTGCCCCTTTTAACACTTCTAATAAGCCTGCTTAAGTTCTATCTTGCTTGCTTTTTATTCCTCAAAGGCCCTTTCTGATTTTGTCTTCCTAAGCATTCCTTCCTTGGTTCCTTTTCCTTTTTTCCAAATTTAAAATTCCCTTACCTTGCCATCCTTATCCCTCCTGACGGGAACGTGCCTGTCCTGAACTCTGAATGACAATGACTCTCATATAGCCAATGTGGACACCCAATAAAATGTGGTCCCAATTGACTCCTTTTAGCACCTGCCCGACAATGCTGCAGTCTGCCTGACCCCGATTTAGTGCATTCCCGGAAGGTCCAGACTTATCCAATTCATAACTATTAAAAAACTTATGGAGTTGTGATCACTGCTCCCAAAATGTTTTTGCACTGAAATACCTGTCATCTGGGTGATGTCAGACGCAGATTTGATGAACAGCACCTTGTATTCCGCCCCAGTACACATCAACCCGACAGTATGAAGACTGAATTCTCTAACTTCAGGTAACCTGCTGCCCCTCAGTCCCTCTATTCACATGCATCCTCCCATATGGACCTTTCTTTCCCCCAAACCCTGCTGCCCCCTCTACTCAGCTTCTTCCCCACCCACCCCACACACTCCTCCCATCACGTCCCATCCTCCCACTCTTCCCATCCACCTGTTATTTGGACCAATGCTTCACCTTCCTTTCATATCATCAGATTCCATCTTCTTCTACCCTGGTTACCTCTACCTCTCTCTCCCCGACTCCATCCACCCTTCCTCACATCGATCCATCTATCGCTTGCCAGCTCTTGCGCCAACCCCTTTACCTATTTGTACTGACGATCTCCCCTCCATTGTTAAAAGTTTCGACCTGAAACCTCAATTGTCCATTGGCCTCCACAGATGCTGCCGGACCCGCTGAGATCCTACAGCAAGTTTGTGGTTTGCTCCTGTAGTCACAAAGTTGCTCAGTCAACTGTAAAAATGTGCATTTTAAATGTATTCATTTTTTCTTGGAACTGGTGCTGAGTCTGGTTTCGTGAAGTCTCTGAACCTCACCTCACACTGGCCGTTTTGCCGTCATTTCTGCAGGGCTTTGACCTTCCACACCAGGCTTCCTCCAGTGCATCAGCAAGTAGATCGGTGAAGCTAAACAGAAAGAGACGGACCCATATCCCGGAGAAACCCAACTACAGCCTTAACCTTTGGAGCATTATGAAAAACTGTATTGGGAAGGAGCTGTCCAAAATCCCCATGCCTGTAAGTAACCTAATTCCGCATCCCGTTGTCTGTGTGTTGCTTCAAATGCTGGTGCGAGGCAGTGTTTATTGCACTGCCAACTGGTATGGACTCGTAACTCCAAGGTACATTTCCTCCCATTTTATTACATTGAACTCTTCTAAGTGCGTTTTACCACTTGGCTGGAAAAAGAGGACGTTGGACTCAAATACGAAAGAATCATGGCATAGGACCTGTAGTTGATCTTTTCAGTTTAGTTCAGGGATACAGCACGGAAACAGTCCCTTCGGCCCACTGAGTCCGCACCAACCAGCGATCCCCGCACACTTACACTATCCTACACACACAAGGGACAATTTACAGTTTTACCAAGCCAATTAGCCAACAAACCTGTACGACCTTGGAGTGTGGGAGGAAACCGGAGCTCCTGGAGAAAACCCACACGGGTCACGGGGAGAACGTACAAACTCCATACAGACAGCACACTGGATCGAACCTGGGACTCTGGCGCTGTAAGGCAGCAACTCTACCGCTGCACCACCGTGCCTGCCGCCCTATTATCAGCCTCCTGAAGTTGCTGCGCTATTCAATAAGAACGTGGTTGAACTACCATTACCAATAACTCCACATTTTCGGCCTACCTCGGGTAACCTTTCACCAACCCCCTCCATAGGCTTATGAGGAATCTGTTCACCTCTGTCCAAGGACCCAGAGATAGTTTGAAATATTCACAAGCTACAGACTGAAGAGATTTTGCCTCATTTCTGTTTTTAGTGGATGTCAAAAAATCATAGAGGAAAAAGGCCCTTTGGCCCAACTCGCCCATGCTGACCAAGATGCACATCAAAGCTAACACATTTGGCCCATATCCCTTTACTGAAACCTTTACTATTTATGTACCTATCCAAATGTATATTAAACATTGTTTTTGTAGCTGCTTCAATCACTGTCTCTGGCAGCTCGTTCCATATAAGCATCACCCTCTTGTGTGAAGAAGCTGCCCCTCGCGTCTCTTTTAAGTCTTTCTCTTCTCACCTCAGCCAACGACCTCTATTTCTTTTATTCCCCTTCCTTGGAAAAGCACCAGTGTACAACCACCTTATTTCACCCATGATTTCATACACCTCTGTGTGGTCACCCCTCAGTCGTCTCCCCTCCAAGGAATAAATTCCGAGCCTGCCCAAATTTTCCGATGCCTCAACCCTTGAATCCTGGCAACATTCACGCAAATCCTCTTTGGACTCAAACCAGCTTAATCACACCTTTCCTGTAACGGGGTGACCAACACTCCGTTGCGGCATCACCGACCTCTGGGTTTTTCTCCGGGATCTCTGGTTTCCTCCCACACTCCAAAGACGTACAGGTTTGTAGGTTAATTGTTCTTTGGTAAAATTGTTAATTATCCCCCGTGTGTGCAGGACAGTGATAATGTGCGAGCATCGCTGGTCGGCCCGGACTCGGTGGGCCGAAGGGCCTGTTTCTGCACTGTGTCTCTAAACTGAACTAAAAACTAAACTACATTCTGGACACAGCAGGTGTATGCAAGGAAAGCCAAACTGCGACGTTCATTGTTTTGCTGTGGAAGCCGGCGCTGATGTGAGGTAGAGTCAGAGCGATTTGTTCTCTCACCCCTTCCTACGCAGTTTGGAGCCCAGCTCACTATAAACTATAGTGGCAAGGTGACCTTGAAAGTGTAATTGGAGGAGTCCAATTAAGTAAGGTTCACTGAGTATGGTCCTCTGCTTCCTAAAGCAGAAATCTGCAGATTAAAGTTTGTACATTATATTTACGACAAGGCAGCGACCAAGTCACATAATGCAGTGTACATAATACACAAGGCAGTGTAAGTCACATAATGTGCAGTCTAGAGTGCTGAATGCCTTGGTTTAGTACTTTAGAGATACAGTGTGGAAACAGGCAACTTTGGCACACCGAGCCCATGCCGACCAGCTATCGCCCCATACGCCAACACTATCCTACACACCAGGGACAATTTACTATTTCTTTACCAAAGCCAATTAGCCTACAAACCTGTACGTCTTTGGAGTGTGGGTGGAAAACGGAGCACCCGGAGAAAACCCACGCGGTCACGGGGAGAATGTACAAACTCCGTGCAGACAGCAGCCGTAGTGAGGATCGAACCCGGGTCTCTGGCGCTGTAAGGCAGCGACTCTACTACTATACCACTGTGCCACCCTTCCTCTTATTTTACATTTCCAGCCTGTTTTATTTATTTATTTATTTATGTAAAGCGGTGCATTGTTAATTGAATGATAGGGTTGCTGCAACATTGAAGGATCCGGCTCCCTCCGCTCTGTCCCGTTGGCCTGCAGGTTATCTTCCCTCGTGCTCATCTCCTCAGGCCCTCCCACCAGTTCTGTGGGTCCTGGGATGGCTGTTGAGGGCAGTATGGGGATTGCAGCAGGTGGGGCGGGTGTTCCGTGGTGGATGTTCCTGGTGCTCCTGATCCATTCCATCTCTCTGCTCCTGATCCACTCCCTCTGTGCTCCTGGTCCACTGTCTCAGTGAAAGCTCCTTTCCCACCATCAGTGGTCCTGGGCCACGGGTTACCAGGGGTTGGTGAGAATGCCACAATTCTTCATGGAAACTTTCTGTTCAATTGCCTTTTGAAAGCAATGATTGACTCCATTTCCACCCCTTTTAAAGGTTAGAAAATGTCACTGCTCCCTGCAATTTTTTTTCCTTCACATTCTCCGTCAGTTTATTAAATCACTTTGAGATCACTTTCTCGCTCACTGTTTCTCTCTCTCTCTCTCTCTCTCTCTCTCTCTCTCTCTCTTCTCTCTCTCTCTCTCTCCCTCTCCCTCTCCCTCTCTCTCTCCCTCTCCCTCTCCCTCTCCCTCTCCCTCTCCCCTCTCCCTCTCCCCCCTCCCCCTCCCCCTCCCCCTCCCCCTCCCCCTCTCCCTCCCTCTCTCTCTCTCTCTCTCTCTCTCTCTCTCTCTCTCTCTCTCTCTCATTTTCATGCTCATTGTCTCTCTCTCACTCACTCTTTCTCCTTTGCCACCTTTCCTCTCTGTTGCAAAACTCTGAATGCTCTGGGATTATACATATGCAATGCATATACCAGGTACTTGACGAAGGCTTCCTTTAATAGCACGTGATTTGCTGCGAGAGGGATGACAAAAGCCCACAGCAGCTTATTTCTGAGAATGCATGTGTTGTTGCACTTCCAGGGAAGGCGCAGGTGAAAAAATATTGGAAACTGGGGCAGCTATTTATAGTGAGTGTGAGGAGCTGGAATAATTAATGTCTCCTAGGATACTGCCAATTTGGAAGAGAATACCTTGTCTGTGACAGGCTTGTCTGGCAAGATGTGGACCACAAGATGGTTGGGAATGGGATCACTCTTTAATCTGCTGCATTGTGGAATGGAAGCCTATATTGCAGGTTATATGCCTACAGCATGTGCCCTTCCCTCCTACTTTGTACAGTATGACTGATTATGAATTATGATTATGAACACTGGACATTTGTGTTCAGTGGAGTGTTGGGTGGGTGTGTTTGGGAAAGTGTTTGCTCTACGTGCGTAGGGGGCGTGGGAGTGCTTGTTTTCTTGATTGGTCTATTTAGTTTAGTTTAATTTAGAGATACTGCGTAGAAACAAGCCCTTCGGCCCACCGTGTCCGCGTCGATCGGCGAACCCCGCACACTAACACTATCCTACACACACTCGGGACAATTTACAATTATACCAAGCCAATTAGTCAACAAACCTGTATGTGTCTGGAGTATGGGAGGAAACCGGAGCACCTGGAGAAAACCCACACAGGTCACGGGGAGAAGGTACCAACTGCGTACAGACAGCACCCGTAGTCAGGATTGAACCTGGATCTCTGGCGCTGTAAGGCAGTAACTCCACCGCTGCATCACAGTGCCACCCCCAAAGTAGTTTTGCCTGATTCTGATCCTTTTTTTTGTTTTGTTTGCCAGTTCCTGAATAACATATTCGGCTTATTTTCCTTTCTGCCCAGAATAGAAATGAAAGTAATTGGTAACCCACATAAAATTTCCGCCTACTTCGAGAATGGCAAATGAAAAATAAGCCAGAAAATGTAGTTAAATTAAATCTTTAAAGCTTGGCCTGCCAGGCTGACACATACTCTTTATAACATGCTAACCTTTATGCTTTAATTGGATGTGACGTCATAACCTTTTCCAAAGCACTAGGTCAGTCTCATCATTGTAGATTTGTTATTATAACATCATGCTAAAAATGGAAATGGTATCCCATGGTGTGATTGTTGAATCTGAAATGATCTCTTCCTAAAATTTCTCAGCCCAATAAGTAGAAATGTTGGCACTTAGCTATTCCCAAACCAAGTGTAGATTCAGAGCTAAATTGCAAAAGACGTGTTTAGCCACAAGTGATCACCTTTGTAGTTTAAAGGTACAGCGTGGAAGCAAGTCCTTCGGCCCACCCAGTACGGCCGACCAGTGTGCACTAGATCTATCCTACACACTAGGGACAATTTACAGAAGCTAATTAACCTACAAACTTGCATGTCTTTGGAATGTGGGAGGAAACCCACACAGGTCAGGGGGAGAACGTACAAACTCCGTACAGACAGCATCCGTAGTCAGGATCGAACCCTGGTCTCCGGCGCTGTAAGGCAGCTACTCCACCGTGCCGACCCCCTCTTCTGACCTCTTGCTGACCTCTTTCACCGTCAAACACTTCCACATTGACACAAACGTATCTTCTTCATGAGCTGTGACCATAGCACAGCATATTTTGTTTATGAAGGAACAAGGTTATTAATGATCCGGACACTGGGAGTTCTATTGATAAGTAGGTTTGGTGTTAGTCCAGAACCTTAGTTTGCAGTGGAAGTTGAGAGAGTGACAATGGGAAATATAAAATGGACAGTGACCATCCTGTTTAAGATGGAGACATTGTATAATGTTGATGCATTTTCCAGTGGACTCCAAGCTGCGAGCCTTGGTGAATCCTGTACTGCGATCTACATCTACAGGTGACAGTGCCCCCTACTGGAACCATAAATTAAAAGCATCAACGCAGAGAAAATGGAGGAGACAAGGCAAAGATTATAGGATAAATAGAAAGTGACAATGGTTCAATAGATCTTTATTATCATAGAATCGTATGGAGTGGAACAGGCCCTTCGGCCTAACTTGCGCACATCGACCAACATGTTGCAGCTACACCAGTCCCACCTGCCTGCGTTTTGCCCATATGCCTCTAAACCTGTACTATCCATTTACCTATCCAAATATTTTTTATTTGTTGCGATAGGACCTGTCACAACTACCTTCTCCAGCAGCTCGTTCCATATATCCACTACCCTTTGTGTGAAAACGTTACCCCTCAGCTTCCTATCAAATCATCCACCCCCCCCCCCCCCCCCCCCCATATGCCGAGGTGCAGTGAATTTATTTTTGCTTACGGATCAGTGAGGTTATTGCCATACATACGTACAATCCCCGATTAAGTACAGAATGCATAGAAACAGACCACTGAATCCACTCCTGTACGGAGTTTGCACGTTCTCCCCGTGACCTGCGTGGGTTTTCTCCGGGATCTCCGGTTTCCATCCACATCCCAAAGACGTACAGGTTTGAAGGTT
>CM075980.1:8443983-8602736 GCA_038087875.1 Malacoraja senta | reverse complement strand
AAGGAGGAGGGGTAGGGACAGTCCATCTGTTCCCCATTCCCGATCGCCCCCAATCCTCTTTCTCTATTCCCACACACGTGATGACGCGCGTCGACACAGGCTGCGGGGTTGGGGGGGGGAGGGGCTGGGACTGGGGCTGCTGCATAGGCATATGTAAATGGGTCCATTCCAATTGGACATCTGTGAGCATTGGGCATTGTGACATCACACGACGGAACCTTCACTAACATTCTATTGCTGAGAGCTGGGTTTTTTTAAACATTTTGAAATTTGGGGGTTGGGGGGGGGAGAAGGATTTTATTAAAAATGTGTACATAAACACGACGAAATTTAATCAGGAGTGTCTACTCGTAAAGAAATGTGAAATCTCTACCTAAATGGAAAAAATCTCGGCGTTTAAAGATAGATAGATAGATAGATGTACAAGGACCCCCAGATCCCGTTGTACTTTTCCTTTTCCCAACTTGACACCATTTAGATAGTATGTGAACAAGTTATCACAAATAGCAAATAATTGTACCCCATAGGATCCACTGCACAGTGGCGTAGCGGTAGAATTGCTGCCTCACAGCGCCCGAGACCCACGTTCAATCCTGACTATGGGTGCTGTCTATACGGAGTTTGTACATTCTCCCTGTGACTGCATGGGTTTTCTCCCGTTTCCACCCACATTCCAAAGATGTGCAGGTTTGTAGGTTAATTGGCTTCTGTAAATTGTCCCTCGTGTGTAGGACACAATGAGAGTGAACGGGAGATCGCTGGTTGTCGTGGACATGGTGGGCCGAAGGGCCTGGTCCCATGATGTATCTCTAAAACTAAAAGCTAATCAGCGGGTGATGATACCTTTTCTATGCTATGGACTAAATACTGAGTTGGTAAAAACACATTAGCAATGTGTTTCTCTGACATGGCATTACACGCTTCAGTTAAGTGGCTTTCAACATCCTCTCTCAGCCCACACCATCTAACTTCTACAGGGGCCGCCGAACGTTTTTGAAAGTGGGGGGGCTAAGCGATCACTGATCACCGGCCTCGGGGGTACCCGGTGAGGGCGGCACAATTATTATTTTTTGTCGTTGCTCGACCTCCACAAACTGGGGGATAATACAGGCCATCCCCCAACTTAAAAAGTGGGGGGAAATATCCTCCCATCTCCCCATCCCCCCTCCTCTCTCTCTCTCTCTCCCTCCCTCTCGGGGCCGACTCTCTCTCTCTCTCTCCCTCCCTCTCGGGGCCCACCCTCGGCCCACTCTTCCTCCCCTCCGCTCAGCGGCTAATCACAGCGCTTCGTTCACTGCCCCATATCTCCACTGTGGCCGTTGAGTGGAGGGGAGGGAGGGTTTTGAGGGGGCAGTCAGTTTCCGCCACGGCTGGTTATGGTTTTGCTCAAAGATTATAGAGTGGCGCCTATGGGCCGGCTAATTTCGGGTTATGAAGCATGTCTCGCCAAAAAAGTGGAGGGGCTGCAGCTCCCCCCCCCCCCCGGTTCCGCGGCCCCATGTTCTAAGCTTGAAAGACCATTCCCTTTCACTTCATTGGAACATTTCTTCCTGTTTTTGGCCTATAACTGTGTGTTTCAAGAATGTAAAGCATGTTAAATGTTAAATCTTGGGTCAATTCAATTTGGGTCGATGACCAAATGATCTGGATCTAGGATCCTCCGGCCAGAAATATTCCTCCCCACGGATTCGACCGGAAATGAATTTGTTATGGTGTGGTCAAAGGACATTGATCATCATCTACTACTTCATCATTTTGGGCGGCACACAGCCAGGGATTCGACCCTGACTATGGATCCTACGGGTGCTGTCTGTATGGAGTTTGTACGTTCTCCCCGTGACCTGCGGAGGTTTTCTCCGGGATCTCCGGTTTCCTCCCACACTCCAAAGACGTACAGGTTTGTTGGTAAATTGGCTTGGCATAATGGTAAATTGACCCAAGGATAGTGTAGGTCTCGGTGGGCCGAAGTGCCTGTTTCCACACTATATCTCTAAACTAAACTAAACTAAATCTAGTGTGCATACCCAGAATTAAATCTCCAAACACTGAGTGGTGCAAAATCAGTGGACATGATGGATTGACAAAATAATAAGATTTTGTTCCAGTCATTAATTGACCCAACTGTAAAAGTGACACACAACGACAGAAATTCTAAGGCTGTTAAACTCATGAATATTAAGAACCAATCTTGCATATTCTGTCATACACTATTACATTGATGACTGCAAGCTCGATTTATAAATAAGAGCACAGTAAAGGTGTTGATAATTTCTGTCACTAATAATTACAGTTAATGTACATTTGTGGTGTATTCATAAATAAATTTGAATATTTTTGGAAATTATATTGCGATGCCATTTTCTGCTTGGGTTATTCTACTTCGTTACTGCTGAAAATTAATTTGGAATATGGATTTTCTCCCGAACTCAAGCTGCCAGAATATCCCACTCAAGTCCCCAGAGGTGAACTTGTTTCCTGCTTTGTGTAGCAAGGAACTGCAGACGCTGGTTCACACCGAAGATAGACGCAAAATGCTGGAGTAACTCAGCAGGACAGGCAGCATCTGTGGATGGAAGGAATAGGTGACGTTTGGGGTTGAGACCCTCTTCAGCGTCTGAAGAAGGGTCTCGACCCGAAACGTCACCCGTTGGTTCCAGCGTTGTCCATTCTGGGGAACAAGCACCCTGTCCAGCTCATCGCGGCTCTCTTTATTATCTGTGAGCCTTTACAATCACTACCCATTAATTTCTAGATCAGTATCTCCAAGCCACCACTTTGGATTGCCATCTGGATCCAGTCCCCTCATATTCCTTTCCCTCCACTTCCAATGTTGCTTCTCTCTCTCCATCCCCAGTCCCCTGCATCTCTCACTCCATTTCCTACCCAGCTTTCTCTCCCAACATTCCTTGTCTCTGCTCCTTTTTTCCACTCCATTCCGTCCCCTCACCTTCTCTCCATCCATTCTCTGCCCCATTCCTTCCATTTCCTACATCTGCTTCTCTCTCTCCTTCCCACCCCAAATCTTCTCTCTCTCCATTTCCTGCCCCCTCTCCTTCTCTCCCTCCATTATCTGTCCCCGTGACCTCTCCCCCTATGTTTGCTCCACCTCCCTGTAACAATGGAACTTCCAACAGCTTTCTGCTGATATTGAGACACATCTTGTTGGCTTGCCCTGATTTGTTTTCTTTCACCCTCCTGCATGCAGGTGAGCCACCATCCACCCGCTGCGGCCCACCACGTCTACTCTAAGTGCGGCTGGACCCTGTGGCAGGAAATCACCATCGCCAGCAAGTTCCGTGGGAAGTACCTCTCCATCATGCCACTAGGTAAGAGACTGGTTTTAGTTTTTTTAGTTCAGTTTATTGGTACGGTGAAAAGCGTTAGTTGCGTGCTATCCAGTCAGCAGGACAACCCGTGATTACAATCGAGCCATTTACAGTGTATAGATACATGATAAGGGAATAAAGTTTAGTGCAAGGTAAAGCCAGCAAAGTCCGATCAAGGATAGTCCAAAGAGGTAGATTGTAGTTCAGCTCTGCTCTCTGGTTGTGGTAGGATGATTCAGTTGCCTGATAACAGCTGGGAAGAAGCTGTCGCCGAATCTGAAGGTGTGCCTCAGCTTGCAGTGTTTAGTGCAGCTGGGATAATGGGATCTCCAACAATGTTCTTCACAACAAGACCTGTGCAATTTTCTATCCGACACACAAGGAGGCAGTCAAACACTTTGCAATGAAAGGTCCCCAACCTTTGCTTGACTTTTGCTAGCATTTGTCTCTGCCACAGGGAGGAGCAGTTCATAGAGTCATAAAGGGTGGAAACCAGCCCTTCGGCTCAACTTTCCCACGCCGCCCAACATGCCCCATTTACGCTTGGCCCACATCCCTCTAAACCTATCCTACCCATGTACCTGTCTAAATGTTTTTTAAACGTTGCGATAGTATTTACCTCCTCTGGCAACCATCCTTTGTGTAAAACAAGTTGCCCCTCAGGTTCCTAATAAATGTTTCCCCCCTCACCTTAAACTTGTGTCCTCTGGTTCTCGATTCCCCATCTCTGGGTGAAACAATCTGTGCAATTATCCCATCTATTGTTTCCCCTCTGGAGATTTGGATGAGGAATTAACATTCCCAGATTATTTGGAAATGTTTGAAAATGTGTGGCACTAAAGTTAATTCCCATCTGATCATTCCAATCTTCACACGATGTTTTACTCCAAGCAATTTCTACAATAGCTTATAGTTCTTGGAAAATTACCTCAGTTGATCTGGAGCATTCAATGATTAAAATGTCTTCAAACACTGGATTTCTCATAGAGATAGTGTCTCATTGAGTCATACAACAGGGGTATGTTGGGCCGAAGGTCCTATTTTCATGTCACCAAGTTCATAAATTCTAGGAGCAGAATTAGGCCATTTGGCCCATCAAGTCTACTCTGCCATTCAATCATGGCTGATCACTTTCCCTCTCAACCCCATTCTCCTGCCTTATCCCCATAACCCCCAACACCCATACTAATCAAGCACCTGGCTCCACTAAATCTGTTGTTCCTCTTGCATCCCCGTCAACTTACTCCCTGCCCCCAATCCTCCTGCTACTTCCCTGCACCAGGGACCGATATTATCTGCCAACCTACCGACCTGCATGCCTTTGCAATGCAGGAAGAAACCGGAGCACCCTTTTTTTTTAGACACTTTGAGAGAAACAGCGTGGAAACAGGCCCGTCGATCCAGGGCGTCTACGTCGACCAGTGTTCACCCTGTACACCAGCACTATCCTACACACTAGAGACGATGTACAGAAGCCAATTAACCTACAGACCTGCACGTCTTTGGAACGTTGGAGGAGACCGTAGCACCCGGGGAAAACCCACGCGTTCATGGGGAGAATGTACAAACTCTGTACAGACAGCACCAGTAGTCAGGATCGAACCCGGGTCTCTGACGCTGAAAGGCAGTAACTCTACCGCTGCTCCACCGTGCCGCCCAATTGTGTGTTGAGTGATTTAACCTTTTCTCAAATTCATCGCCATGAAATCCATCCTTTTTAGAAGCATCTGAGCTTCCTACAGCAGTGCAGGCAGCCATTGTTCAGTGCCTCTGCTGGTCCTGTTGACCCTTCGAATCTTGCCCTTCTTCAATTTGCGCTAGAATTTTTGCCTGTCAAATATAGATCTGTTTTTCCCTTGGATACATCTCTCCTGCCTCTGCAGCTATTGTTAGGTTGTCAGACTGCCAGCGTGTTGTGGTCGAAGCAAGGAGTACAGGATGGATGGTTCACCTCAGACAGAAAGACGCAAACGTCCTATTGTCTCTGCTCTCATCTGCTTCTTATTGTCCCGCAGGTGCTATTCACTTACAGTTCCACTCGGGGCGCAACCACTATATGTGGAGGAAGGTCACCTCCACTGTGCACAACATCATTGTCGGCAAGCTGTGGATCGACCAGGTCAGTGACAAGCTTGGTATAACTCTTACAAACTAAATGTCAGGTCAGAACAGAAAGAAGCGTACTTAGGTTAAATGGTGCAGTGGTGGGGAGGAGATGAAGGTGGTTATACATGGATCGGTGCAGCAGTAAGTCAGGCAGTTTGCCATTGTGTTGTGTCCTTATGTTTGAAAACATTGGGAATGGATTAGGGCCAGAGGACCATCCTGGGTCTCTGGCACAAAGATGTCCACACGTTCACCGTATCCACCGAACCAGCTCCATAACAGGCGAGGAGTGGGCCAGCAGAAGAGGGTATGGTTGTTTGTCAAGGTTGACTGCAGAAGGCACCCCCTGGCACACACAGGCCGTCGGGTGACGAGTGGGACGTGATCCTCAGGCCTGCAGCAGCTGGATCAGGGGCGTCTCAGTATTTCCAGTATGTGGACTTGGATTTTGGATTATGGCCTTTTTCCTTTTCTTTGCAAACAGCGCCAAACTACAGCGACTGTGCATTTGTGGGTTGTGCAAAAGAAGTTCAATGTGCTGTGCATACGTGACAATAAAGAACCCGAGGGCGACACGGTGGCGCAGCGGTGGAGTTGCTCCCTTACAGCTCTTGCAGCGCCAGAACCCCAGGTTCCATCCCCACCTCGGGTGCTGTCTGTACGGAGTTTGTACGTTCTCCCCATGACCTGCGTGGGTTTTCTCTGAGATTTATGGTTTCCTCCCACATTCCAAAGACGTACAGGGTTGGAGGTTAATCGGTTTGGTATAAGTGTAAATTGTCCCTGGTGTGTGTTAATGTGCGGGGATCGTTGGTCGGTGCAGACTCAGTGGGCTGAAGGGCCTGTTTCCGCGCTGGATCACTAAACTAAACCATTGAACCATTAAAAAATGAGGGCAAATTAATCCATTTCTGCCACTCCGTCCCTCTCTCTCTCCCTCCCCCTCTCTCTCTGGGCTTTGCACGTTCTCCCCGTGACCTGCATGGGTTTTCTCCTGGTGTTCCGGTTTCCTCTCACACTCCAAATTCGTACAGGTTTGTAAGCTAATTGGCTTCGGTAAAATTGTTTCAGGTGTATGTAGGATAGCGTTAGTCTACGGGGATCATTGGTCGGCGTGGAGTCGGTGGGCCGAAGGGCCTGATTCCGCGCTGTATCTCTAAACTATACTAAATTTCAGCAATTCATTCAAGAAGACCAATAAATCAGATCCAGTTTTCATTCAACTGTAGACTATCAGTCAAACTTCTTGATTGTAATTACATTCTTGTGAAGATTCAGAGTGTAATCGTGCATTCTCTCCTTCAGTCAGGAGACATCGATATCATCAACTTCAAGACAAAGGACAAGTGTCAACTCAAATTCAGTCCCTATAGTTACTTCTCACGGGACTGTGCCAGGAAGGTGAGCGGCACCATGTATTCTGCCTTTGTAGCGGGGATTTCCTTTTATCAGCAGAATGCTGGTTCATTTAATTTGATAGCAACTATTAAATTATTTGCTGCTTTTTCAAATTCCTCAATTTTTCAGTGTGGGCCAAAAATAATCATAACTGATCTTTGAAATTATCACCAACAATAAATTGTGGCATCAGGGACAATGCGGGGTTTGGCAATGACCACACCAACACTTGTAGTAGGGCAAATTCATGTGAAATATTGTATTTACAGTGGTTAGAAAGCCCAGGGCTGCATGGGGGCGCTATCCCTCGCCATCAGAGCACATGTATGATGGCACAGATGATCTCGGGCTTGTCCCAGTAGCTTAGTCCTGGTCTTCGAAGAGGGAGACATGGCGATCACAGGCTTCTTCCTGTAGTTCACCTTTGCCTCGAGAGGCCACGTTGGCAGTCTCAGGTTTCTTCCTGGCGGCTCAGCTTTTGGCTTGAAGAGGCGACACTGGCAGTCTCTCAGTTATCCTGGCGGCCAGTCTTTGCCTCTTGTGTGTGGGTGCAGTCCCTCATTGTCTGTGGGCAGGAAGAGGTTCTGGTGTCTCAGACTTGCCCCCGGCAACCCAGTCTTGACCACACGGTGTCGATGGTGGTCTCAGGTTTGTCCCAGTGGCTCAGTCTTCCTCGAACCTGTGACGGGAACACAGCTAACAGGGAGGCTCCCAACTTTGTTACCCTTACTCTCTTTCCTCTCAACTTCCTCCCCACCTCTCCCCCCCCCCCCCCCCCCACCCCCTCCTCCTCCTCTGGTGGGTAACACAATGAGAACATTTTTATTGTGGTACAACAGGTGACAGGTGTAGTGACAGACCGAGAGGGAAAAGCTAATTATATCCTGTCAGGGACATGGGATGAGAAGATGGAGTTTGCAAAGGTTGTACAGAGCAGTCAAGATGGGACCAGTTGTGAAGGCAAGCAGAAAACCGTCTACCAGACCCTTCCACCCAAGGTGCTGTGGAGGAAATATCCACTTCCGTGAGTATTGACTTCACAAACTAACACACAGCGTAAATCTATCAAACGTCATCTCAGGCATTAGCCTGTTTTTAATGCAGTCTGGAACAATTTGTGATCTGTAGTCCTTTCAAAGAGTGGGCACAGATTCAATTAGCTCAATTGCCTCTTTCTGTGGTGTGGGATTCTGTGATCCATAGAGCCACATCAAGTTTATCACCATGTCTACACCAACCACCAACCTTGTGGTAAATAAGCCATGCATGCTGGTACATGCCATGTAAAATTTCTTGTGGTCATTTCAGATGCGGTAAGGTGTGTATTTGCCATTTTCCCTCCTATCTTTACTTCTCATCACTGCTGTCACCTTCTCCCTCCACCCCAATCGGAGTCTAACCTCACAAAGAGTGAAAATGGTTGAACTTTTAGGGGTGACCCTGGATACTTAAAAAATCTCTGACCACAAAATTTAAACTGACCCAGCAGATGCTCTGGATGGAATCCTAGATTTTTAGATTTCCATCACCCTAGTATGGAAGAAGGACTTGCTGAATCACATTCTACAATGGTTTTCCATCGTTGTATTAAGCCAGCTCTGTGACGGTTGACCATTCACTAACCGTTTCAGTTATGCATGAAGGCTGATAGAAATCAAAAGTCTGAATCAGTGCACCTTGGTGTAGAGCTACCCAGATCTTGAAAGCACTCCTCTCCCTGACTCTCAGTCTGAAGAAGGGTCCCCACCCGAAACGTCACCTATTCCTTTTCTCCCAGAGATGCTGCCTGACCCGCTGAGTTACTCCAGCACTTTGTGTCTATCTTCTTGAAAGCACACATTCTTGTCCCAGTGAGGATACATGTTACTATAGTCTGCTCCACTCTCTACCTAACCTCCAAGCCACAGGAACTCTTAGCCATTTCTATTACTTCTTGGTTTCTCCAGCATCTCCCTGGCTAATCTCCTTCCTGCAGCACCCGTTTCAAAACCCACCTGGCTCTCTTTAGGTTGGGCATCCTGTCTCCGTGCACCCTATACCAAAGCAATGCCCATTCCCCTCACTGATTTTTGCAACTTTCTCTCCTCTTGCATCCCCTCCTGCAATCCTTCATTCTGTCAGTTCACATCAACCTGCTTCCCGTGATCCTCAGATTGGGTGGTAGAGCCTACTCACATTTGAATCCTTCCCTAAATCTAACTTTTATTCTGCCTTCATCTTCCTCAGAAAAGATTGTTTGTCAGGTTTGTAATCATATCTTCCGTCCTTCTTGTGTTTGCTCTTCATCCCTTTATTTCTGACTTTTCTAGACAGCAGCACCCTGAGCCAGGGTTTAATTTATTGTGGTACAACCAGGGACCACTTCTCTTCCACACCCACACTACAGCCCTCTCACCCCCCCACCCCCTGAACACCCACCACCCCCCCCACCACACATCGCCTCGTCCCCATTCCACCCACCTGCCGTCCTCCGACCCCAACCCCCATCCCTGCCGGGTGTTCACCATCCCCCCCGACCCCCCCCTCTCCGACATCGAACGGTCTGTCCTCAGCAGAGGTCTTACCTTTGTCCCCCTCCGTCCCAACCTCAATGAGTTCCGTGCCCTCCATGACTTGGAACGCTTCTACTGTCGCCGCCTCACAGCTCACTTCCATGGGAAGGAGTCCTCGCTCCCCACTGATGACCCCTTTTCCCGTCTCCAACGCACCCCCTCCTCATGGAACCCCCCTCGTAGCCTTCCGGCTTTAGAACTCTTCATTCAAAACTGCCGCCGTGACATCAACCGCCTCAACTTCTCCACTCCCCTGTCTCACTCCAATCTCTCCCCCCCTGAACGCACTGCCATCGACTCACTCCGCAACAACCTAGATTGGGTTATTAAACCCGCCGACAAGGGAGGTGCCGTGGTAGTCTGGCGCGTCGATCTCTACAAAGCTGAGGCCACGCGCCAACTCTCGGACACCTCCTCCTACTTACCCCTGGACCATGACCCCACTGACGAGCACCAGGCCACCATCTCCAGCACCATCACCGACTTCATCCACTCCCATGCCCTGCCCGACCGAGCCTACAACCTCATCGTTCCCCAGCCCCGCACAGCCCGCTTTTACCTTCTCCCCAAAATCCACAAACCTGACTGTCCCGGTAGACCCATTGTCTCTGCCTGTTCGTGCCCCACCGAACTCATCTCCACCTACCTCGACTACCTATGTTCAAGACACCTCAGACACTCTCCGTCGTCTCCGCGCATTCCACTCTCTAGGCCCTCACCCCCTCATCTTCACCATGGACGTACAGTCATTGTACACCTCCATCCCCCACCAGGATGGTCTCGAGGCCCTCCGTTTTTTCCTCGGCCGTAGAAGCAACCTATACCCGGCCACTGACACCCTCCTCCGCCTAGCGGAGCTGGTCCTTACACTTAATAACTTTTCAATTGACTCCTCCCATTTCCTCCAAATACAAGGCGTAGCTATGGGCACACGCATGGGCCCCAGCTACGCCTGCCTCTTTGTCGGGTACGTAGAACAATCCTTGTTCAATGCGTACCAGGGCCCCATCCCCGACCTCTACCTCCGCTACATCGATGATTGTTTTGGTGCCACATCCTGCACCCACACACAACTGACTGACTTCATCCGCTTCACCACCAACTTCCATCCGGCACTCAAATACACCTGGACCATTTCTGACACTTCCCTACCATTCCTTGACCTCACTATCTCCATCGAAGGTGATAGACTCCTTACCGACATCCACTACAAACCCACCGACTCCCATGGCTATCTGGACTACACTTCTTCCCACCCTGCTTCCTGTAAGGACTCCATCCCCCACTCCCAATTCCTCCGTCTACGCCGCATCTGCTCCCAGGATGAGGCGTTCCACACCAGGGCATCTGAAATGTCCTCATTCTTCTGGGAACGGGGGTTCCCCTCCTCCACCATAGATGAGGCTCGCACCAGGGTCTCTGCCATACCCCGCAACACTGCTGATAGAAATCAAAAGTCTGAATCAGTGCACCTTGGTGTAGAGCTACCCAGATCTTGAAAGCACTCCTCTCCCTGACTCTCAGTCTGAAGAAGGGTCCCCACCCGAAACGTCACCTATTCCTTTTCTCCAGAGATGCTGCCTGACCCGCTGAGTTACTCCAGCACTTTGTGTCTATCTTCTTGAAAGCACACATTCTTGTCCCAGTGAGGATACATGTTACTATAGTCTGCTCCACTCTCTACCTAACCTCCAAGCCACAGGAACTCTTAGCCATTTCTATTACTTCTTGGTTTCTCCAGCATCTCCCTGGCTAATCTCCTTCCTGCAGCACCTGTTTCAAAACCCACCTGGCTCTCTTTAGGTTGGGCATCCTGTCTCCGTGCACCCTATACCAAAGCAATGCCCATTCCCCTCACTGATTTTTGCAACTTTCTCTCCTCTTGCATCCCCTCCTGCAATCCTTCATTCTGTCAGTTCACATCAACCTGCTTCCCGTGATCCTCAGATTGGGTGGTAGAGCCTACTCACATTTGAATCCTTCCCTAAATCTAACTTTTATTCTGCCTTCATCTTCCTCAGAAAAAGATTTTTTGTCAGGTTTGTAATCATATCTTCCGTCCTTCTTGTGTTTGCTCTTCATCCCTTTATTTCTGACTTTTCTAGACAGCAGCACCCTGAGCCAGGGTTTAATTTATTGTGGTACAACCAGGGACCACTTCTCTTCCACACCCACACTACAGCCCTCTCACCCCCCCACCCCCTGAACACCCACCACCCCCCCCACCACACATCGCCTCGTCCCCATTCCACCCACCTGCCGTCCTCCGACCCCAACCCCCATCCCTGCCGGGTGTTCACCATCCCCCCCGACCCCCCCCCTCTCCGACATCGAACGGTCTGTCCTCAGCAGAGGTTCTCTCTCTCCCCATCCCCCCACTCACAACAAGGGCAGAGTCCCCCTAGTCCTCACCTTTCACCCCACCAGCCGTCACATACAACAAGTGATCCTCCGTCAGTTTTGCCACCTCCAACGTGACCCCACCACTCGCCACATCTTCCCATCTCCCCCCATGTCTGCCTTCCGCAAAGACCGCTCCCTCCGTAACTCCCTTGTCAATTCTTCTCTTCCCTCCCATACCACCCCCTCCCCTGGTACTTTCCCTTGCAACCGCAAGAGATGCAACACTTGTCCCTTCACCTCCCCCCTCGACTCCATTCAAGGACCCAAGCAGTCGTTCCAGGTGCGACAGAGGTTCACCTGCATCTCCTCCAACCTCATCTATTGCATCCGCTGCTCTAGATGACAGCTGATCTACATAGGTGAGACCAAGCGGAGGCTTGGCGATCGTTTCGCCGAACACCTCTGGTCGGTCCGCAATAACCAACCTGAGCTCCCGTTGGCTCAGCACTTCAACTCCCCCTCCCATTCCGTATCTGACCTCTCTGTCCTGGGTCTCCTCCATGGCCACAGCGAGCAACACCGTAAATTGGAGGAAATGCACCTCATATTCCGCTTGGGCAGTCTACATCCTGGGGCTTGAACATTGAATTCTCCCAATTCTGCTAGCCCTTGCTGTCCCCTCCCCTTCATCAGCCCTCTGGTTGTCTCCTCCCCTCCCCCAGCCCTCGGGCTCCTCCTCCGCCTTTTTCCTTTTTTCCTTTCTTCCCCCCACCCCCTATCAGTCTGAAGAAGGGTTTCGGCCCGAAACGTTGCCTATTTCCTTCGCTCCATAGATGCTGCTGCACCCGCTGAGTTTCTCCAGCATTTTTGTGTACCTTTAATTTATGTCTGCTGTGTAAATGAGGTTTCTGTTGCTGTGCTTTATACACATGGTAGGTCATGAGAGGCACCCTCTGGCTTGATAGTATCACCTGCACTATGCCCTTTGATTTAGATGGGTCATAGCAACATCAGAACACACACACTCCTGAACTTTTTCTGCCATTCCATTAAACCATGGGTGATCTTTACCTCCATTTACCCACATGCTCTTAAGGGCGGCACAGTGACGCAGCGGTAGAGTTGCTGCCTCACAGCGCCAGAGGCCCGAGTGCAATCCTGGCTGCAGGTGCTGACTGTAGTTTGTACGTTCTCCCCATGACCGCGTGGATTTTCCCCTGGTGCCCTGGTTTCCTCCCACACTCCAAAGATGTACAGGTTTGTTGGCTAATTCAGTAAAATTGTAAATTGTCCCTAGTGTGTAGTGTGTGCTAGTGTAATGGGGATTGCTGATCGGCATGGACATTGTGGGTCAAAGTGCTTGTTTCCACGCTGTATCTCCAAGCTAAACAAAACTAAATATCCTTAAAAGTCTACAGAGGTCAGTCTTCAAAACTTAACTTGACCAATCATCCATGTTCCAATATTACGCTAGTGTTTGTGTGGAGAAAGTGCTTCCTATGTTGGTCGTGATTGGCCTAATTCCAATTTTAATATCATACTCTCTTGTTTTTGGTCCTTACCCAAAATAAATATGTATTTATTCTACTCCACTGACTCCTAAAATACCTCAATTCATTCATCCACAAGCACTCAAATTAGTCATAGTCATGCCATGTGGAAACAGGCCCTACGGCCCAACTTGCCCTCACCGGCCAACATGTCCCAGCTATACTAGACCCACCTGCCTGCATTTGGTCTATGTCCCTCCAAACTTGTCCTATCCATGTACATGTCTAACTGTTTCTTAAATGTTGGGATAGTCCCTCTCCACCTCCTCTGGGAGGTTCCTTACATCCACCACCCTTTGTGTGAAAAAGCTACCCCTCAGATTCCCTTAAATCTTTTCCCCTTCACCTTGAACTTATGTCCTCTGGTCCTTGATTTCCCTACTCTGGGCAAGAGAATTTGTGCATCTACCCAATTTATTCCTCTCATGATTTTATACACCTCGATAAGATCACCCCTCATCCTCCTGCCCTCCAAGGAATAGAGACCCAGCCTACTCAACCTCTCCCTTTAGCCCAGACCCTCTAGTCCTGGCAACATCCTCGTAAGTCTTCTCTGAACCCTTTCAAGCTTGACAATATCTTTCCTATAACATGGTGCCCAGAACTGTACACAATTTTGGAACCTATCCTCAAAATGTAGCCTTTTAAGCTCTGTCGAATGTTGTGTACCGTTCCAAGGCCAGTAGATGTGGGTTCCCTGCTGAGAGACACAGCAACAGTACGTCCTTCTGTTTCAGCGACAATGCAGAAAACATGTACTACTTCTCCGAGCTGGCATTAACCCTGAACGAGATGGAGAGCATGATGGCGCCTACTGACAGCCGTCTGAGGCCGGATCAGCGCCTGATGGAAAACGGCGATTGGGAGGAGGCAAACGTGGAGAAGCAGCGGCTAGAAGAAAAGCAGAGAGCTACCCGCCGTTTGAGGGAGGCCGAGGCAGTCAAAGCCTTGGAGGAAGGTGAGAACCAAGAGTGTTGGTTGAGGCTCAGGGAAGGGTGAAAGCGGAGCTGGGTGACAGCGTAAAGCAGCCCTCTCGACTCACACCAGTCCTTAAATCCAGCTCAGCCACTCATGACCTGTGAAGGCATCGATGTATCCTTGATAAGTTCTTAGTTCATGTGATAGGAGCAGAATTAGGCCATTTGGCCCTTCAAGTCTACTCCACCATTCAATCATGGCTGATCTATCTTTCCCTCTTAACTCCATTCTCCTGCCTTCTCCGCATTACCCCTGACACCCATCGCTTTGTCCTCTCAGTGCCCCCCCCCCCCCCCATGCCGGGTCCCTCTGTCCTCTCGACGGTCCTCCCATGCCAGGTCGCTCTTCGTTCTCGGCGGTTGGTTGCCATCTGAGCCTTGGGTCGGCTAGATTAGTTCAATCATTTTACTAGGGTATCAGTGCAGAAAGTAGGGTGTCACTTGGCGCGTTACTGAGGGAGTGCCACATCTCAGGGGTATGTCACCATTCAAATGATATGTTGTAGCTCACTTTGTCCTGCGTTGCACCACCATTTCATTGAGCAGGTTCACCCCAGTCCTCTGGCCAATATTCAACACTCATCTGGTAACATATCTGGTCATTGTTTTACGTGGATTTTTTTGGAGATCATTTAGCTACAGTGTTTCCTATGAGGGCAGTGGGCAGGTGCTATAGACCTGCACGGGAAGGTAGACGCTCCCGCCTCCACGAGTCTCGGGCAGCCTGGGAAAGCAGTCCATCTAGGAAAGGGAAAACTCTGATTTAAAACCTCCACTGCCTTGTGGCCATATCCAGTCATCGAAAAGGCTCCTGGAGTAAACCTCAAGAAAATCCGGAGTCGGAGCCCCTAAGGCAGTTCTTCGTTGTCTACAACCTCGCTCTGGCAGCTCCTGCGACGGCGCTGGTGCCAAACTGTAACGGCCCTGCTGTTCCTTTGGATCGATCAGCGACGTGGAGAAGGGGGACGTGCTGCATGGGCAACAGCCTGTCCTTCATATGACATCGCCCAGGCTTGCATCCGACCACACATCACCTGCAAACTAGGATGCATCACCCATGGTCAGTCATGACTGAGGGGGGCCTACTACGTCCTACCTACTACAGTGACTGTGCTTCACAAATTGCTTGCAGGGTGCTTTTAGATGTCAGGATGTTTTGAGAGGCACTATTTGTGGGCTGCACAGTGACACAACTGGGAGAGCCGGGGCCACAGAGCCCCAGAGATCCTGGTTCAATCCTGACCTTGGGTGCTTTGTGTGTGGAGTTTGCATGCGCTCCCTCTGATCACAGTGTTTCGTCTGGGTGCTCCAGTTTTCTCCCATGCCCCAAAGGCTTGTGGATGAGTAGGTTCATTGGCCACAGTAAATTGTCCCCAGTGTGTAGGTGAGCGGTGGAATGAGGGTGGAGTTGATGGAAACGTTCGGAGAATGGGGCGGCACACTGGCGCAGCGGTAGAGTTGCCGGAGTTACAGTGCCAGAGACCCGGGTTCAATCCTGACTGCTGTCCGTATGGAGTTTGTACGTTCTCCCTGTGACCACGTAGGTTTTCTCTGGGTGCTCCGGTTTCCTCCCACAGTCCAAAGGTGTACAGGTTTGTAGGTTAATTGGCTTTAGTAAAAAAAAAAAGGTAAATTGTCCCTAGTGTGTAGGATAGCGCTAGAATGATCGCGGGTTGGTGCGGACTCGGTGGGCCAAAGGGCCTGTATCCACGCAGTATCTCTAAAGTCTAAATTAAAAATGGGGATTAAAGTAGAATTAGTGTAAAAGGATAGACACAAAAAGCTGGAGTAACTCAGCGGGTCAGACTGCATCTCTGGAGAGAAGAAATAGGAGATTGCGGGTCGAGACCCTTCTTCAGACGGATGGTTGATGGTTGGCTTTGTCTCTCTGTGACTCGATAAATGAAATCCTGTTCTTTCAATTACAGGCAGGGACTGTGATGCTTACAAGCCTGTGTGGTTTCAGAAGAAAGAGGATCCCATCACCGGAGAGGAGATGTATGTTTACAAAGGTGGCTACTGGGAGAGCAAGGAGACACAAGACTGGAATCTGTGCCCAGACATTTACTGAGCACGGCCAACTCCAGGCCAATGGACCTCAGAGTGTCCTCTGTCACCAGCAGAAGAGGAAAGGAGCAATGCCAACCTCCACTGTGGGGCAACACAACGGAAACATACAGGGCAGCTTTCTGGTACCAACAATGTCAATGCAAATAAACACCACAGCCCCACTCCAAAGATACAACACAGCTCCCTCCCCTTCCCCCTCCCCAAATAATAAGACCCAGAGAAGATTCATGGAATTATTTTTGGCTACAGGTGACTGCAGAGGTAGAACGGTGGGTTGCTTGAAGACCGGGATTAGCACCAGTGTTCTAATAGCCAGGTACTCCAACGTCCTTAAACCCCCGACTGTTGATGTGATCTGCAGTTTTGGATAAAAGGTCAGAGTTTTGTCAGAGCCATACAGCAAGGAGACAGCCCCTTTGGTCCAATTCACCCATGTCATCAGTCCCGCCTGACCACATTTGGCCCATATCCCTCTAAACCTTTCCTATCCATGTACTTGTCCAAATGTCTATTAAATGCTATAGTACCTGCCTCAATTACCTCCTCTGGCAGCTCGTTCCATAGACCCACTACCCTCTGTGTGAAAAGTTTGCCCCTTAGGTTCCTATTAAATCTTTCCCCTCTCACCTTAAACTTATGTAATCTGGTTCTTGATTCTCCTACTCTGGGTAAAGGACTTCACCCTATCTATCCCCCTCATGATTTTATACACCTGTATAAGATCAGTCCTCAGCCTCCTGCGCTCCAAGGAATAAAGTCCTACCCAACCCAACTCTCGGCCCTCAAGTCCTTGCCACAACCTTGTAAATCTTCTCTGCACTCTTTCCAGCTTAACAATATCCTTCCTATAGCAGGGTGACCATAACTGAACACAATACTCCAAATGCAGCCTCATCGACATCTTTAACTGTAACATAACATTTTAACTTCTGCACTCAATACCCTGACTGATGAAGGCCAACATCCCAAAAGCCTTTTTGACCATCCTATCAACCTGTGACTCCACCTTCAGGTAACTATGTACCTGCTCTACAACACTCATCATGGGCCTGCCATTCACTGTGATGGTCCTGCCCTGATTTGACTTCCTGAAACGCAACACCTCGCACTCATTTGCATTATACACCATTAACCATTCCTCATCCCAATTGCCCAACTGAGGCCTCAGAAACCACTCCAGTAACTTGCCCACCGCAGATGTTGGCTCACTGGTCTATAGTTCCCAGGCTTTTCCTTGCAGCCCTTCTTAAATAGAGGCATAACATTAGTCACCCTCGTCTTTTGCCATATCATGCAATTTCTTCTCTAGCCTCGCAAAGTGTCTTTGGATATATCTGATCAAGCCTGAGATTTATCCATCTTCAGGCACCTCATCCAGCACCTCCTCAATCATAATACGGACTGTCCCCAAGACATCTCCATTAACTGTCCCATGTTCCCCAATCTTCATGTCTTTCTCCAAGGCAAAAACTGAGGTTTAGGTTAGTTTATTGTCACGTGTACCGAGGTACAATGAAAAGCTTTTGTTGCGTGCTAACCAATAATCATTGGTGAAATAATAATTGAGGACCATGCCCATGTCCCGCAGCTCCACACAGAGACGATCGCTTTGGTTTTCTACATTATCAGCTGGAATTAGATTTTACTGTTAAAAACAAAATGCAGAGATCTCTGGCTGTGGCACTAGACTGGAATCATCCTGGGTTGGGAGCCACGTTGGCCTTTTACTGTATCATGTGAGAACTCGGCGATGTACACTTATGGCCTTGGCCTGTATAAAGAGCCAGCGGCTGAGGGAAAAAAGGGTCTGCTGCAAGGAGTTATGAGACTTGAAGTGATAATGCAAACGGACATTGAAAGTTTGCCTGTAGAAGGTGAAATGTAGATCTTACCGGCCACGTTTGTAGATTGCTGCTCCGTTACATAATCCCTTTTGGGTATTGAGTAGGTCAACTGATCTGTTATGCTTTAGATCAACGTAAAACATAACATCTTCACACTTCAAGAACGTAATTGCAAAATTACAGAAATCACACAGCAAATCACATTGCAAGCTTTAAGTGTAGGGATTCTACATTGTTTGACACAAAAAGATCATTTGCTCTAACATGCAATGCATCATCAACATTATTTTCTACCTCACAATCCAGTGAATTCTATTTTTCACTGCACAATGGGCTGCTAGACTACTGACTAAAGACAGCCTTCCACTCCCCAGTACCCTGAACTGCTGGTTGTTACAGGTTGGGATTGCTATGATCTGATTTTAGCCCTCCCCCTCTTCTCCACACCACAAGCCCTACAGTTAAAGCACGACAATCAGAACTTACAGTTGGTGTTACACATCCAGTGATCGATGCGTTCGGCAGGCATAGACATAGGCATCCTTAGAGATGTTGAGGTAACCGTCTATTAAATGTCAGAATCGTTCCTCAGCAAGTTAAGGGTGGCATATTGGAGCAGCGGTAGATCTGCTACCTTATAGCACCAGAGACCCGGGTTCAATCCTGACTATGGATTGTCTGTACAGAGTTTGTATGTTCTCCCTGTGACCGTGTGGGTTTTCTCCCGGTGCTCTGGTTTTCTCCCACACTCCATAGACGTCCAGGTTTGTGGGTTAATTGGCTTTGGTAAAATTGTCCCTAGTGTGTAGGATAGTGTTACTGTGTGGGGTGATTGCTGGTCGGCATCTCGCTGGGCCGAAGTGCCTCTTTCCATGCGGTATCTCTAAAGTCTAAAGCCTCCATGAATGTGCCACAACCAGCAGTGGTGTGGACTAAACATGTGAGATGCCAGTGGTTTCAGGAACTTTAAGGTATAGCTGATGGGGATATACTTCCTGGAAGGGTCCTCCTTCATGCACTGGAGGGATGTCCCATCTTATCATCCTGTAAGTTGCATCTAATGTCATGCTTCGGTGGTCTTAACTGGTGTGGGGGGTACAGGAATGCAAGCTGATGAATTGTAAAATGATCTCTCACTGCGGGACAGACTACAGATTGCACCAGGGTCCCACTCCCAACTGCTTTCTACACTGGGTCCAACAAGACTGGAGCAAGCCATATGGAGGGAGCCATGACACAGCCAGATAGGCAGTCGACGCCACAGAAGCACAGAGACAAAGGCTGCAACCAACTGGCTACAATGGAAACTGAGATTTTATATCCCAAGAGTGTCAATGTGACCCTCAGAATGACCCCACTTGCAACACCGTGAGAAAGGCTCAGTCCAGCACCAATTCCTTGCTCTTTCCAACAGTGCATTCCTGACTGTGACTGAAGTCTGATCAGTCTGCAGAAAAATAAGTGTCCATGCTACATAGACCTGTGCAGCATTCTGCAACAGAGACAGGCAACATCATGGAGAGAGCACAGTCAATAACCATATCAGTGCATGAATGAAATCCATCCACTGGAATAATATTCACACAGGAACGGATCGCTTCAGTTTAATTTCAGCTGCAGGACAGCATATCAATAATGTGTTAATGGCACTGAAGTACTGATCTAAACGTGGAGAAGGTTGTTGCTTATTGAAGTTTACGAGGCCTCCTGTTGATCAGACCTTCATCAAAGGAACAGACGCCTGTAGTCTCTCAAGTCGTGCTCCCCTTGGCTCCCAATCATGTACAGGGAGAGAAAGTCTTCTCACAGACGAGTTGCAGATTTGATATTAGGTACTCATGAGGAGTTGAATGAGAGTGTTCTGGTCACAGAAAAGCAGGGCCAAGGCAGACCCCAGGAATGAGATGTTTAAACCATTCCTTGGATCATAAAGTCCAAAATGCCTAAGCACCTGAATAACAGTTATTCCAATATTCCTGTGCTTTTCTGAGTGTTGGGACACATTCTGTGCAGTTGTGAAGAACTGCAAAGGCAATACCATGCAAAGGGAGCATTTACTGTGATGGAAACCCCAAGTTATCATTTCACAAAGAAAGCCTGCTTTAGATATCCGTTTCCAACCTGTAGTTCAGGACCTATTGATGGAGCATCAGGTAGTACCAGAGAATGATAAGCCCAAGGCATCTTCCACCCGCATTAAAGATTGGTCTAATTTGGGGCAATGGCCTTACATGAAGAGAAATTCAGATTAGTTTAAAATTAAACCATTCAAGTTCTATACATCTATATTTCTCCTTCATATCCCTGAGATGACTGAACATTTGCTGTTGATGAAGGAAGTTATTTTGACCCCAGAAAGAAACAATGGGATGTGTTATCTTTATGGCTTCTCTAATCTCTATCCCCCGATTGGCCTTTTTCCTTCCAATTATTGTTCTTGCTCAGTCCAGCACTTGTGATAATATTTTACCAGCTTTGATCCTGTCTAAAATCAGCCCTCTCCCACTCTTTCCTTTAACTGTTTCTCCCTGAACCTACACCATCCCACATCTCCACCCAGGTCACCCCGCTTCTGGAATCACGGAACTGAAGATGCTGGTTTACAGTAAAAACACGGAGTGCTGGAAGAAGGGTCCCAACCCAAAATGTCACCTATCCATGTCCTCCAGAGATGCTGCCTGACCCGCTGAGTTACTCCAACTCTTTGGGTTTTTCCCTCCCCCCACCTATGGCTGCTTTCCATTTCTCTTCAAAGCACTTTGAGATGATTTTTCCTCACTGAAGGCACTTTATTAATGATAGATCATGCATATGATTTTAACTTCTCGTTTTTGCACAAGGGCATTCACCAACACTTGGCCCATTCCCATTAATTACAACGTCAATTATCGGAGGAACCATAGATCTGGCTTGTCAATCACCCTTTCTACAATCCACCCTACCCTGTAACTTGTGAACACACAGCCCTCTGCTCACTCAGTAGCAATCCAAATAACCTTGTTCTTCAGAGATGCTGCCTGGCCCACAGAGCTACTCCAGCATTTGTGTCCTTTAGTTATAAACCAGTTCCTTGTGTCTGTTGAAGAACATAATTACTTTTGTTTAAGAAGGAACTGCAAATGCTGGAAAATTGAAGGTAGACAAAAATGCTGGACAAACTTAGTGGATGAGGCAGCATCTATGGAACGAAGGAAATAGGCAACGTTTTGGGTCGAGACCCTTCTTCAGATTGATGTGAGGGTGGGGGCGGGAAGAAGAAAGAAAGAGGCGGAGACAGTGGGCTGAGGGAGAGCTGAGAAGGAGGAGAAAGCAGGGATTACCTGAAATTAGAGGTCAATGTTCATTACCTTTGTTATTACTTTGAGGATTGCTTGCATGCATCTACATTTTTCTCCTCCCGATCCCCCCCCCCCACCCGCTGGGTAACCCCGGGTACAAGCACAGTTCAAGGCAGACAAACATAGCAAATTGCCCCGCTCAATAGACAGAGAGTTATCGGTTGGCTTGTAATGGAAGCAAGGTGAAGAAAAATAACAGGCCGCAGAGATCAGAGTTAATGACCTGTCGTCACTCAGCACTACTAATTGGGTGGTTTTCAGGAACCAGTTCCCCAATGAGTCAGAATGATCAATAACACCCTGAAAAGCAATTATCTAGGGCTAAGGCCTCTGTATTATGTACACAGTGAAATCCTGACATACATTTAGAACCATCCGTGGTTGTGTTGAAAATGCCTCATCACAAATGTTTCATTTTAAATGTGCCTGCAATTTTAAATGCAGCAACTCCTACCTGTTAACTGGGATTTGAAGAAATGTTAAGTAGAAACTAGATAGTTCGACAAGGAAAGCGAGAAAAGAAAAAGTGAATCGCCCCTCGCCCAACTTCCCCACCAGTCCTTTACTCCAGTCACCATGGAGTGTTTACCACCATTCTGAAAGATGTGGCCTGAGTTTAACAACCCTGACTTCAAAGTAACCCCCCTAGAATAAATAAAACTCCTTTAAGGATCCTTGGTTTGTAATAAGTCCGTTTTGATTATCCAATTACTGGGCTGGTCTCACGATTCCATAATTGGCCACTATGTACATATATTGTGCCCATTAGCACTACTTCATTTTATACAGCAGGATTAGTTGTTAAGTGTATGAATCTAATGCCACAGGACAAACATAACTCATTACTTTCTTATGTTTGTAGAATGTCAAATGCAGTAGACTGCCACCAACGGTTGTGACTTCTTTGTGAAAAAAACCCAAATAGACCGTGTAAATATTTACAATGTTTAAATTGTTTAGAACATGAAACTGAGATTGTATAAATCTGCAGTTTATACTTAATTCTGACTAGTAATATATTTGTAATTTGTAATATATTAAGATTTTCATTTCAAAAATGTGAAAACAGTACTGTTTACCCTGAGTGTCTTCATCCTGTCTTAAAGTGAAATGGGAGCTTATGAGAAAGCTGAGCTTGTTGGTCTGATGATGATACAAATCTGGAAAGAAATTGATAGATGGTCAGCTTCCATTGAGCTTTTCTCTTTTCCCTCAAGTTTCCCATTTGTTGCCTCTATTTTTACTGCACTTTTCATCCATGTTGGCAGCATAATCTGACCCCTCAGTTTTCCAGCCCTTATCCACAAAACCTAACTGTTATTAATATTTTTAAAAAAATACCCTCTACAATTGATCAACAGGCCGTGGGTGCATTCTCTCCCACTGGCATGGATGACACGAGTGTCTCGGATCCTTCCTCCTTGCTGACATGGCTTCAGGTTGATGTTCTCAATACTTGCTCCTTGCACAGATGCTGAAAATGGAGGACAGTGCTTTTATACTGAATCACCACACCTTCCTACTGAGATATGTTTGTGAAGAGTCCATTTGGCTCCAGTAGATAAGACCATAGAAGACTCATCAGCCCACCATGTCTGTGCAGAACTTGATGCCAAGACCGTCAACAAGCACATAACCCATATCCCTTCATTCTCTGCATATCCATGTGCCTATCCAAAAATCATTTAACGTATCTGCTTCAACCACCACCCCCGGCAGCAGGTTCCAGATACTCACCACTCTCTGTGTAAAAGAAAACTTGCCCCGCACATCTCCTTTAAACTTTTCCCCTCTCACCTTAAATCTACGCCCTCTAGTATTTGATTTTTCCAAAAGATTTTGACTGTCTATGCCTCATAATTTTATATACCTGACACTGTGTAGGCTGCACAGGGGTCATTGACCCCTTGTTAATCTAAAGTTGTGCTGGTAATTTTATGATAATATGAGGCAAACTCCTCTCATCCTAACACTGTTGATCTTACCCAAGATTTCCAGCCTCAGATGAAAAGTTATGATATGCCAAGTACGATTTTGCTAGGGGCAAGAATGAGGTTCAATCAAATCTAATGAGTTATTTCATTTGAACAACATTATTAAATGCAGTTCCCTGGCCTCGACATTATAAAGGCATAAAACACTGATAGTCACTTAGATTCATGGATTAAAAATACCTCACTTTGAAACTGAGACTGCGGCGTTGTACTCCAGTCTTTGAGCTAAAATGTCTCTACCTTTGATAGATCTGGGTTGAGCTGAATAATATCAGGTTTCTCCAACTATTTCAAATCAGAAACCTTTTGAATTGGACGGGGTGTCAAGAAAATTGAAAAACTGCAGATTCTGGAAATCTGAAATAAAAAGAGAAACAGCTGGAAATATTCAGCAGGTCAGGCAGTATCTGTGGAAAGAGAAACCGAGTTAACATTTCCAATTGAAGATCAGAAATTCTCTTTCCACAGATGCTGCCTGACCTGCTGAACGTTTCCAATGTTTTCTGATCTAATGTCAAGATGATAGGTTTCCTATTATTTTAAACACTCGGGACTATATTTGAATGGTCATCTCTTTCCCTAGTCTTCTCATTAGGGGTGGTAAAAGTTACCTTGAACTTGTCTCTAACCCATTTTGGATTTAACATGTTTTTAACATCTCTCAATAGAAATGGTTTCATTTACATTTTTGATTGAGAATTGAAACAATTATTATAAAAGAACACCTCCCATCGAACAATGTAAAAATTGTTAAGTAAACTGAACTGTTAAAAGAGAAATAGATAATGAGACAAAAAGCTGGAGTAACTCAGCGGGTCAAGCAGCATCTCTGGAGAAAAGGAATAGGTACTGTTCAGGTCAAGGCCCTTCCTCAGACTGAAGAAGGGTCTCGACACAAAACATCACCTATTACTTTTCTCCAGAGATGCTGCCTGACCAGCTGAGTTACTCCTGCTTTTTGTCTCTATCTTTGGTGTAAACCAGCATCTGCAGTTCCTTCCTACATAAATAGATAATGAGTACATGCAAAGAGTACTAAAGCCTACTGTTTAAAGATGCTAAAGCATAGTGCCATAATCTCAACACAGGAGCCAGGTGGCTTATATTACCTACATCTCCACTCCTTCTGCCCCCCTCTTGGATCCCATTCTAAATGTTTGTATCTTTTTAACCCTCAATCCATTGGAAAGCACTCTCTGTCAGATAGGAAGGGGGCCATATCCTCCCATTAAATTGGATGGTATTTTCAACTTACTCTTGGACTCAACGCTCTTGTTTAGACAGTATAAGACTGGGAAGTTATTCCCATCTTGGTAAAACTTGAGCGAGGGGCACCAGATGCTCAGGTCGGTGGTTCAAGATTCCCAGTGTGTCCATATCATCGGAAGGCATTGGTCACCCACTGAAGATTACCATCAACCCTTGAGGCCAGTGGCAGAACTCCACAGTACAATAGTAACATGTAAGTGTATTCAATATGAAGAGATCGCAATTTATATTTAATTAAATTTTATTCTCATTGTTAGTAAAGTAAAGCAAAGTTCAATGGTTATAACTTCCTCTAATTCTATTTTGTAATATTCAGTGGTAGAAAATGTACAGCAAACCGAGCTTGCTGAGAAAATGCAATAGAATTGTGTGTACTTTCAATGGTGCAAAAGTGTTAATCATGCTCTTCCCCAATGTACTTCTATAACCTGCTTAATTATGAAAGGAATCATGGCTCCTTAGTTTGTATGTACATTTGAATTGCTTAAAGGAATATATTTACAAACATTAATGAATTATTTCGATAAAGTCTGGGCCTTTTGGGTGCACTCACCTGCCTATTGGAATATTTCACCAGTTTGGTCACTGATTTAACCAGCACCAATCAAAATCCATGCTGACAGAACATCCGAAAACAACATTGTGTGTGATTAAAGACAAAAAATGCCAAAAATGTAGAAATAAAATAAATTCAGAAATAAAGATCCTTGTGTTTGTGGTGTTATAATTATGTAAGATATCCAAACTGAGCACTAATGAAATCCTTCAGTGTACAGTACTGAAACTCATCTGCATACAGTACTGAAAATGCAAGTAGTTTGATAATTGTCTGCAACACCTTATCCAGTGAGAATGCATCTGCCTACTTACTCACCATATGTATAATCCTAGATGAATTAGTAAATGCTGTTTTAGATTAATCAGTCTGCTGCGTTATGGATTCCTGGACGTAAACTAGATTGATCATTGCCTGCTGTGTTCTAGATTACACACCTGCTGTGTCGCGGAAAACCCATCAACTGACTTCTCATGGATCTGCAGCCACCTACTGCTGTGTTACCACTTCCCTCCATGTGAAAGGTGGATCACTGGGTGGTGAATTTTCCCATAGAAGTGGCATTTTCCACCCATTCTTACAAGAGAACATCTGTGCTTTGTAGGATTGTAGACTCTTCCTGTCATGCTATTCAAAGTCATGATTAAAGTTTAACACAAAATGTTGGTGTAACTCAGGAAGCATCTCTGGAGAAAAGGGATAGGTGACGTTTCGGGTCGAGATTAAAGTTACCAACGGTGAATCCTTAACTCAGCTGATCCAGACATGAATTGTATTTTAGTGGCAGGTGTATTCATAAGTTCCAGGAGCAGGATTAGGCCATTCGGCCCATCAAGTCTACTCTGCCATTCAATCATGGTTGATCTATCTTTTCTTCTCAACCCCATTCTCCTGCCTTCGCTACATAACCCCTGATACCCTTGCTAATCAAGAATCTGTCAATCCCTACCTTAAAAATATCCATTTACTTGGCCTCCACAGCCGTCTGTGACAATGAATTCCACAGATTCACCACCCTCTGACTAGAGAAATTCCTTCTCATCTTTCTAAAGGTACGTCCTTTCATTCCAGAGCTATGGCCTCTGGAAAACTCCTCTCCACATTCACTCTATCCAGGCCTTCCACTTATCGCCCTGGTGGTTTAACCTCTGGAATCTTTGCACCCATTTAAAAAGCAGCATCATGACTGTCTTGCAGAGGTAGTCACTAGGTTCAGCAGAGTTTCCATTTGTGTCACGTAATGTGGGATACAGAGAGTCCAGATTTATGTTAGCGCTTCATTTTTACCCATTAGTCATGAGCTGATTTTCTAGTCCAGTTTTCTCCTCTCACAAAGGTGATGACTCAGTTCAGGCTCAAACAAGTCCACAACTGAATGTACAAGTACTCCAAAAGTACTATTAGTGTGAGAACCTGGACAATGAAGGTGGAATTATTCTTCATGGTCCCAGAACACTGCAGATACTATCGAAACGTTTAAGAACCATTTAGACATGTACATAGATAGGATAGGTATGGAGGGAGATGGGGCATGTGGTAGGCGTGGGCAAATATAGAAAATAGGTAAAGGAGTAGGCCATTCGGTCCTTCGAGCCTGCACCGCCATTCAATATGATCATGGCTGATCATCCAACTCAGTATCCTGTACCTGCCTTCTCTCCATACCCCCTGATCCCTTTAGCCACAAGGGCCACATCTAACTCCCTCTTAAATATGGCCAATGAACTGGCCTCAACTACCTTCTGTGGCAGGGAATTCCACAGATTCACCACTCTCTGTGTAAAAAATGATTTTCTCATCTCGGTCCTAAAAGACTTCCCCTTTATCCTTCATGAGGGCCAGGGCAGTTTACTGTTCTGGATGTCAGATGTGGGAAGTCATGGAGTCTGATAGCCCTCCAGACGTCCACGACCACGTCCACAGAGGCCCGAGAGCCGTTGGAGAGGTCGCAGAGGGAGGAGCTACACCCGAGCGGTAGGAGTTAAAGAGGAGCGCGGGGCTTGTTCCTTACAGAGGCCCGAGAGCTGTTGGAGAGGTCGCAGAGGGAGGAGCTACACCCGAGCGGTAGGAGTTAAAGAGGAGCGCGGGGCTTGTTCCTTACAGAGGCCCGAGAGCCGTTGGAGAGGTTGCAGAGGGAGGAGCTACACCCGAGCAGTAGGAGTTAAAGAGGAACCCAAATCTGTAACGTTCCAAGTTCCACTTCAAAAACAAGTGGGTTTGAGGAAGCCGCTGATTGGTGGAAGCAGACAAGAGGGAGCAGCTGATTGGGAGTCGGATCCCAGCTGATTGGGAGTCAGATCCCAGCTGATTGGGAGTCAGATCCCTGCTGATCGTACTGTATTGTAGCAGTTTGTTTTGTATTCTAGCAGTTTGTTTTGTATTGTATCAGTTTGTTTTGTATTCTAGCAGTTTGTTTTGTATTCTATCCAGGGTAAGGGGAGTATGAGGGCCAGGGCAGTTTACTGTTCTGGATGTCAGATGTGGGAAGTCATGGAGTCTGATAGCCCTCCAGACGTCCACATCTACGCCAGGTGTATCGAGATGGGGCTCCTAATGGACCGTATTAGGAACCTGGAGCAGCAGCTCGATGACCTCCGTCTGGTCAGGGAGAGCGAGGAAGTCATTGAGAGGAGTTACACGGATGTGGTCGCTCCAACACCACAGGAGGCAGGCAAGTGGATCACGGTTGGGAGAGGCAAGGGGTACAGGCAGGGACTAGAGAGTACCCCGGTGGCTGTACACCTTGACAATAAGTACTCCTGTTTGAGCACTGTTGGGGTGGACAGCCTACCTGGGGGTAGCAACAGCGGCCGGGCCTCCGGTATAGAGAACGGTCCTGTTGCTCAGAAGGGTAAGGAAAAGAAGAGGAGGGCAATACTAATAGGGGACTCTATAGTTAGGGGGTCAGACAGGCGATTCTGTGGACGCAGTCGGGAGACCCGGATGGTAGTTTGCCTCCCTGGTGCCAGGGTCTGTGATGTGTCTCAACGTGTCCAAGATATCCTAAAAGGGCAGGGAGAGGAGCCCGAGGTCGTGATACATATAGGTACCAATGACATAGGTAAAAAAAGAGAAGAGGTCCTGAAAGGAGAATTTAGGGAGTTAGGAGGGGAGTTAAAGAGAAGGACAGCAAAGGTAACAATCTCGGGATTACTGCCTGTGCCACGCGACAGTGAGAGTAGGAATGGAGCGAGGTGGAGGATAAATGCGTGGCTGAAGGACTGGTGCAGAAGGCAGGGATTCAAATTTCTGGATCATTGGAACCTCTTTTGTGGAAGGTTCGACCTGTACAAAAAGGATGGGTTGCACTTGAACCTGAGGGGGACCGATATCCTGGCGGGGAGATCTGCAAAGGCTACTGGGGAGACTTTAAACTAGAATGGTTGGGGGGAGGGACTCAAATAGAGAATGCTATTAGACAGTGTGTGAGGCAGGAGGCAGAGAAGGAAAGCACTCAGACCCAACATGTAGGGGGGAAAGAAGAAAACAATAATAAACAGAGAATAAGAGGTGGTGGGGTTCTTAAATGGGTGAGCAGAGAAACAGAGGGGTGTAAAGTGCGGGCGGAAGCAATAGGTAGCAAGGTGAAAAGTAAAAGTGGCAGGCAGACAAATCCAGGGCAAAAATCAAAAAGAGCCACTTTTCAACATAATTGTATAAGGGGTAAGAGCGTTGTAAAAACAAGCCTGAAGGCTTTGTGTCTCAATGCAAGGAGCATTCGTAATGGATGAGTTGAACGTGCAGATAGCAATTAATGATTATGATATAGTTGGGATCACGGAGACATGGCTCCAGGGTGACCAAGGCTGGGAGCTGAACATCCAGGGATATTCAATATTCAGGAGGGATAGAGAGAAAGGAAAAGGAGGTGGGGTAGCGTTGCTGGTTAGAGAGGAGATTAACGCAGTGGAAAGGAAGGACATTAGCTTGGAGGATGTGGAATCGGTATGGGTAGAGCTGCGAAACACTAAGGGCCAGAAAACGCTGGTGGGTGTTGTGTACAGGCCACCTAGCAGTAGTAGTGAAGTTGGAGATGGCATCAAACAGGAAATTAGAAATGCGTGCAACAAAGGCAAAACAGTTATAATGGGTGACTTCAATCTACATATAGATTAGGTGAATCAAATTGGCAGGGGTGCTGAGGAAGAGGATTTCTTGGAATGTATGAGGGATAGTTATCTAAACCAACATGTAGAGGAACCAACGAGAGAGCAGGCTATTCTAGACTGGGTATTGAGTAATGAGGAAGGGTTAGTTAGCAGTCTTGTTGTGCGTGCCCCCTTGGGCAAGAGTGACCATAATATGGTTGAGTTCTTCATTAGGATGGAGAGTGACATTGTTAATTCAGAAACAACGGTTCTGAACTTAAAGAAAGGTAACTTTGAGGGTATGAGACGTGAATTGGCCAAGATTGACTGGCAATTAGTTCTAAAAGTGTTGACGGTGGATATGCAATGGAAGGCATTTAAAGACTGCATGGATGAACTACAAAAATTGTTCATCCCAGTTTGGCAAAAGAATAAATCAGGGAAGGTAGTGCATCCGTGGATAACAAGGGAAATCAGGGATAGTATCAAAGCAAAAGATGATGCGTACAAATTAGCCAGAAAAAGCAGCATAACAGAGGACTGGGAGAAATTCAGAGACAAGCAGAGGAGGACAAAGGGCTTCATTAGGAAAGGGAAAATAGATTATGAAAGGAAACTGGCAGGGAACATAAAAACTGACTGCAAAAGTTTTTATAGATATGTGAAGAGAAAGAGATTAGTTAAAACAAATGTAGGTCCCTTGCAGTCAGAAACAGGTGAATTGATCATGGGGAACAAGGATATGGCGAACCAATTCAATAACTACTTTGGTTCCGTCTTCACTAAGGAAGACATAAATAATCTGCCGGAAATAGCAGGGGGCCGCGGGTCAAAGGAGATGGAGGAACTGAGTGAAATCCAGGTTAGTCGGGAAGTGGTGTTGGGTAAATTGAATGGATTAAAGGCCGATAAATCACCAGGGCCAAATAGGCTGCATCCCAGAGTACTTAAGGAAGTAGCTCCAGAAATAGTGGATGCATTAGTGATAATTTTTCAAAACTCTTTAGATTCTGGAGTAGTTCCTGAGGATTGGAGGGTAGCAAACGTAACCCCACTTTTTAAGAAGGGAGGGAGAGAGAAAACGGGGAATTACAGACCAGTTAGTCTAACATCGGTAGTGGGGAAACTGCTAGAGTCAGTTATTAAACATGCGATAGCAGCACATTTGGAAAGTGGTGAAATCATTGGACAAAGTCAGCATGGATTTACGAAAGGTAAATCGTGTCTGACGAATCTTATAGAATTTTTCGAGGATGTAACTAGTAGAGTGGATAGGGGAGAACCAGTGGATGTGTTGTATCTGGACTTTCAGAAGGCTTTCGACAAGGTACCACATAAGAGATTAGGATAAAAACTTAAATCACACGGTATTGGGGGTTCAGTATTGATGTGGATAGAGAACTGGCTGGCAAATTGGGAGCAAAGAGTAGGAGTAAACGAGTCCTTTTCACAATGGCAGGCAGTGACTAGTGGGGTACCGCAAGGCTGACACTAAGCTGGGGGGCAGTGTTAGCTGTGAGGAGGATGCTAGGAGACTGCAAGGTGACTTGGATAGGCTGGGTGAGTGGGCAAATGTTTGGCAGATGCAGTATAATGTGGATAAATGTGAGGTTATCCACTTTGGTGGCAAAAACGGGAAGGCAGACTATTATCTAAATGGTGGCCGATTAGGAAATGGGGAGATGCAGCGAGACCTGGGTGTCATGGTACACCAGTCATTGAAAGTAGGCATGCAGGTGCAGCAGGCAGTGAAGAAAGCGAATGGTATGTTGGCCTTCATAGCAAGAGGATTTGAGTATAGGAGCAGGGAGGTTCTACTGCAGTTGTACAGGGTCTTGGTGAGACCACACCTGGAGTATTGCGTACAGTTTTGGTCTCCAAATCTGAGGAAGGACATTATAGCCATAGAGGGAGTGCAAAGAAGGTTCACCAGACTGATTCCTGGGATGTCAGGACTTTCATATGAAGAAAGACTGGATAGACTTGGCTTATACTCGCTAGAATTTAGGAGATTGAGAGGGGATCTTATAGAAACGTACAAAATTCTTATGGGATTGGACAGGCTAGATGCAGGAAGATTGTTCCCGATGTTGGGGAAGTCCAGGACAAGGGGTCACAGCTTAAGGATAAGGGGGAAATCCTTTAAGACCGAGATGAGGAAAAACTTTTTCACACAGAGAGTGGTGAATCTCTGGAACTCTCTGCCACAGAGGGTAGTTGAGGCCAGTTCATTGGCTATATTTAAGAGGGAGTTAGATGTGGCCCTTGTGGCTAAAGGGATCAGGGGGTATGGAGAGAAGGCAGGTACGGGATACTGAGTTGGATGATCAGCCATGATCATATTGAATGGCGGTGCAGGCTCGAAGGGCCGAATGGCCTACTCCTGCACCTATTTTCTATGTATCTATGTATCTATGTAACTGTGACCCCTTGTTCTGGACTTCCCCAACATCGGGAATAATCTTCCTGCATTTAGCATGTCCAACCCCTTAAGAATTTTGCAAGTTTCTATAAGATCCCCCCTCAATCTTCTAAATTTTAGCGAGTACAAGCCGAGTCTATCCAGTCTTTCTTCAAATGAAAGTCCTGCCATCCCAGGAATCAGGCTGGTGAACCTTCTCTGTACTCCCTCTATGGCAAGAATGTCTTTCCTCAGATTAGGAGACCAAAACTGTACGCAATACTCCGAGAACGGAGGAGGCGCTGTCCTGAACGGCTGCCTGTCCTGCAGCTGTCCGTCTTTTTCCCTTCTTTTTTTATTATTTTTGGTACGTTTAGTGTGTAGTCAGGGGGCCTAAGCTTTTTATGTGTGGGGGGTGGTGGGGGGGGAAGGGGGAAACTGCTTTTCGAGTTCCTACCTGGTCGGAGGGGTTGCCTTCCTCCGAGCAGCGCCTTCGACCTGTCCTTGCGGCCTACCAGCGGGTCCTGGAGCGACGTTTCCCTGGGGGACCTGGCCAGAACATCGGCTTTGGCGGCGGTGCAGCGCTGGAGCGCTGTCGTGGAGCGGGCGATGCCTTTCCTGGGTCGCCGCGCTGGGACTCCAGTATGCTGGGACCGCCGATGGGAACATCGTGGAGCCAGAACACCGGCTTTGGCGGCGGCGCAGACGTTTCCCTGAGGGGACCTGGCCAGAACACCGCTTTGGCGGCGGCGCAGAACATCGGCTTTGCCGGCGGTGCAGCGCTGGAGCGCTGTCGTGGAGCGGGCGATGCCTTTCCTGGGTCGCCGCGCTGGGACTCCAGTATGTTGGGACCGCCGATGGGAACATCGTGGAGCTGCGGTTCTGTGGAGCGGCCCAAGCTGCGACGCTGAACGGTACATCCTGGAGCCTGGGCGAGAATATCGGGCGCCGTGGCGGGACTGTGGAGGCCTCAGTGGGCCCGACTCTGGGTGGACAAGAGGATGGGGACTGGACTTTGTGCCTCCCCCACAGTGGGAACCATTGTGGGGAGATGTTTTTGTGTTGAACTTCTTTTTGAACACTATGTTGTATTTTTATTAGTGTGCTGCAAGGACATCTTAATTTCCCCTGAATAAGGGGATTAATAAAGTCTTATCTATCTATCTACTCTAGGTGTGGTCTCACCAAGACCCTGTACAACTGCAGTAGAACCTCCCTGCTCTTATACGCAAATCCTTTTGCTATGAATGCTAACATACCATTCGCTTTCTTCACTGCCTGCTGCACCTGCATGCCTACTTTCAATGACTGGTGTACCATGACACCCAGGTCTCGTTGCATCTCCCCTTTTCCTAATCGGCCACCATTCAGATAATAGTCTACTTTCCTGTTTTTGCCACCAAAGTAGATAACCTCACATTTATCCACATTATACTGCATCTGCCATGCATTTGCCCACTCACCCAACCTATCCAAGTCACCTTGCAGCCTCCTAGCACCCTCCTCACAGCTAACACTGCCTGACAGCTTTGTGTCATCCGCAAACTTGGAGATGTTGCATTCAATTCCCTCATCCAGATCATTAATATATATTGTAAATAGCTGGGGTCCCAGCACTGAGCATTGCGGTACCCCACTAGTCACTGCCTGCCATTCTGAAAAGGACCCGTTTACTCCTACTCTTTGCTTCCTGTCTGCCAGCCAGTTCTCTATCCACATCAATACTGAACCCCCAATACCGTGTGCTTTAAGTTTGCATACTAATCTCTTATGTGGGACCTTGTCAAAAGCCTTCTGAAAGTCCAGATATAACACATCCACTGGTTCTCCCTTATCCACTCTACTAGTTACATCCTCGAAAAATTCTATAAGATTCGTCAGACATGATTTACCTTTCATAAATCCATGCTGACTTTGTCCAATGAATTCACCACTTTCCAAATGTGCTGCTATCCCATCTTTAATAACTGACTGTAGCATTTTCCCCACTACCGATGTTAGACTAACTGGTCTGTAATTCCCCGTTTTCTCTCTCCCTCCCTTTTTAAAAAGTGGGGTTACATTAGCTACCCTCCAATCCTCAGGAACTACTCCAGAATCTAAAGAGTTTTGAAAAATTATCACTAATGCATCCACTATTTCTGGGGCTACTTCCTTAAGTACTCTGGGATGCAACGTATCTGGCCCTGGGGATTTATCGGCCTTTAATCCATTCAATTTACTTAACACCACTTCCCGGCTAACCTGGCAAGTTGGACCGAAGGGCCTGGTTCCGTGCTGTGTGACTCTATTACTATGAGTCAATTGACCTTAACTGATATTTATCACCAGCAGTGGAATCAGAGAAGGTTACAGTGCAGAAGGCAACTCGTTGTATCCATGGCGGCAAAAATAAACCACGTCTGCAACTGTTCACTTGGGTACAAATGAGGTAATGAGTACTTTTGTTTCTGTCTACTGTTCAGCTGCCACACTTTGGGTGACAAAGAGTTTCCCTATTCCCCGTCTAATCTCATCAATTTTCACACGGTATTAATTATTGACTTCTCTGCTATGGAAATAGGTCTACACTTTCTAGGCTTCTCACTTTAGACATCATGAATAAATCTCTCCCATCTGAAGAAAATAACCCAGGTCTAGCTAATTTTGCCATCTAATTAAACGTATCATCGCTGGCAATGCCCATATAAATCTCCTCTAAATCATCTCACATCTTATAAGGGTGGAAACGGACTTCTGTCCACATTAATCATCAAGCAGGTATTTACACAATACCACATGAATCACAATTATTCCACTCCGATTCCACCACAACTACACACTCGGAGCAAATGATTGTGGCCAATGACCTAACACCCTGTGCATCTTTGGGTTGTGGGAGGAAACAAGCATCTGAGGAAAACCCACAGTCACAGGGAGAACATGCAAACTCCACAGAGACAGGATTGAACATAGGGTGTTAAAATATTAAGACCAGCTCCACTAGTTACCCACAGGACTTTGTAAGGCTCCCGTCACTGGATAGTTTGCTCCTTATAAATGGTTTTGCTCGGGCCCCTAGCTGAGTTTAACATTACCTTGATACTGTGACTTTGTAGATTCCCTGGCAGTGAGTCCTGTATTCATGGATCAAGCCTACAGTTGAATCTGAACAAGTATGATTGGAGAGAAGGTGAATGGTGAATGGTCAGCTTGCATGAGGAAAGCTAATAGTAATTGCTGAATCTTGCATATTTTTCTGAACAGAAAGATTAAAGAATGTGATACCTGGCATTGTTGGTAGATGTCATAATGTAGCTGCACCTCAACAGTTGGTTTGGAACACTCACTGTCTCGCCTTCAGTCATTTTATCCTTTTACTCTGGAACCTATTTCCCTTTGTCTCATTATCTCGCCCCCATTTCTCCTTTATATACTTATCCTCCCTTTCCCTCCCTCCCTCATTGCCCTTCACTCACCTATTCCCTCTCTCCCTCTCATTTTCCTCTACTTTCTATCAACCTTCCCTCCATCCCCCAGCCTCCCTCACTCTCTCTCAATTTCCTCCGATACTTTATACTCACCTTCCCTCCACCCCTCTTTCCCTCCCTCTCTCCATCAATCTTACTTTCACTCTCCTTTTCACCTTCCCTCCCTCACTGTCTCGTTCTGTCTCTCTCACCTCTCCCCCTTTCCTCTCTTTATTTCCCTCTCTCAATCTTATTTTCCACTCTTTTTCACCTTCCCTCCCTCATTCCATCTCAGCCTCGTTCTCTCTCTCTCTCCTTCCTTGTCCTATTCTTTCTCTCTGTTTCTCCCTTTCTCTCTCTTTTTCGTCTTTCTCTCTCCCTTCCTCTCTACCCTTCCTTCCTATTATTTCTCTATTTGTTCCTTTATTTTTCTTTCTCTCTTTCTCTCGCTCTCTCGCTCTCTCTCTCTCTCTATTTCTTTCTTCCCTCCATCCCTCTCTCCCTGCTTCTCCCCAGGGCGCTAACTTTCCCGCCTGCCTTGTTCCTGTGGGCCCCTGTTGCTGAGCAACCGCGGGCGCCGCCGGCCGCCGATGGTGAAGGGAGATGTTTCCGGCGCGTGCCGGTTGCCGGGCGACGGCCGGCCGTCGAGCTCCTGGAGACAAGAGTTTGCAGAGTTTCCAAAACCTCCCGAACCTAACTTCTGGCAGTGCAGTTGCAAATTGAGACAATTCCAACCGGTTAGTGCTTTATATGATTGTCTACAAGCATTTCAATAAGCAATGTATTAATGGCAAGTATATAATTTAAATTGCTGTAAATTAACCGAAAGAAAAATGTAATTCTCATTTAAATTTTATTTCGCAGTTTAACTCGAGGGGTTAACATGCATCGTGTTATTTTGCAGAGTCTTGACACCCCTTAACCGGTGTAAAATAACCAAGTGGTTTGTAGTTTTGATTCGGGCACAATCTGTGCAGTAAGATGGTCGTTTGAAGGCACTGCACCTGTGCTCACTGGAGTTTAGGAGGATGAGGGGGTATCTCATTGAAACTTACCGAATAGTGATAGGCCTGGATAGAGTGGATGTGGAGAGGGTGTTTCCTCAAGTGGGAGAGTCCAGGACGAGTCTCAGAGGGCGGTGGAGACAGGTTCTCTGGATGCTTTCAAGAGAGACCTAGATAGGCCTCTTAAAAATAGGGGAGTCAGGGGATATGGGGAGAAGGCAGGAACGGGGTACTGATTGGGGATGATCAGCCATGACCACATTGAAGGGCCGAATGGCCTACTCCTGCACCTATTGTCTATTGTCTATTGTCAGTCAGAATAAAAAGATGTACCATTAGAATGGAGATCAGGAGGAATTTCTCTAGTCAGAAGGTGGAGAATCTGTGGAGTTCATTGCCACGGACGGCTGTGGAGGCCAAATCAGTGGGTATTTTTAAGGCGGATGTTGACAGATTCTTGATTAGTAAGAATGAATTAGTAAGTTTATTGGCCAAGTATTCACATACAAGGAATTTGCCTTGGTGCTCCGCCCGCAAGTGACAACATGACATTCAGTGACAGTTAGGAATGACACATAAAACAGTAAACATTAATAATAAAACATTATCGATTAAACATGTGAATTAAATAAAATACCAGAGCAAAAGGAGGCTACATATTTTTGGTTATTGAGCAGAGCTACTACTCGTGGAAAAAAGCAGTTTTTATGTCTGGCTATGGCAGCTTTGACAGTCCGGAGTCGCCTTCCAGAAGGAAGTCAGGAATTACAGGGAGAATGGCGGAGTAGACTTGATGTGCCGAATGGCCTAATTCTACTCCTGGAACTTATAAAGACCACTGAAGCGTGCATGCAGGGAGGGGGCTCGGGCGGTTTAAATGGGTGCTTTGGTACCTCAGGTTTTGCACCCAGGCTTTGAGGAGGGACTCAGTGTGGAGCAGGAGGAGGCTGGACTCGGAGGGGTGCCTGGTCTCTTCCTGACCACCTGTCCGGCGGTGGCACTGCCTAAATCTGCACGTGGCCATGGTGTGGGAAGACCCTTTTGTCGGCATCATAAGAGGCGCTGGACAGATCCCCACCTACACGGACAAGCTGAAAATTATACTTTATCGTCACTTGTGACAAGCTAGGGGCAGTGAAATTCTTTGTTTTTTCATACAAAGTACACAAAAGAGTTGCTACAAAGGCTCCGACAAAGTTACAAAAAGTACTCATTCCTTCTACGTCCCCCCCACCAGGTCCCCCTTTGTTCTCAGTGCCCCCCCCCTCACGCTATGAGATATAGTGAGAGGCAGGGTCAGAGGTGAGGTGGGGGAGATGGGTGGGACGGAAGTCGTGGAGCCTTGATGGAAATGGCAAAGACACTGAGGTGCAGTGTCTGGAAATACTGTTTATATTTCTTTTTTTTCAGTTTATTGTCGCATGTACTGACATACAGTGAAAAGCTTTCTGTTGCATGCTAACCAGTCAGTGGAAAGACAATGCATGATTACAATTGAGCCATCCACAGTGTACAGATACATGATAAAGGAAATAACGTTTTGTGCAAGATAAAGTCTAGTAAAGTCCGATCAAAGATAGTCCGAGTGTCTCCAATGAGATAAATAGTAGCTCAGGACTGCTCTCTAGCTGTTGGTAGGATGGTTCAGTTGCCTGCTAAAAGATGGGAAGAAACTGTTCCTGAATCTGGAGGTGTGTGTTTTCACACTTCTATACCTTTTGACCGATGGGAGAGGGGAGAAGAGGGAGTGACCGGTGCGTGACTCATCCTTGATTATGTTGCTAACCTTGTCGAGGCAGCGTGAGGTTGGTTTGTGTGATAGTCTGAGCTGCATCCACATTTCTGTGCAATTTCGTGGTCTTGGATGGAGCTGTTCCCAAACCGTGCTGTGATGCATTCCGATAAAATGCTCTCTACGGCACATCTGTAGATGGCGTTTCCATCTCTTTCTTGGATCAGAAAATACAGCGATTCCAACTGTAGGGGAACAATATACATGCCCCACTCGTCGGAATAGCAACTTATCACCTCTGAACATACTCGGAAAGCGCCTGGAACTGATGGTATACCCGGTCGTGTTCTTAAAACCTGTGCGGACCAACTGGCTGGAGTTTATACGGACATTTTCAACCTCTCACTTCTGAGGTCTGAGGTTCCCACCTGCTTTAAAAGGGCATCAATTATACCCAAGAAGAGCAAGGTGACGTTCCTCAATGACTATCGACCAGTGGCACTAACGTCTGTGGTGATGAAGTGCTTTGAGAGGTTGATTATGGCGCATATCAACTCCTACCTCGACAAGAAACTCGACCCACTGCAGTTCGCTTACCGCCATAACAGATCAACGGTGGATGCGATCTCACTGGCTCTCCACTCCGCTCTGGACCACTTGGACAACAAAAACTCATATGTCAGGCTGTTATTCATTGACTACAGCTCGGCATTTAATACAATCATCCCCTCCAAGCTAGTTACCAAGCTCTCAGATCTGGGTCTCTGCGCATCCCTCTGCAATTGGATCCTTGACTTCCTCATCCACAGAGCACAGTCTGTCCGTATTGGTGGAAATGTGTCAACCTCGATAACAATCAGCATGGGAGCACCTCAAGGCTGCATGCTCAGCCCTCTGCTTTACTCACTCTATACTCATGACTGCGTAGCCGGACATAGTGCGAACTCCATCATCAAGTTCGCCGACGACAACACTGTTGTGGGACGAATCACTGATGGGGACGAGTCTGAGTATAGAAGTGAGATCGACCGATTGACCAAGTGGTGCCAGCACAATAACCTGGCTCTCAACACCAGCAAAAACAAGGAACTGATTGTGGACTTTGGAAAGTGTAGGATAGGGACCCACAATCCCATTTATATCAACGGGACGATGATGGAAAGGGTCAAGAACTTCAAATTCCTGGACGTGCATATTTCCGAAGATCGTTCCTGGTCCCAGTTCTGATGCAATTGTAAAGAAAGCACATCAGCGCCTCTACTTCCTGAGAAGATTACGGAGAGTCGGTATGTCAAAGAGGACTCTCTCGAACTTCTACAGTAGAGAGCATGCTGACTGGTTGCATCGTGGCTTGGTTCGGCAACTCGAGCGTCCAGGAGCGGAAAAGAATGCAGAAAGTTGTGACCACTGCCCAGTGGCTCTGACTTCCCCACCATAGAAGGGATCTATCGCAGTCGCTGCCTCAAAAAGGCTGCCAACATCATCAAGGACCCACACCATCCTGGCCACGCACTCATCTCTCCGCTACCATCGGGTACATCCAGCTTCAGGAACAGCTTCTTCCCCACAGCCATCAGGCCAAACTCGCCAACAGACTCGCCAACAAACTCGCCAACAGACTCTGAACTGTAACAGCCTATTGCACTTTATCTGTTTATTTATGTGTATGTTGAATTGAACTGAACTGTTCTGTATTTATGCTTACAATATTCTGTTGCGCTCCAGCAGGCAAGAATTTCATTGTCCTATCTGGGACACATGACAATAAACTCTCTTGACTTGACTTGACTTATCTTATTCAGGAGGCTGGGTAAAACCGACAATGTATTCCATTCCAGTACATATCAGGGAACTCTCTTTTGCTCAGTCTTTGACCATCCTCTCACTGTTTGACATTTGACATCTACCTGTTGACTTTGAATGATACTACGCCTGTGATTCTCTTGCAAGTCTCAAGGATGAAGACTCTTGGTCCAATGTACTAAATGTACCTTTGTTTTTCACCAACTGTAATTCCCAGCCAATGTTCTCAAGGCTTGTGTGCACCGGAAAGTTTTGTAATATGCAGGAGCTAGATGAGCACTATGAGTAAAGAGTAATTTAATATTTAGGTGTGAGCTGTTAGCAAAAGTCTTACCTTTGTCTCATGTCCATGCCCATGAACCACTTCAGTTTAAAGAAATATAATTTGCATCAAATAGTTCCTGTAAGGTAAAGTTTAAAGGAGATGGTCGGGGCAAGTGGATTTTTTTTACACAGAGAGTGGTGGGTACCTGGAATGTGCTGCCAGCAGTGAGTGTGGAAGCAGATGGGATCGTGGCATTTAAGAGGCTTTTGGATAGGAACATGGATATGCAGGGAATGGAGGGGTATGCATCAAGTGCAGGCAGTGGCGATTGGTTTAACTTGACATCATGTTCGGCACAGCCATTGTGGGCCTCAGGGCCTGTGATGTACTGTTCCATGTCCTGGGGTGTTCAATGGTGTAAAATGTTTTGAGTGTGTTTACAAGAGTTTTGTCAGGTAGCAATTCCCAGAAGGGAGATGTGTAGGAAGGAACTTCAGATGGTGCTTAACACACCCTTCTGGGAATAAACACACAGTGCTGGAGTAACTCAGCGGTCAGGCAGCCTCTCCGGAGAAAAGAAATAGGTGACGTTTGGTTTGAGACCCTTCCTCATACTATCTGACAACCCAAAACGTCACCTATTCCTTTTGTCCAGAGATGCTGCCTGACAATAGACAATAGGTGCAGGAGTAGGCCATTCGGTCCATCGAGCCAGCACCGCCATTCAATGTGATCATCGCTGATCATCCCCAATCAGTACCCCCTTCCTGCCTTCTCCCCATATCCCCTACCTTTAAGAGCCCTATCTAGCTCTCTCTTGAAAGTATCCAGAGAACGGACCTCCACCGCCCTCGGAGGCAGAGAATTCCACACTGCCTGACCTGCTGAGTTACTCCAGCATTGTGTGTTCATTCCCAGAGGGAGATGTTAAGCAACTGACCAAGAGCCTCGTCATGGGCAGGTGAGGTGGACAGATGTATGGGATGAGTGAAGCAGTCCCTGAGCTTGGCCTGCCCTCTGGAGTTGCTGCAGAGGAGAGGAGTTGGACTAAAGAGTGGCGTTCTGGAGTGTGGAGATCTTGGAGACGGGTGAAGCCAAGTCAGGATCCGATACAGGATCACACGGAAGGGGGTGTGAGTACCCCAGGGTTAGGCTGTAAATACAGCAGGAACTTTCAGTGTAGCGATCTACATTAATTCATGGCTGAATCTTTTCCTCAACCCCATTCTCCTGCCTTTTCCCCATAGTGCCTGATACCTTACTACTCAAGAATCTGTCAATCTCCGCCTTCAGACTATCCTTTGACGGGGCCGGTTTTGTCAGGTATTCTCCGAAGGAAGTGTTAGGCAGTTAACAATAGGGTGGCGCAGTGGTAGAGTTAGAGTTCAAGACCCGGGTTCGATCCTGACAACAGGTTCTGTCTGCACGGAGCTTGCACGTTCTCCCTGTGACCTGTGTAGGGTTTCTCCAAGTGTGGGCGGTGTTGACACAGTGGGTCGAAGGGCCTGTTTCCGTGCTGTAACACTAAACTAAATTAAATGTCAGGGGTGAATGAAGGGATCCCTGATCTACACTCCAAATTATTTTGTTTTCATATGTGAAAACATTCTTTCCAGGGAAAATGAATTTTAGGTGATGACATGTTTAGCCCAGGTGATAGTCTTCATGCTGTGCTTCCTTCTGGCTTCTGTTTGATACAGTTTTTAGATGTTAGCTTTGTTGGAAGCTGGTGGCATTGTGACAGCTTGTATTTGGCCGGTTCCTTTTTTTATACCTGCATGCAATTCCTTTTGAAGCCGTCGCTTCAGAAAATCAAAACTGACAGCAAACGAATTGAGTACCGTTGACCTGGGAGAAGGATGAGATCAGATTTTTGTACAGCTTTATGGTACAGGTTACCATGCCAACGGCAGTTCCAAGTAGAAGCCAGGAAGTCACTCTACCTGTTTGAAGGCTCGCAATGAGAGTTGAAAGGTTGTTAGATTAGGGCTTGGTTTACACTGAACAGATGCTGAAGGCAACCTTTCTCAACCTGGCCATATTAAAAGAGGCTCTATATCCTGTAGCTAAAAAATGTAATAAATGTTTTTTGATGAACGCACAACTTGAGACAATGGGAAATCTGCATTTGCTGTTTGTAGTGCAAAAAATATTTAAATATCTATTTTGCACAATGGGCTAAAAATGTATTCGCATAGCCTTGAATGAAAGGGCATTGTGAACATAGAATGGTGCAGCACAGGAACCACAAGTTCGGCATGTCCCCAACTCTCACCAACTTCTACAGATGCGCCGATCTCTGGGCCAGGCATGGCGCCCCCTTGCTGGGGCCTCAGTTCCACAGGGGAGTCCACAGGTGTTTGACATGACCCTTGAAGATGACTGTCACCTCGCCATGAGGCTGACAATACAGCCAGACATGTCCACACACAGGTAGAACCAACCCAACAGCAGGAAGAGAGACACAAAATGCTGGAGTAACTCAGCGGGTCAGGCAGCATCTCTGGAGAGGAATGGGTGACGTTTCGGGTCGAGACGCTTCTTCAGACTGATGCCAGGGGAGTGGGCGGTGCACAGATAAGGAAGTGTGTAGATAAGGAAGTGTAAGTTGTGAAAACAGGACAAAGGCAAACTAGATTTTTCACTGTGTCCATACCACACTGTTCCTGTCAAGTCGGGTCAAGTTTATTATCATATTCACAGGAACAGGACACAATGTCTTGTTTGCAGCAGCATCACAGGCACATAGACGCTGACATCACAAAAAATAGAACAATAATCATAATAATAAGGGTGGCACAGTGGCGCAGCGGTAGAGTTGCTGCCTTACAGCACCAGAGACCCGGGTTCAATCCTGACTATGGGTGCTGGCTGTATAGGGTTTGTATATTGTCCTTGTGACTTGCGTTGGTTTTCCCCGGGTGCTCTGGTTTCCTCCCACACTCTAAAGACTTACAGGTATGTAGGTTAATTAGCTTCACTAATATTGTGAATTGGCCCTAGTGTGTGTAGGATAGTGTTAGTGTACGGGGATTGCTGGTCGGTGGGCCGGAGGACCTGTTTCTATACTGTATCTCGAAACTAAACTGAAACATAGAAAATAGGTGCAGGAGGAGGCCATTCGGCCCTTTGAGCCAGCACCAACATTCATTGTGATCATGGCTGATCGTCCCCTATCAATAACCCATGCCTGCCTTCTCCCCATATCCCTTGACTCCACTAGCCCCTAGAGCTCTATCTAACTCTCTCTTAAATCCATCCAGTGACTTGGCCTCCACTGCCCTCTGTGGCAGGGAATTCCATAAATTCACAACACTCTGAGTGAAAAGTTTTTTTCTCACCTCAGTCTTAAATGACCTCCCCTTTATTCTAAGACTGTGGAACTAAGATACATGAATTACACACATTCTGCAGGTTAGAAGAAAAAAAATCAAAATCAAAAAACATAACATTAGTGCAAAACACAATAAGTTTAAAAAAAAATGCAAGTGAAAGAGGTGGTCTATAGAGTTCCATTGCCAAGGTAACATTAGGGTTGTGCAGTTTGGTTCAAAATCCTGATGTTCATAGAAAAGTAGCTGTTACAAGTTTCTGTATCTTCTGCCCTAAAGCAGCAGCAATAAGTGGACATGGCCTGGATGGGGGGGGGGAGGAGGGGTTCCTTGATGATAGATACCACCTTGAGGCAATGTCTCAATTAGATGCTTTCGATGGAGGGGAGGTCCATGCTTGTGATAGATCAGTGGAGCCCACCACTCATTTTTTGCGTCTAGTGTCCATAGATTACACCTTTTGGAGTTATGCTCTTTAAACGGCTCCCTAGCTCCCTAAACCCATGTTGTGAGACCTCATCTCATCTCCTACCCATGTCTGTGGTACCAATATTTACCACAAGTGCTGGCTGCGTGCCCTCCCCTATCCAAATGTGCTGCTGCTGCTCCAAGACATCCTTGACCCTAGCACTAAGGAGGCAGCATACCACCCAGGAGTCTCGTTTGTGGCCACACACACCTTTCTGCCCATTTACAATATAATCGCCTAAAACTACCACCCTACCTGCCTTATCCACGCACTTCTGTGCAACAAAGCCCTCTGAGGTGCCACGGCCATTGCTGCCATTATCCCCTGGAGGGACACCATACCTGCACAGTATCCATCACCATGTACCTGTTTGAGAGGGGAAAGATCACATGTGGGTCCACCTCCATCCTCCTGCCCTTACTGCCTTCCTGGTTGTCACCCGTTCCCTCTTCTTCTGGTGCCTTTGGCGTGACCACCTCACTAATCACACTCTCCACCACATTTTCTGCATCCTAGATACTCCACAGCGTGTATTCCATGGTGAACACGAGTGGTTCTGTTGTAATGGGTATTTCCACAACAGAAATTCCTTATAATGCGATTGGTGGATTTGGGAAGATAGTAACAAAATGCTGGAATAACTCAGCGAGTCAGGCAGCACCTCCGGAGAAAAGGAATAGATTACACTTCGAGTTTGTTGTCCGAAGAAAGGTCTTGACCCGAAACGTCACCTATTCAATCTTTTCTCCAGAGATACTGCCTGACCCACTGAGTTACTCCAGCATTGTATGTCTAACTTCGGTAATCTACAGTTCCTTCCTGCACATGATGGATTAGGGAACACTATTTGCAAGACACATTGGTTATAGCACAGTCACTAATACTAAAGTGTGTCTAAATCTGTGCTTGGAAGGCAACTACATAATGTCCTGTCCTGCCATAATGTGACTTTCTGTAAAGCAAGGTGTCTTAGGAACATAACCATCACATTACAGCAGAGCTACCCATACAAATCCAACTTGCTGCTTGTTGAAGGACAACGTAATGATTCCAGAAATTAACCCTGCCCATCCCTTTTAGCTGGCTCCAATGCCTGCAATTCCTTTCATCGGTTAGGGGACCAGAACTTTGCATGTAACTCCAGAGGTGACACCTTCAGTACATCGAGCAAGTGCAACAATACAGTCATACTCTGATAATCCATTATCCAACTATTTGTAAATCCCATTGTTCAGCATATGGCTCACCAGATGATGATGTGCCACACTCCCCCACACACACCATGGCCCTATTTCTGGCATTTCCCATCCGCCTATCTGTTTCCCATACTCCCTTTAAATTTGCCACAGGCTCACTGGGGAAAAAATATTCAACTGTGTTACATTTTTAAAAAAAGGGATATTGCTAGAACCGCATCCAATAGTCCAGAAGATCTGCTAATCCAGCATCATCAGAATCCCAAATGGGCTGGATTAATAGCGTTTTACTGTACTTTCCCATTTCTAAACTCTTAGTTTAGTTTCGGCCCACCAAGTCCGCACCGGCCAGCAATCCTCACACACTTACACTATCGCTGTGCCACCGTGCTCCTCTTCTTGATACTCTTCTTGAATATAGATCTTTTCTCTCTCCAGGGGAGTTGCTTGATTGCTGAATATTTCCAGCATCCTATTTATGTATCATGTTGGGAGCCTCTGCAGTGCTTTTACTCTTTGATTTTGAGTTACAATGCCAGTAACCTGACAGCATCCAATGCTGATTCTGTAAGATAGAAACCTGTCCTTGATCAAACTGAAGAAGGGACCCAACCCGAAAGGTCACCCATCCTTTTTCTCCAAAGATGCTGCCTGACTCGCTGAGTTCCTCCAGCACTTTGATCTAAACCCTTTCTCCTGCACAGAAATGGCTCACTGAGACCCTCCAGTGGCAATGATGGAGAATTGCAGTATTGTAGTGTGACACTTCCACTCAGCTCTAAGGTTATCTAACGGTTTGGTCCTCCAGAAAACCCATACAAATATTACAACATGGTTTTGTGCTTAGGCGGGTGTTGCCATTGCCCTTGTGTAAATATTAACCCAGGCCGAACAGGGAAACAGCCTGATTGGAAGTGGGAAGGAGGAGGTGAGTTGGTCGGGGAATGTCCTGGTCAGGTTGCTGCTGGACGTGGGCCAAACAGCTGAAGGCTCCACCTGTGCCGACTGCCTGCCCCTCTTTCAGGCTTGCATCCATGTCTGGGTATTCCTGGAGAGGGAACCCGCGGTGACCACGGGCACTTTGGCCACTTTCTGGGACCGCTGGGCGCAACAGGGCTTGAATGCATCTTAGATAAGAATAACAACATTTTGCTTTGATATTTGTATATTCTTTTTTTTGTTGGACTGAAGTTTCCTTAGAATAGAGCTTTGGTTGTCATTTTGAACCTGTAATAAATTTACTTTTGCTAAAAGAAAAAGAAGTGGGAAGGATTGTCTCCTGGACAGGTTTTGCTCTCTCCTGGTCATTGGTTAAAAAATTGCTATCCCACTAACAAGTCAGCAATGATCCCAGTTCACAGAATTTTATTAAGGGTAAAAGATGGTGGTTTGGGAAGTGATTTCAATTAGTGTAAACATTTCACGTTTAAAATGCACAATTGGTGTAATGAATGACCTTTGAAATATTCTGTTTTGCCTCTTGTACAGGGATGGAGACGGAGAGTCAGGTTCAAATTGAGACTCCATCAGGTCCCATTAAAGACCACTGTGATTATCTGATGGACTCCATTGATGCTCAACTCAGTCAGATGCAGGTAAAGCCGAGTTATCAATGTCTCGAAACAGTATCTCGAAACTAAGCTGAATGCTGGCACTAACTGGCTTTTCTTTTCAGAAGGTCTACCTCCCCTTACTCTGGCAGAGGCCTCTACTGTGACTCCAGCTCTCTACAGAGCCCAACAACCCAGAAGAATTCCACGGCATTTGTGAAGGAAGACCACACTTGTTGCTGGTGATCTCTGAATGTTGGGAGGTACATTGGTGCTGCCTGCCCTTGGCATGGCTCCCAATGCCCTGAGCATTGCCCCGAGTGACTGGGATTAACATAGATGGTTGGCATGCACACGATGGGCCAAAGGGTGCTGTACAATTCTCTAACAGATTTGAGCTATCCTGGCCTAAGTCTCAAATATCCTATACCTTTTGTAAAAAATCATTCAAGGGATAAGTGCTTTGCAGGGTGAGACAATACTTAATTGCCCATCCCTAATTGCCCTCAAATGTGGTGGTGAATTGCTGCCTTCTTTAATCGCTGCAGACCTCGAGGTGTAGGTCCACCCACAATGCTGTTAAGGTGGCAGTTCCAGGAATTTGGCCACACAGTGGTGCAGCGGTAAAGTTGCTGCCTTACAGCACCAAAGACCCGGGCTTCGATCCTGCCCACGTGTGCTGTCTGTACGGAGTTTGCACATTCTCTCTTTGACCGCGTGTATTTTCTCCAGGTGCTCCAGCTTCCTCCCACGCTCCAAAGACGTTAATTGTCTTCTGAAAATTGTCCCTTGGGTGTAATAGAACTAGTGTACGGGATATCGTGGTCGGCGCAGACTCGGTGGGCCGAAGGGCCTGTTTCTACGCTGAACCTTCTCTGATGCTAAACTAAAATATTTACCCACCGACAATGAAGGGTCGTTATCATTCCAAGTTGAGATTTTGTGTGGCTTGGAGGATAACCTGTAAGAGGAGGAGTTCCCATGATTTTTCTGCCCGTGTCCTTCTAGCTGGTTGAGGTCATAGGTTTGGAAGGTGCTGTCTAAGGAGCCTTGGTGAGTCGCTGAGAGGTGAGCCGCCCCTTGCAGGGCTGTGTCAGAGAGTCACCCAATCAACAGCAGCAGGCTGCTGGCAGTGTGTGACTGAGATCAGGTAGCCACAGGATGTCAGACTAACTGGGCCAGCATGCCTTGACCTGGAGGTGCAGTTCATTCCGTCTTTGAGGTCAGTTCCCAAAGGTTTTAAGTGCATGTACTCGAACTATATTAAACTCTTGGCAGTCCGCACAGTGACACTCACCCCATCTGTTATGTAATGGCAACAGGGCGGCTCGGTGGCGCAGCGGTAGAGTTGCTCCATTATAGCGCCAGAGACCCAGGTTCGATCCTGACTACGGGTGCTGTCTGTCCGTGTTGTCTGTACATTCTCCCCGTGACCACGTGGGTTTTTCCCGGGTGCTCCGGTTTCCTCCCACATTCAAAAGACGGCGAGTTTGTAGGTTTCGGTAAAGATTGTAAATTGTTCCTGGTGTGTAGGATAGTGCTGGCGTATGGGGAACGCTGGTTGGCCCAGTCTCGGTGGCCGAAGGGCCTGTTTCCGTGCTGTATCTCTATACTCTAAACTAAATTGTTCATCTTCCGTAGTTCTCGAACGCAACAAGTCCTGCACAGCCAGCCACTGAGAGCGCCACATTCTGGAGTGCAGAGCTCCACAACAGCACCGGTAAGAACCAAGCCTTGTGTTTGTTATTGGGAGGCGCTTACTAATGGTTATTTTCTATGTTTCTATGCTTGAGTATATGGCAATAAAACTCGACCACTTGATTTTGAAGCATTCATGCACGGTGGAGGTATAATGTAGTCATAGAGTGATCCAGTGTGAAAACAGGCCCTTCGGCGCAACTTGCCCACACCCGCCAACATGTCCCAGCTACGCTACCTGCTTTTGGTCCATATCCCTCCAAACCTGTCGTATCCATGTATCAGTCTAACTGTTTCTTAAATGTTGGGATGGTCCCTGCCTCAACTACCTCCTCTGGCAGCTTGTTCCATACACCCACCACCCTTTGTGTGGAAAAAGTTACCCCTTAAAAAGTTACCTCTTAAAAATACTTCAAACAAAAAACATTGAAATCATACTTCTACAATGCACTAAAACATGATTTAAATACATCAAATTTTAAAAAGTCCCTACCGTGGGTGGGGGGACACCCTCCCCCCTACTCGGTTGCTCCACTCCCTCGCCGGGTAGCCCCAAGGCCAGTGATCAGTGATCGCTCAGCCTCCCCACTTTCAAAAGTGCTCCGTGGCCCCCGGTTCAGACAGAGAGCACTGCCAGATGTGAGCGGGGAACTGAGGCCAGTTGTCCATGATGTCTGGATCCCAACGCTTCGTGTTTCGGAGTTGCCTAACGTTATTGATTTGTAATTAGCCTGATTTGTAATTAGTTGACAAAACCTTAATTTAATAATCCAGAATATCCAGGGGGATGGGATAAGTGTAATATTAAAATGACATGCAAGGTGTCAGGCTGTCTGTCACAGCATACAGCCCTGATAACCCATTATTTCCTTCAGTTAAATATTGGGAAGGTAGCACTATTATCATTTGCCCCTCAACTATTATGTTTGTTTACCTCACTGATTATTTCTAACCCCCCCCCCCCAAATTCCTTTGACAGGTTGAATAGGAATGTCCCCAATCTCGTTGTTTTATTAATTGAACATGTAGATGAACATCCTCAAGGAGTGTAATCAGATGGAAACGGATTCAGATGCGATGTTTAAGAGCTTGTTAAAAGAAGGGGAATATTTTAAAGGAGTGACAGAGATACTTACAGGGGAATGTGTGAGGAGGTTATCATTTGTCTTTAGTTTTAGCTTGAACCAGGACATCTGAAGATTCAAAGTTTAATATCGTAATTGTGCTGATACTGACTCCAACCATGTATTGAATATCATCCATTCCGGAGGTTTTATTTTTCTGATGGCATTTAAACTTCACTTGGATTTCAATCACTTCAATGTAAAAGTAATTGGGAATGGGGAGCATTGGAACAAAAATTTGCCTTCGGTACATATTAACTGTAATATAATAATGTATGCATGTTGGTAGGTGCAATCAAAGCAAAGATCTTTGTTCATTGTTGTGTTATGAAAACCACAGAAAATATTATATACTCTCAAGATCACATTTAATAGAATAATATTGCTTAAAAATATAGTTATTGGACTTTGCATTTTGGAAAAGTCCCAGCTGAGAGGAAGGCAGCAAAATACTGAAAATATTGGGGTGAAAATGACTTCAGGACAGTTTGTTAGGAAAATGAAGGGAATGGTAACAGAATACTCATACAGCTGAGTGAGTATAATTTTATGGATGAGAAATTGTGTTCAACCAATTGATGACTTCTTTGACAAAGTAATTAGCATGTTACATAACAAGGAAGCCAATGGATGTAGCAAATTTTGTTATACAAAATTTGGTCTGTGAAGTGCCCCATAAAAGATTAATGCATTAAATAAGCACCTGTGGACTTGAACGTAATAGGTTAAGTCCAGGGAGTCAGATATGGGGCTTTATGTGTGGGCCAGATATATTGTCAGTGCAGAGGGGCGAGGAGCAAAGCCAAGTGTGCATCCAGAGTCAAGGTCTGGAATAGTACTAGGTCAAAGCTGGGACAATGGGAGTGTTAACACTGGGAACCTAAGCAGGTAAGCAGCTATGACCAGGGTAGAATAGGGGGCCAGGTGTAAGGTTGGACTCAGGGTCAGGAGTGAGAGAAGGTATGCAACTGGAGTCAGGGTCAGGAGTAGTACCAGGTGTGCAGTGAGACCCAGGTTGGTCAACATGGGCCAAGTGTTTGATTATAATCTGATTTCCATACATGAATATACTAAGATCATTCATGTGCTGCACCTGTTGATCAGAGCCTGGCTCTACTGTGGAATGTAATTAGGAATGTAATTTAGCCTAACCTTATGCATTCAAGTGTACGTTAAAAGACTTGCTACAGTATGCACCAGATTGCACAATTTCAAACTGAAAAATGCAAACGCTCCGTTCCAATGGGAGGGGGGACACCCCCCCCCCCCCCTCGGTCGCTACGCTCCCTCGGGCTTGGTCTCTCGCAATTTCTCAATCCCAACTCTCACCCAATGTTGGCAGCCCTGGGACCTCTAGGGTGGGGGACAGAGCATCTGAGGCTCCTGTGACTCTTGCTTAATTCTACTGATCCCCATGTTGTGTCTTGGTTGCAGGTCGCCTTGGCCAGGAGGGAGTCCAGCGTCTGATCGGGCCTCGGGACGTGACGGTGTCGTGCAGTCAGAACCCAGGTTCCAGAAGCCATCCCGACGTTCCTTTCCCCGGGCCCGGAAGAGAAGCGGGAGACGGAGACTCCAGGAGGAGACAGTATGAGTGGAGAGTCCAGTGCCTCTTGGGACCCCAGCAGATGCAGGAAGATGGCCACCACAGCGACTCCAACAGCGTGTGCACAGAGGACTTTGCCTCCCGCTTCCATGAGGGGATGGTGGACCCCGTCTTGTCCTTTGACTCGGGGTCAGAGGGCAGGCTATCACTTGGCAGCCAGGCTTCTGTGGAGGAACTATCTCAGGTGTCCACCGGCCTTCATCCAGAGCCGCAGGGAAGCCCGGGAAGCGAAGCCTCGGATCATCCTCGGGAAGGGTCCTGTGGGGAGAAGGTCGGCCACGACCCAATATTATGCGGGCGAGATCACGGGGTTGCTCTTTGGGAAATCTCAGGAAGAATTCGGCCGTCCCAATCCATTGAGAAGCGGGAGCCTGTGGGGAGCATCGAGGAGGAGGTTGTCAACCCTGCCAGTTCTCAAGCCGTAGATCGGGAGATCGTCCAACAATTTCAAGAGTTGGAGCATGTCCTGCTGGGGAGCAGGTCCCTGGCTGGGCCTGAGTGGGATCAATCTGTGCCCCAGGGGCTGAGCTACAGGACCGGCAGCGTCGAGTCTTTGGGCCACAGGATTTCAAAGCTCAGCTGGAACAACATGTTGGAGCAAAGAAACCCCCCTCTGGGGAACGGAATCAGATTTCCCATCTCGGCCCTGGAACCTCCTGTCAACCCAGATCCAAGGAGAGACAGCACTTTGGTCTCTAGTTGCTCTCTTGCAACCGCCCCAGGTGAGGAGAAGCACGAGGGTCTGAGCTCTGATCTGGTTGGTGTCGGAGTGAAGCTGAGAGAGACAACACAGAGAGTGTCACGGGATGGAGGGAGGCTGGGCAGAGATGTCCACCCTGAACCATTGGCCCTGTCATCTGTGTGTGTCCGTAAACCGATCCCGTTGCAACAAGGGAACCCGGCTCCCAGATTTCAGCTGCACTCTCCGGAAGATGCCGTGCCGCTGAATGGATGCCGCTCACCGTACCATGCGGCACACACTTCCGAGTTTCGCCACACAGCGAATGCCGGCACCGCACCTGCAAGTGGCCGGGGCGCAGCTGAACATGCAGGTGAACCCGCCATTGCAGGACAGCGGGAGGGAATGAGCGGCAGTCTTGTTGGTGGCTCTGATTCCCTGCCGTGGTCCGCTGACCCCTCCAGGGACCGGCCAGTCCCGCCGCCGGCTTGTTGTGCCTGGAGGAGCAGCGTTGTCGGTGATCGCTGCCCAGTCACTCCCCACTCACCAGATCCACCACGCCACACGCTGACCGGCTCCAGCCTCGGCGTCAAGGCAAGAAGGCAGCTTGCACGAAGCAGCGCGCCGGGGGGCTACAGAGGCCCTCTGTCCTCACCCCAGGGTAAACCTCCACCAGGACACTCCGGTAAGTCAGCACTTCAAACTAAACCTCACAACTCTTGTGCGTTTGTCGATTAAACTGCAGAGCAATCGCAGATGGAGTTTAATCTGAGCAAGTGTGAGGTGTTGCACTTTGGGAGGTCTAATGTAAGGGGAAAGTTAACGGTAGGATCCTTCAAGTCCATCAAGTTTTCTGAGAAGTTGACAAAGCTGATTTATATAGGACGCGGGTGATGTGTCTAGATGGATTTTGGTAAGGCATTTCATAAAGTTCCCCATGGTAGGCTGATCCAGAAGATTATGATGCGCAGGATTAACAGTGGCATGGCCTTATGAATTCAGAACTGGCTTACTGATAGAATACAGAGGGCAATGCATAAAGGACAGTATTCAGGCTGGGGGTCTTTGACCAGTGGAGCTGTGACACGGGTCTGTGCCGGGACATCTGTTGTATGTGATATATATATGTCTTGTACGTAAACATGGATGGGTTATTTAGTAAGTTTGCAGGTGGCACTAACATTGCTGGAGTTGCGGACTGTGAGGAAGGCCTTCAAAGCGTACAGCAGGATTCTGATCAGTTACAGAAACGAGTGGCGGAATGGCAGATGGAGTTTAATTCAAGCAAGTGTGAGGTGCTGCACTTGGGGAGGTCGAATGCAAGAACAAAATAGTTCAGCCAACACCTGACCCTGGGTGGGAGCGTGAGGTGTGAAGAGGGTGCAGAGATGCACCAGTGGGATTTTGACAGGTCGAGTGAGTGGGGAAATGTGGGTTGATGCGAATTTAACCACGTTGGTGACAAAACAGCAAAAAACGTTGTTGTTGCGTGTCTGAAACATTCTAGCCCCTAACCCCCTTTCCCCATTAACACAATTGTCTATAGAATTTGGTTTTCTATAACATGAGGTTACAGAGGCCAAATGTACAGAGTGTTGTTGAATCTACACCTTAAGTACTGCCTGCAGTTTTGGTCTCCTGTTCTGGGGAAGAATAGACACAAAATGCTGGATTAACTCAGCGGGACAGGCAGCATCTCTGGAGAGAAGGAATGGGTGACGTCTCGGGTGGAGACCCTTCTTCAGATGTTCTTGTTCTAGACGTAGTGCAGTGAAGGTTCACCAGACGATCCCTGGGATGGCAATGCTGACGTATGCAGGGATGGTTGGCATTATATATTCTGGAATTTAGAGGAATGAAAGGGAATGGCATTGAAACCCACTCAGGACAGACTAGATGCAGGAAGATGACTGAGACTGAATGCGCTGGAACCTTGAACGAAAAGAGAATTGCTGGAAGAACTCAGTGGATGAGGCAGCATCTGTGGAGGACAATGGACAGACAGTGTATCGGGTCATGACCCTTCTTCAGTCTTCAGAAGCAGGAAGGATGTTCTAGATGGGCAGGGAGGCCACGACCAGGGATCACAGATGAAGGATAAGCGGTAAAAAATCTCAGACTGAGATCAGGGAGTGGAGAACCTCTGAAATTCTCTGGCACAGAAAACTATTGAATCTAAATAGTTATATTTATTGAAGAAGGAGTTGAATTATAGTTCTTCGGGTTAAAACACAAGGGATATTGGCAAGATACCTTTAGATCAATCATGATTGAATGGCAGAGTAGACTTAATGGTCAGAATGGCCTAATTCTGCTCCTTGAACTTTTAAACAAGGGATATGGGGAAAAATCAGAAAAAGGGTACTGAATTTGGATGATCAGCAGTTGTAACGTGGTTATTAGTTTAATTTATTTTTTGTTATTCATATGTTATCTATGAATATTGTTTACAGGTTTGTTATGCTGCTGCAAGTAAGGATTTCATCGTTCTGTTGTTGGTACTTATGACAATTAAACATTCTTGACTCTCTTGCCCCTCTCTCTTGATCATATTGGATGGCAGGCTTGAAGGGCCGAATGGCCTTTCCCCCAACTCCTACGCTTTAGTGTTTCTATCCTCCAATTCCAGTTTTTTTTTTACAAGGCTGGAGCTGTCCAGGACAGCTTGCATCAAGGCAACCATTGAGAGACTGTCATCGCTGATTTGTTATGTTGCAGGTGGGGGATTCCAGGCTGATGCAGGTGTGAATGGGAATCACAGCGCAAGGACTCACTGTACTTCCACGACAGAGAGAAGCAGGTCAGAGAAACGCAGCACAGGTTTACTTCACTCAAAGCAGCCCTGGGGAAAGAAGGGAGCCACTACATTTATAATACAAGTGTATCCAGCTGTGTGATTTGCGATCGTGTTGTTGGGAACTCCTGCTCTGCACTGTTACTGCCGTGCATGAGGGAGCCTCACTCTGTATCTCTCTGGAGATTGGCAACCACTCAACTCTGCATCCAACCCGCGCAATGCACGACGGGAGAGTGTTTGGTGCTGAAACTAAGGGCAAAAGTGGCACTAAATTCGTATTCATTCCTGAACCTCCATTAAATCAAATATAAAGAACAAATATTTCCGTCGGTGAGTGGAGAACACCACAAAAAATTTACATCCCGGTCACTTTTGTCTCCTTCGGGAAGTTAATCTTCCATCTTGTCTGATCTGTGACTCCCAAGCTCATGGCAGGTTGTGAAATGGAAGCATTCGGCCCCTGCATCTGCTGCTTCTTTCAATAAGGTCAAGGCCAAACTTCTGCCCTGGCCCCCTCACCCTCACTAACTCCATGTATCCTCATTCTATTAACATAGGAATGCCTGCTGAAGAGCCATTGAAATCTAAGCCCAGTAGAGATGAGTACTAAATGCTGAGTACCATGACTGGACAAAAGGTTAGTCGGGTGGCATCCACCTGATATGGGTCTTTATCAGACCGCAGTTCCAGCACAGAGACGCAGCTAGTGGAATGGCTGCCTACCAATTCCAGCATCCCAGGTTTGATTCTGACCTTCAGTGTTGTCTCCGTGAAGTTTACATATTCTCCCTGCGACTGTGTCGGTTTCATTCGGGTGATCTGGTTTCCTCCCAAATCCCAAAGACACGAGGGTTGGCGGATCAACTAGCCATCGTAAATTGTCCATCGTGTGTAGGGACTAGTAGAATCTGGTGGGAATGTCGATGGAAATGGGATCGGTCGAAAGAGGCATCTTGGTCAGCATGAACAATTTGGGCAAAAAGGCGCGTTTCAATGAATCTATAATAAAATGGGATTTGTATAAAGGGATGTTTGATGGTTGTTGTGGATTCTGTGGGCTGATGGGCCCACTTCCCTGCTTTTTCTCTTTACGACCAAATGCTCTTGATGTGCAGTGAGGGGCAGTGAATGCTTTCTTGACGGTGTCGCCCAAACTGTGAGAACGGTGAAGTCCGTTGACACTGTATCTACAGCCCTTTTCCATCAGGAATTTGTTGCAGAACCAATATGTGGAACCTATGTGTGGAGTCAGATGTCCCATTTCCATCCAGAATACAACCTCAAGGTCATTATTGAGGACCTTGAAATGTGTAGGAAGGAACTACAGATGCTATATTACACCGAAGATAGACGCAAATTGCTGGAGTAACTCAGCGGGTCAGGCAGCATCTCTGGAGAAAAGGACCAGGTGATGTTTCGGGTCAAGGCCCTTCTTCAGATTGAGAGTCATGGGACTCCGTCAGAGTGAGCCCACAACACAAATTGGAGGAACAGCACCTCACTTTTCACTCGGGCAGCTTACAACCCAGCAGTATGATTAATGATTTCTCTAATCGCAAGTAACCCATGCATTCCTTCACTCTCCATCCCTCCCCCACATTAGTCATCCTGCTAGTTTCACTGTTCACATCCCTTCATTATCACCTCTTCCACAGCCAACAATGGACCATTGTGGGCTACACCTTTTCTGGGTCATTGGTTTGTTTCGTCCAATTTCATACATCTAGTTACCCTCTCCCCTGACTCTTAGTCTAAAGAAGGGGCTCGACCCGAAACTAAACCTATTCCTTTTCTCCAGAGACACTGCCTGACCCGCTGAGTTACTCCATAATTTTGTGTCTATCTTCGGTCATTATTAAGGGAGCGGCTCCAATACTGTTAACCCCATGAAACAGTTACAAGGCTTGGACCAGCGATCCTGCATAAAGGTTCTCCCTGGATCTCCGAGCTTACCTGAGCGAGGGAGGCTGGTGGGGATTTGTGACTCCACTCCTGAGAAGGTGTGCTCCTGTTCCAGATATGCAAGCTCCCAGCAAACGGTGACATATGAAAACTTTGCAGAGTGGAGCAACGAGCAGAGAAACTCCACGTGGAATCCCAGGTTCAAAGACTGTCTGAATCACTCCTGGAGGTGGAACAGAAGCCCTCAGGTGTCCAGCACTCTCAAGGTGCAGTACAACTCTTTCCTCAGACACTTTTTTTATTCTGCCACATAGGATAAGTATTAAGTGTTCACACAAAGGGTGGTGGATGTATGGAACAAGCTGCCAGAGGAGATAGTTGAGGATGGGACTATCCCAACGTTTAAGAAACAGTTAGACAGGTACATGGATAGGACAGGTTTGGAGGGATATGGACCAAGCACAGGCAGGTGGGACTAGTGTAGCTGGGACATGTTGGCCGGTGTGGGCAAGTTGGGCCAAAGGGCCTGTTCCCACACTGTATCACTCTATGACTATGACTCTAAGTGTTGGAGAAATGAAACTCCACTGGCAATGCCTTGCACTGTGATGCACACATAGTAAGTCTCCTCCGTGGTTAAAACCCAGCTCCACATAGGAGTAGTAAAACTAGCAGACCCAGAGGGTTATCGCTAACCGTGTCCCTCTGACCTTCTGGGAAGTGGTTTCACTAGTGGGAGTTACGAACAAGGAGATATTGCTGCAAAATAATGGGTCATTTAAAATTAAGGTGCATAGAAATATTTACACAGAGGGAGTGAACCTGTGAAATTCCCTGTGGCTGAGGGGAGGACTGATTATTGTGTATATCTAAGGTGGTGATAGATAAATATTTGAAAGATTGAGGAATTGAGTGTGTGGGGCACTGGCGCAGAGGAGGAGTTGGGACAGCATAGATCAGCAATGATCATATTGAATGGTAGGAAGGCTTGAGGGGCCGAGTGGCCTCCTCCTCCTATTTTCTTGTGTTGCCGAGTTTCTTCTTGTGTTTCAGTTTGTCAACAGGGGATATTCAACCTTAGAGGCGTCACACTTGTTTCCGACCCTTGTACACATGGTGTGATCTTATGGAGGTATATAAAATCATGAAGGGAATAGATTGGGTGAATGCACATTCTTTTATCCAGGGTAGGGGAATCAAAAACCAGAGGACACAGGGTTAAGGTGAAAGGGAAAAGATTTAATAGTAACCTGAAGGCAACTATTTCACTCAGAGGGTGGTGGATGTATGGAATGAGATGCCAGTGGTGGTAATTAAGGCATGTTTATAACAGCATTTAGGAGACATATAGACATGCACATGGATAAAAAAAGGTTTAGAGTGATATGGGCCAAACACAGGCAAATGGGACTAGCTTAGGTGGGGCATCTTGGTCGGTGTAGATGAGTTGGGCCGAAGGGCGTTTCCATGGCTGTATGACTGCTTACCCATCCCCATTTTGTGAGACTGTACCGTCCCAACATGGGTGGGGATGCAAAGAGTAACAGCCCGGTTGATCAGGGTTGAACCACCGCTTGCTGGGTTAGATCCCGTACCACTGTAGGCAGGTCTTCTGCCAACCCACACTGTCAGTGGGCTAATCATCACTGTCTTTAATTCAGGATCACAGCGTGGAGGAGGAGAAATTATCCCTGAAGCCTCATCAGCTCCGAGTGGCCGGACAAACCCAGTCCGAGGCTCTGCAGCAGGAGAAGGTGAGAGGGGGTTGTGGGTTTCCTCTCCTTTCTTGGTGGCTGCTACACACAGACATGCAGACGGCAGCAACACCGCTGACTGGTCAGCACGCAACAAAAGCTTTTTCACCGTACCTCGGTACACGTGACAATAAACTAAACTAACTTACTAACACAGCCAGGAACTCACCATGTTTTCTCAAACCAGCCAGGCTCCTGCACAATGACCCCAGGATGTAGCTGAGCAACAGTTTAGTTTAGAGATGCAGCATTGAAACAGGGCCCTTCAGCCACGCAGACCGTCAATTGCCTATTCACACCACTTTTATGTTATCCCACTTTCTTATCCACTCCCTTATGGCAAATTTTACAGAGGCCAAATCACCTACGAAACCAGCATGAAGGGATGTGGGAGGAAACCGGGGCACCCAAGGGAAACCCACCGGGTGGTAGAGAGAAGTGCAAACTCCACTGTTAAATTGTTCTTCCCAATACCCTTCTGTTAATTTTCTTTTCATTGCTGCTATCTGTTAGCAGAGATGTTTTGGATGTCTCTTTATTTTGCTCCTTCGTAGCATCAGTGTGCTTGGTAGCTTTGTTCAACATGTTATCCTGTCTTCTGTTAGCATAGTTTGAAGCATAGTCACCTGTTGTTCTGTGAGATAAAGTTATTAGAAAAGCGCATGCTTCGTTAGAGGAGATATTCACCCAGAGGGAGGGAGAGAGAGAGAGAGGAGCTTCACAGGGTAGAGAGGATCATCACCCAGAGAGAGAGAGAGAGAGAGAGAAAGAGGGAGAGGGAGAGGGAGAGCTTGGACCATGATGTATGCTGGTGCCAGCCAGCTTCCTCCATTCATTGATCCAAATCCTTGAATCCTGCGTATATTTTGTTACAACAGGACAGCTAGGCCTTGGGCTTGTGGACCTAATGGGAACTTCTCCTAGAGTCGTAGAGTTTACAGTGTGGAAACAGACCCTTTGGCCCAATTTTCCCACTCCGGCCAACGTATCCAATCTATACTAGTACCACCAGCCTGCATTTGGCCCATATCCCTCTGAACCTGTCCTATCCATGTAAGTGTCTAAATGTTCCTTAAACATTGCGATAATCAGCTACCTCCTCCAGCAGCTTGTTCCATTCACTTTGTGTGAAAAAGTTACCCCTCAGGTCCGATTAAATCTATCTCCCCCCCTTGCCTTAAACCTATGTCCTCTGGTTCTTGATTCCCCTTTGGGCAAGAGACTCTGTACGTCTACCCGATCTATTCCTCTCATGATTTTGTACACCTCTATAAGATAACCCCTCAATCTCTGCCCCATAGCTCATCCTCTCCCTATAGGACAGACCCTCGTGTCCTGGCAACATCCTCGTAAAAGTTCTCTTCACTTGCAGCTAGTGATGGGAGACGGTCAGTCCCCGAAGATGACGATGGAGATAGACCTACAAGAGCCGAGGTCCTTGGAGGCTCCAGCAAGGGAGATGAAGAGCGAGTGTGATCGGGCCAGGTGGTACAGAGCCTGCATGCTGCCAAATCTCAATCACTGTTTAAAACTTTGCACCATCTGGGCAAATTACTTTAAATGGAAACAGAGGAGGGGAAGCTCTGTTTAAAAGGGGCTCATGTTTGGGTGCATTTTGGATTAGGGTAGGGATGGTGCCCAAACCTTGAGGTCAGCTGAAGACCTTGGAAGGTCCAAACTGGTCACTGTCCCCCTTGATAGGGGCGAGTGAGGTTAAGTTCATAAGTAGACAAAAGTGCTGGAGAAACTCAGCGGGTGCAGCAGCATATATGGAGCGAAGGAAATAGGCAACGTTTCGGGACAAAATCCTTCTTCAGACTCAAGGTTCATAAGTTCTAGGAGAAGAATTAGGCCATTCGACCCATCAAGTCTACTCCGCCATCCAATCATGGCTGATCGATCTCTCCCTCTCAACCCCATTCTTTTGCCTGCCCTATAACCCCTGACACCCGTACTAATCAAGAATCTGTCCATCTCTGCCTTTAAAATATGCGTTGACTTGGCCCCTACAGCCGTCTGTGGCAATGAATTCCACAGATTCACCGCCCTCCATCTAAAGGAATTCCTCCTCATCTTGTTTTAAAAGTAGGCCCTTTTATTCTGAGGCTGTGCCCCCTAGTTCTAGACTCTCCCACTAGTGGAAACATCCTCTCCACATCCACTCTACCCAGGCCAATCACAGAGTCTCGATTAGTAATGGGATTGAGAGGGAAAGATAGATAAGCCATGATTGAATAGCAAAGTGGACATGATGGGCCAAAATGGCCTAATTCTGCACCTATGACTGATAAACCTATGAACATCGATAGGAATGTATTTGATGGATGTGGGCCAAAACACAGGCAAATGGGATTAGTTTAATTGGTCGGCATGGACAAGTTAGGTATAAGGGCATGTTTCTGTGCTGTATGACTATGACTCCATTGCAAAGTCTGCATTCGAGCCTTGTGGACAGGGTGACAGAGAACCATGTTATGGGACAATAGAACTGTCTGTTGTATGGTTCCCCCTTAGTTGACCCCACCGCAGTACCCAGCGGTCCCGGAACCCCTCCATGGTGCCCGTGGACACCGTGTGTGCTTTCTCAAGGAGCATAATCCTGGAAAAGGGGCAGGCAGTCAGCTCGGGCAGAACCCTCTTCTGCCTGGCGCCGTGAATCACAAATGGCCAGCATGGCCAGGTCCAGGAGCAAACCAACCAGGATATCCTCTGATCTACCCACTCCCACTCTGCACTGGGTGCTCAAAGATTAGGATGGTGGGACTAAAGTGGAGCCAGAAAGCAAGGAGCAGACCCTTCAAATATTAAAACAGTGGCTGCAACCTCACAGACTCCAGCATGGGGTTGCAGGCTTGCAGTGGGTTTACAAGCACTGACTGGTCCTGCTTCACCTTCTCCGTAAAAAGCTCAGATAATCTGGAGTGCCTCTCCCAAGTCTCCTCTTGGCCTTCTCTGTCGGAATTAGCAAATTGTTTCCTCCTCGTAGCTGAAGCTCTGGTATATGTGGAACACAGACTCCTCCAGCCCACAGAAAATTTGACTCCATGGACTGATATGTGAACCCACGTGCTCTGACTCCACAGAGCCTGTGGGCTGTTCTGGGTGGTCCAGATCCCACCCTAGACCGTGTATTCCTGGGGTCCACAGCAAAACACCATGCGTTTAGTTTAGAGATACTGTGCGGAAACAGACCCGTTGGCCCACTAAGTATGTGCCGACCAGCGATCCCCGTACACTAGCACTATCCTACACTAGGGACAATTTACAAATTTTATCGTAGCCAATTAGCCTACAAACCTGTACGTCTTTGGAGTGTGGAAGGAAACCGAAGCACCCGGATAAAACCCATGCGGTCACTGGGGGAACGTACAAACTCCGTACAGACAGCACCCGCTGTCAGGATCGAACCCGGGTCTCTGGCGCTGTAAGGCAGCAACTCCACCACTGCAGCAACTCTAGCGCTGCGCCACCGTGTCGCCCGTACGGTGTCAGCAGTGGTTCAACACAAGGGTGGGGGAGGAATCTGATGTTTCTGCTGTTGCGCAGTGTCACAATGGCACGGAATTGTATCTACACTAGGAACAGTGCTCCGAACACTCCCTCTCTCCCTCTTGCCCTCTCTCCCTGACCCTCCCATTTTCTCTGCCTCAGAACAGAGTCGGTAAAGCTGGAGCTCGGTGAGGATGGCAGGCGGCAGGAGCTACGAGATGCTGGACGTGGCAATGATCTCCACAACACGCCAAACCAGAAGATGACAGTGGACAGGACGCTGAGCGGGGTGAGAGACCCTCACACACTGGGTGTTTATCAGTGCTCCACAGATTCTGGCCTCCACAGCTGTCAAGTCAACGTTAGACATAGATGGACACAAAGTGCCGGAGTAACTCAGCTGCTCAAGCAGCATCTCTGGAGAAAAAGGATGGGCGATGTTTCGGCTTGGAGCCCTTCTTCAGACCTCAGCATGCGGTTGCAGGCTTGCAGTGGGAACACAGACACTGACTAGCCCTCCTTCATCTTCTCCATAAAAAGCCCAGATGATCTGGAGTGCCTCTGCACATCTTCTCATGGCCTTCTCTGACGGAATGAGCAAATTGTTTCCTCCTCGTAGCTGAAGCTCTGGAATCAGCTCAACGATCTGATCCTTACCCTCTTCCTGACTACATAACCTTTCCACGTGGTGTGGCTCCTAAACCTCCTAGCTTTGACCTAGCCGAGACTCAATGTAGGCTTTACCCTAAATATTAAACCTCCCTCTCTCGGCTTCCTTCACACTCTGTCGGTTTCTCATCCCTCTCCCTCTCTTTGTTCCCACAGCAGCTGGAAGGGTTGGAGCTCGGACAGAGGCAGAGGACAGCTGAACTCACCCAACACTTGGAGAGAAACAGCAACTTGGAATCAAGGGTCCGGGAGCTGGAGAGCAGCTTGCAGGCCGAGGTGAGTCCTGGCGATGAGGGACTTACGGCCAGTATCTCACTAGGGGTGTGAGTCACCTCCCCACCTCCTGCTATCCTTCTGTTCTTTATTGAGTGCTTGCTCTAAATGATTGGCAAGGATGACACAGACCAGAGGCTGGTCCCTGGATCCACTGCACCTGTCATAGTTTAGTCTTCCTTGCCCCAAGGCTATGTTTCGAGATGTCCTTTCACTCTTGCAAGAGCAGGACTGCCATTCGTGAAGGGAAAGGGGGTGGGGGGAGGGGGGGGGGGTAAACTGGGACCTAGAAATCCACGAGGAGGTTAATGAGGATTGTGGAGACCATTCTTCCCAATAGTAGCAGTGAAATGAGAGCGCGGCCAGGGTAATGTGGGTCCTTGATGATGCTGGCAGCCTTTTTGAGGCAGTTGTTCCTGTAGATGGTGGGGAGGTCGGTACCTGTGATGGACCAGGCAGTGTCCACTGATTTTTGCGATCTCTTCGTTCCTCGGTGATGGAGCTGCCGAACCAGGCCGTATGACAGTGAAATGCTCCCGACTTCTTGAAGGTGTACATCTCCCTCACCGCAAAGTCACGTTCTCTCGCTTTACACCTGATAGAGGGTCGTCCCCGGCCCCTGCAACTCTGGATGTTTCCATGAGCTCCTGGCGCAGCTGACAGACCGCGAGCTGAGGGTCAGTGCCCTGGGGAGGATCCTGTCAGAGAGGGAGCTGGAGCAGCTGAGGATGAGGGAGGCAGTGGTGGTGCTACAGGTGGAGAACGAGGCCCAGCTGTCCGCCCTGGAGACCCTGGGGAAGGAACGCCAGCTGCAACTGGCCTTGGGGGCCGTAGAAGAGCAGTGGAGGCAGGTAACCGGACATCGCCCATCACCCACAGCAGTCCCTGGGGCTCTGAGTTCAAATCCCAGCCCAGACAGCTGAGTGCATCACCAAGGTGCAGTCTTTGGGATGAGACATTAACTATGGTGGCGCAGAGATAGTTGCTGCTTTACAGCGCCAGAGACCCGGGTTCGATCCTGACTACAGGTGCTGTCCACAGGAACTGTCTGTGTGGGTTTTCTCCAGGAGCTCCAGTTTCCTCCCTCATTCCAAAGACGTACAGGTTTGTAGGTTAAATGGCTTGATAAAATTGTAAATAGTCTCTAGTGTGTGTAGGCTACTGTTAGTGTGCAGATTGCTGGTTGGTGCGGACTGGGTGGGCTGAAGGGCCTGTTTCTATGCAGTATCTTTAAACTGCCCTGTCCCACGGTACGAGTTCATTCCAAAAGCTCTCCCGAGTTTTTAAAAAATCAGACTCGTGGTAAGCACGGAGAATGAACGTAGCGGGTACGTCGGAGCTCAGGGACGTCTCTTAGCGCTAATGGCAGGTACTCGGGAAGACTCGCTAACGGCAGGTAAGCACGGGAAGACTCGTGAAGATTTTTCAACATGATGAAAAATGTCCACGAGAGCCCCGAGTACCGACGAGTGGCCATTACCGTAAATCTCCGAGTTGGAATCGGGGCAAACTCGGGAGAACTTTTGGAATGAACTCGTACTATGGGACAGGGCTTTAATTAAACTAAACCTGATTCAATCCTGACCTTGGGTGATGTCTGTACAGAGTTTACATGTTCTCCCTGTGACTGTTCTCCCCCCTTACCTGCACAGGTATTCCTGCCTTCTCCTGAGCCTTGTCCTTGATACGCAGCTGAGATAAGAAACATAGTGATTAGGTTTCTAGAAGGTTGTATCCTGCTGAAACCAATGGATTTTGTTGATGTTTTGCTCTGGGATTCATTGTGTGTCCGTGTTCTCTGTGTGTTTGCGTGTGTCCGTGAATACGCCATAGAGCCATACAGCAAGGAAACAAGCTCTTTCGCCCCACTTGCCCACGCCGACCAAGATGACCCATCTGCACTAGTCCCATCTGCCCACATTTGGCCCATATCCTTCCATACCTTTCCGATCAGGGCACCCGTCTAAATGTCTTTTAAACGTTGTTATACTACCTGTCTCAACTATCCCCTCTGGCAGTTCATTCCATACACCCACCACCCACAGTGTGAAAAAGCTGCCCCTCTGGTTCCTATTAATTCTTTCCCCTCTCACCTTAAACCTGTCTCTCTCCGTGTCTGTGTATGTGTGTGTTCATGAATGTGTGTGTGTGTGTCCCTGTGAATGTGTGTGTGTCTATGAATATGTATCCGTGAATGTATGTGTGCATCTATGTCCATGAATATAAGTGTCTGTGTATGTGTGTGTGTGTCTGTGCCCGTGAATGTACGTGTGTCTCTGTCTGTGAATGTGTGTGTGTGTCTGTGCATGTCCATGAATATGTGTGTGTTTCTGCTTTGTGGTGAGAGCTCTTATTGACCTTCAATTATTAGAGGAATTATTCGTGTAAATAAACAGATCAGAACCCAACCACTTCAGAAGTGAGGGAAGAAAACTTGCTGTTTTTCCAACTATACTGTATGTGATTTTTAACAGTGAACAGTCAAGTGCTTGTATCAAACTCCAAAGCGATACATTTCCAGTGTTTCAGGAAGGATTGGTTCCTTCTCGGGTCAGATAAGGGTGACTGGTAGCTTTGCTAGTAATGGCCCTATGTTGAGAATAAACATCTACATATTAGTAAAACTCTTATCTTGTTTGTTATTATGTCTGTGATGAGTGTGATCCTCAAATTATGCCAAAACGGTACACGATAACGCTAAAATGTTTGGCCTACCTTACTCACCATTGTCCTGTGGTGTGTTGCATCAAGTTTGTTGTCCTGTGGTGTGTTGTATCAGATTGATGTTATATTTTACAAGTTATTCACATTTTAAACCTTTAAAAAATCACTTTTCACTTTAAAAAATCCAATTCCTCTTGCCCTGCCTTTCCACTTGCCCTGCCCATTACAATGTTAACAAATGACAGGACTCCCAGTGCAATGAGAGATTTGTTGCATTGTTGTAAGGAGAGGGAGGGAGTGGGGAGGGGAGGAGGAAAGGGTGAGGATTGTTGTTTAATGTTATTTAAACATTGTGTTTAGTGGGGGAGTGGGATAGGGGGGAGGTGAGGAGTGGGGGAGCAGGGAGATAGAGAGAGTGGAGGGAGGTAGGGAGGGGAGAGGGGTTATGGAGGGAGGGAGTGACTGAGGGTAGGGGAAAGGAGAGGGAGGGAGAGGTGAGGGAGGGAGTAGGGGAGGGGAGGAGGAGAGGGGAAAGAAGAGGGAGGGTGAAGACGAGGGGGAGGGAGTGCTGGGGGATGAGGGGAAAAGAGCTGTGCCTGCGCAGTTGGGGGCTATGGGTGAGTGGTGGAATATTGCGTTAGGTTGAACGGGTTGCGTTGGGGGAAAGGGTGAGTGGTGGACTATTGCGTTGGGGGAACAGAACCCAACGGGTCCCACTTGCCCATTCCCTACACCGGATGCATCCTGACCTGCTGAGTTCCTCCAGAACTGTGTGTAAACGTCTAATAAAAAGACGTGAACAGTCTTTATATATGATTTGTGTTGCACTGTATATTTTGTGTGATCGGTATTTTATTGCAACGTAGATCTAACTCAAAAGGAAGCATCACTAATGGGTATACATGTTTCTAGGAATAACATGTACAGACTATCAACACACAGGCCTATTTTCATCCTGAAACAAGGCATTTTGTACGAGGGATTAAACCCCTCTACAATACCGATAGACTTGAAGCCCGTGGAGGGTGGGTTGGGAACTTTGGGGCATTGCAGTTGATTCTACTTTCCCTTTCAGACGGCCAAGCATGAAGAAAGCCTGAGTTTGAGAGATCAGGTTTGGCCTTCGGAAGAGGCGATGAAGAAACTGAGTGAAGAACTGAAGCAGGAGGCAAAAATGATGGTGAGCAACATCTTTATGAGGCACGTTGGCGCATCGGTCAAGTAGCTGCCTTACAGCGCCAGAGACTGTTCGATACTGTCCGCAGGTGCTTTCTGTACAAAGTGTATGGTCTCCCTGTGACTGCGTGGGTTTTCTCCGGGTGCTCCGGTTTCCTCCCACACTCCAAAGATGTACAAGTTTGTCAGTTAATTGGCTTGGGTAAAATTATAAATTGTCCCTGGTGTGTAGGATAGTGCTAGTGTACGGGGTGATCGCTGGTCAGCGCAGTCTCAGTGGGCCGAATGGCCTGTTTCCACGTCGTATCTCTAAAGTTTAAAGTAAAGAGATTCTGAGCCCAGACATCCCCAAATAGCAACTATACATTATAGTTTAATAGCTAATATGCAAAGTTGTTCAATATATATTGGTGTGTGTTAATAAAAAATAATAATAAACCAATATCAATATAATATTTGTGATACATATAAATATACTTACAATTATATATAATAACTTCATTTTAAAATTAAGATCATTTTATTTTGTCTGTGAATGTTATTCCACTGAGTGAGATACTCACTGGTTTGTGTGCGTGTGTATGTGTCTTCCCAGGTCCAGAACACCCTGGCTCAGGAGTACAAGAAGTGGGAAGCAGATCGGGAGGAACAGCTCCAACAACAGCAGTCGTCTCTCAAAGAGGAGAAGGAAAGAGCCATCACTCAGTCAAAGGAAGAGCTGGCAAAGGAACGATGGAATTCACTGGCGTTACAGAATAAAATTATCGAGTTGCAGAAGGTTGGCAAGTAAAAAGCTCTGTGATGAATGGGTAACTGTACTGTTGATCGGTTGAACAATGTCATCTACATCAATGATTTGGATGAGAACATACAGGGCAAGATTAGCGAGTTTGCTGATACAAAAGTGGGTGGTTTTGCAGATAGTGAAGATGGTTGTGAAAGATTGCAGTAGGATCTGGATCGATTGGCCAGGTGGGCTGAGGAATGGTTGACGGAATTTAATTCAGAGAAGTGTGAGGTGTTGCATTTTGGGACGTCTAACAAGGGCAGGACCTACACAGTAAATGGTAGACCTCCTGGGAGTGTTGTATAGCAGAGGGATCTAGGAGTGCAGGTGCATGGTTCCTTGAAGGTCGAGTCGCAGGTAGATAAGGTGGTCAAAAAGGTTTTTGGCACATTGGCCTTCATCAGTCAGAGTATTGAGTATAGACGTTGGGAGGTCATGTTGCAGTTGTATAAGATGTTGGTGAGAACGCATTTAGAATATTGTGTTCCATTCTGTGCACCATGTTATAGGAAATATATTGTCAAGCTTGAATGGGTTCAGAAAAGATTTACGAGGATGTTGCCAGGACTAGAGGGTGTGAGCTATAGGGAGAGGTTGAGTAGGCTGGGTCTCTATTCCTTGGAGCGCAGGAGGATGAGGAGTGATCTTATAGAGGTGTACAAAATCATGAGAGGAATTGATCGGGTAGATGCACAGAGTCTCTTGTCCAGAGTAGGGAAATCGAGGACCAGAGGACATAGGTTCAAGGTGAAGGGGAAAAGATTTAATAGGAATCCGAGGGGTAACTTTTTCACATAAAGGGTGGTGGGTGTATGGAACAAGCGGCCAGAGGAGGTAGTTGAGGCTGAGACTGTCACATTGTTTAACAGTTAGACAGATACATGGATAGGACAGGTTTGAAGGGATATGGACCAAGCGCAGGCAGGTGGGACTAGTGTAGCTGGGACATGTTGGCCGGTGTGGGCAAGTTGGGCCGAAGGGCCTGTTTCCACACTGTATCACTCTACGACTCTAATTAACCTACAAACCTGTATGTCTTTGGAGTGAGGGAGGAGACCAGAGCTCCCAGACAAAACCCATGCATGGGGGGGGCGGATGCGGGGGCCGTTCCTAAACTGATGCAGGGGTGACGTGTTTGTTGTATGAGGAGAGAGTCAACCAGATATATACTGTCTCGGGTTTAAAAGAATAAGTGGAGATCTCTTTGAAACTGTCAAAATTCCTAAAGGTCTGACAGGCTAGATGCAGGGGTGACGATTCCGTCTTAGACCAGGGGTCACGTTCTCAGAATAATTGGGGGCTATTTCGGACTGAGATGAGGAGAAGACTCTTCACTCAGAGGATGGTGAACCTTTAGAATTATCTACTCTGAAGGACTGTGGATCTCAGTTGCTGCATTCATTCAAAATAGAGATCACTATGTGTTGGGGTGTCAAAGGGATGTGTGAGGGTGCTGGAAAATGGAGCCGAGGTGGGAGATCAGTCATGTGGGAATACAGAATAGTCACAAAGGGCTATATGACCTTCAGCTCCAACGTATTGTCAAGATGCCTTTGGTATTCTGACTGAGCAGAACTATCTTTGTAAAATCTTTGAGATCTTCCAACACTAAATTATTTCGTTATTTTATGACTATGTTTGAGATAACGGAGCAGAAGAGGTGATGATCAATGCAAGAGTAAGCTGGCTCCGTCATTCCCTCCTGACCAATCTCCCACCTCGGCTCCATTTTCCAGCACTCTCCCACATCCCTTTGCCATTACACTAAGGGGCAGAAAACGCTGGTGGGTGTTGTGTACAGGCCACCTAGCAGTAGTAGTGAAGTTGGGGATGGCATCAAACAGGAAATTAGAAATGCGTGCAACAAAGGCAAAACAGTTATAATGGGTGACTTCAATCTACAAATAGATTGGGTGAATCAAATTGGCAGGGGTGCTGAGGAAGAGGATTTCTTGGTATGTATGCGGGATAGTTATCTAAACCAACATGTAGAGGAACCAACGAGAGAGCAAGCTATTCTAGACTGGGTATTGAGTAATGAGGAAGGGTTAGTTAACAGTCTTGTTGTGCGTGCCCCCTTGGGCAAGAGTGACCATAATATGGTTGAGTTCTTCATTAGGATGGAGAGTGACATTGTTAATTCAGAAACAATGGTTCTGAACTTAAAGAAAGGTAACTTTGAGGGTATGAGACGTGAATTGGCCAAGATTGACTGGCAATTAGTTCTAAAAGGGTTGACGGTGGATATGCAATGGAAGGCATTTAAAGACTGCATGGATGAACTACAAAAATTGTTCATCCCAGTTTGGCAAAAGAATAAATCAGGGAAGGTAGTGCATCCGTGGATAACAAGGGAAATCAGGGATAGTATCAAAGCAAAAGATGATGCGTACAAATTAGCCAGAAAAAGCAGCATACCAGAGGACTGGGAGAAATTCAGAGGCCAGCAGAGGAGGACAAAGGGCTTAATTAGGAAAGGGAAAATAGATTATGAAAGAAAACTGGCAGGGAACATAAAAACTGACTGCAAATGTTTTATAGATATGTGAAGAGAAAGAGATTAGTTAAAACAAATGTTGGTCCCTTGCAGTCAGAAACGGGTGAATTGATCATGGGGTACAAGGATATGGCGGACCAATTGAATAACTACTTTGGTTCCGTCTTCACTGAGGAAGACATAAATAATCTGCCGGAAATAGCAGGGGACCGCGGGTCAAAGGAGATGGAGGAACTGAGTGAAATCCAGGTTAGTGGGGAAGTGGTGTTGGGTAAATTGAATGGATTAAAGGCCGATAAATCACCAGGGCCAGATACGCTGCATCCCAGAGTACTTAAGGAAGTAGCTCCAGAAATAGTGGATGCATTAGTGATAATTTTTCAAAACTCTTTAGATTCTGGAGTAGTTCCTGAGGATTGGAGGGTAGCAAACGTAACCCCACTTTTTAAGAAGGGAGGGAGAGAGAAAACGGGGAATTACAGACCAGTTAGTCTAACATCGGTAGTGGGGAAACTGCTAGTCAGTTATTAAAGATGGGATAGCAGCACATTTGGAAAGTGGTGAAATCATTGGACAAAGACAGCATGGATTTACAAAAGGCAAATCATGTCTGACGAATCTTATAGAATTTTCCGAGGATGTAACTAGTAGTGGATAGGGGAGAACCAGTGGATGTGATGTATCTGGACTTTCAGAAGGCTTTCGACAAGGTCCCACATAAGAGATTAGTAAACAAACTTAAAGCACACGGTATTGGGGGTTCAGTATTGATGTGGATAGAGAACTGGCTGGCAAACAGGAAGCAAAGAGTAGGAGTAAACGGGTCCTTTTCACAATGGCAGACAGTGACTAGTGGGGTACCGCAAGGCTCAGTGCTGGGACCCCAGCTATTTACAATTTATATTAATGAGCTGGATGAGGGAATTGAAGGCAACATCTCCAAGTTTGGGGATGACACTAAGCTGGGGGGCAGTGTTAGCTGTGAGGAGGATGCTAGGAGACTGCAAGGTGACTTGGATAGGCTGGGTGAGTGGGCAAATGTTTGGCAGATGCAGTATAATGTGGATAAATGTGAGGTTATCCACTTTGGTGGCAAAAACAGGAAAGCAGACTATTATCTAAATGGTGGCCGATTAGGAAAAAGGGAGATGCAGCGAGACCTGGGTGTCATGGTACACCAGTCATTGAAAGTAGGCATGCAGGTGCAGCAGGCAGTGAAGAAAGCGAATGGTATGTTAGCTTTCATAGCGAAAGGATTTAAGTATAGGAGCAGGGAGGTTCTACTGCAGTTGTACAGGGTCTTGGTGAGACCACACCTGGAGTATTGCGTACAGTTTTGGTCTCCAAATCTGAGGAAGGACATTATAGCCACAGAGGGAGTGCAGAGAAGGTTCACCAGACTGATTCCTGGGATGTCAGGACTTTCATATGAAGAAAGACTGGATAGACTTGGCTTATACTCACTAGAATTTAGGAGATTGAGAGGGGATCTTATAGAAACGTACAAAATTCTTATGGGGTTGGACAGGCTAGATGCAGGAAGATTGTTCATGATGTTGGGGAAGTCCAGGACAAGGGGTCACAGCTTAAGGATAAGGGGGAAATCCTTTAAGACCGAGATGAGAAAAAACTTTTTCACACAGAGAGTGGTGAATCTCTGGAACTCTCTGCCACAGAGGGTAGTTGAGGCCAGTTCATTTGGCTATATTTAAGAGGGAGTTAGATGTGGCCCTTGTGGCTAAAGGGATCAGGGGGTATGGAGAGAAGGCAGGTACGGGATACTGAGTTGGATGATCAGCAATGATCATATTGAATGGCGGTGCAGGCTCGAAGGGCCGAATGGCCTACTCCTGCACCTATTTTCTATGTATCTATGACACTCTGAAACTTATTGTTGAAAGAATGCAGCAACTGAGGTCCACAGCTCTCCAGGGTAAGCTGGGTGATGCAGATACCCTTGCTGTCACACTCCTACAATGATAGAGTCTGTCAGGTGCCAGTGCAGGGTCTGCCAGTGTTGCCATGTGGTCTTGTCTTGTCTCTCTGATGGAGCAGTGTTGATTATAATATCACCATAACCTAGGTGTTCATCAGAAAGATGATTGTGTTGGAGTCATAAGGAATAGGAGTAGAATTAGGCCATTCGGCTCATCAAGTCTACTCTGCCATTCATTCATGGCTGATCTATCTCTCCCTCCTAATCGCATTCTCCTGCCTTCTCCCCATAACCTCTGACAACTGTACTAATCAATGAAGGTTGGGTTTCCTTACTTGCTCCTCTCCAATCCTCTGGTGCTCCGAGCCCCTTAAGTGTTGCTTGAGTGCCTGATTCTCCAGCTTTCACCCGCTACCCTGTTTGTGTTGGCAGAGGGTTCAGGAGCTGCAGTTGAGGAGTCGCTCCCTCCAGCAGGAGAAGGAGCAAGCTGTGCGAGACGTGGCTGAGGACAAGCAGAGGGAGCTCCAGCACCTCAGGAAGGAGATGCAACTGGTATGTCACTGACAACCTTGGCTTTAAAGTGTGGTTCCAGCTTCCCCATCCAGCTTCCCAAAAGGATGCACCTTTTGGGAAGCAAAAAGATGAGGAATTTATTTAGCCAGAGGATGGTGAATCTGTGGCATTTATTGCCATAGACGGCTGTGGCGGCCAAGTCATCGGGTATTTTTAAAGCAGAGATTGACAGATTCTTGATTAGGGATTATGGGAAGAAGGCAGGAGAATGGGTTGAGAGGGAAAGGTAGATCAACCATGATTGAATGGCGGAGTAGACTCGATGGGCCGAATGGCCCAATTGTATGGCTTATGAATATTACCTCAGCCCTGGGGAGTAGGATCAGAGAAGGAGACACCAGGATTTACTGATCTGCTGCCCAAAGCCTGGCGATCCCTAGTTCTGTTTTCAACTGGAGCAGTGCTGCTGGGGTATAGAGGAGGCATCCACCAGATGGAGTGACGTGATTACTGGGGGGTTGGGGAGGGGATGCTGGTGGGGGGTTTTAGGTATGCCCTTTATTCTCCCATTCCGACTCAAATCATGCAAAATGATTTTAGTTTGGTTTAGAGATACAGCACGGAAACAAGCCCTTCGGCCCACTGAGTCCACGCTGACCAGCGATCCCCGTATACTAGCACTATCCTACACACAAGGGACAATTTACAATATTTCCTGAATGCAATTAACCAACAAACCTGTATGTCTTTTAATTTTCACATTCAAAAAGCAAAGTGCTGGAAGATGTTGGCAGTATCTGCAAAGGGAAACTGACAGACATTTCGGGTTGGGACCCATCATAAGACTGATGATCAATCTGAAGAAGGGCCCCAATTCAAAACGTTGACTGTCCCATTTCCCACCAGAGATGCTGCCTGATCTGCTGAGTTCCTCCACTGATGTTTTTTTTGCTCAAAATTCCAACATCTGCAGTCTCTTGTGTTTTACTTTTCATGTTGATTGGCTGGTCATAGATTCTAGGAGCAGAATTAGGCCATTTGGCCCATCGTCTATTTAGCCATTCAATCATGGCTGATCTATCTTTCCCCCTCAACCCCATTCTCCTGCCTTCTGAACATAAGCCCTGACACCCGTACTAATCAAGTACGTACCCATACTAATCATCTCCTCCTGTGTCCAGGAAAAGGAACGTGAGGTCAAGAGGCTGGCGTGGAAGGTGGAGCAGTCGGAGAGAGAGCTGGCTAATCTGCAGTCCAGGAGCAGTGAGGCCACGGTGAAACGGAGGGAAGCCCAGGAGCAGAGGGAGCAGGCTGAGGGATCCTTAGTGTCCACGATCAGAAATGAGTGTGAACACCTTCAAGCATTGATACGGAGCACAAGAGGAAGAGTACTGGGGGACGTCGTGAGTCCATCATCCAGAGAACTGGGGTAGGTCATTGTAAACAGAGATGCCATCCTCTGCCAACTCCTTTGCCTCTTCCCAGCCATCGCATCCTTAAGGTAGGTGATGGAGCACAATACACACAGCAAGGGTGAATAGTCGGAGCAAGAAACTATATGCTGGGAATCCAAAAGAAAACCAGAAAAGGTTAGAAGTACCGAGGAGTCAGGAAGCATTTGTGGGCAGAGAAACAAATAACATTTTGGGGCAAAGAGTCTCCGTGAGAACTTTGAGAAAAAGTGAAAAGACAAGAACTGGAAAATTGAAAACATAATCGTCTTAGGATGTAAAGAAGAGGAATGGAGGGAGCAGAGGGAATGACCGTGATTGGGAGCAAGTTGTCCAGGTAACAATTAACAGTTGGAGGTAGAAAAAATAACATGGAACCGATTAAAAGAGAAAGGTACATTCACATCTGTAGAGAGAGGGAAATAAAATTGTTCCTGCAGACTCACTGTTTCAGCTTGCTCTTATCCCAGTGAACATGTTTCTTCATACCTTGATTTTTTTTCTCCCCTCATCCAGTTAGGGTCGTAGTTAAACAGCATGAAATTAGGCCCATTGGCCCAACTCGTCCATGCTGATTAAGTTGCCTTACTGAGTCAGTCCCATTTTTCTGTGTTTGGCCAATATCCCTCTGAACCCTCCCTCTCCATGAAACTAACCAAATGCCTTTTAAACATTGTAATTATAGCCGCCTCCACCACTTCCTCTGGCAGCTTTTTACACGTACCCACTACTCTCTATGTGGAAAAAGTTATCCCTCAGCTGTGCTTTCAATCTTTCCTCTCACCTTAAAACAATGCCCTCTAATTCTAGACTTCCTTACCCTGGGAAAAGGACTGTGGCCATTCCCCTTATCTAAGCCCAAAGTTTTTCTATAAAGTCACCACTCGGCCTCCTATGCTCCAGAAGAAAAAGTCTCAACCTATTCAGCCTCTCCTCATAACTCAAGCCCTCTAGCTCTGGTAACAGTCTTGAGAATCTTTTCTGCAACCTTTCCACCTTAATAACTTCCTTCCAATAGCTAAGTGACGAGAACTGCTAAAAAATCCAAGTTTAATCGCCAACGTCTTGCACAGCTGTAATGAAATATCTCAACTCTTGTATCCTATGCCCTGTCATAAAAGTCCAACGTAAACTCGAACATCTCATCTTTGAAGTCCTCTGGGCCTAATATTTTATTTAACAATTTCAGATCACCAATCCTTTTTCCTTCTCTTCACAGATTTACACACAGAGGGTGGTGGGCATATGGAGCGAGCTACCAGAGGAGGTAGTTGAGGCAGATATTAGAACACTATTTAGAGAAACATTTGGACAGGTACATGGATAGGGAAGGTTTAGAGGGATGTGGGCCAAACGCAGGCAGGTGGGACTAATGTAGAAGGGGCATCTTGGTCGGCATGGACAAGTTGGGTCAAAGGACAGTTTCCGTGTTGTATGGCGCTTGAATATGACTCTAGGTGGTTGTGGAGAGATACATAATTTCTGTGATCACTGAACTAAATTGACACATATAGGTACAACCTACAGAAGCAAGCCTAAAGCAAAATAAAGTGAATGAAAGAGTCCCTGCATTGATGTCATGTGTAACCCGTAGCTTCTGCTAGACTTGTTCTTCATGGCTCAGTGTGTATACAGAAACATCACTGTGTGATTTCTCTATGGTCGTAGTAGCATTTCAGTTACAAACCTGAGCAGGATGCTACAATGAGGGCTAGCTCGGATCTCCCGGACCTGATCGACATGTCATATTGTACTGGGATGACCATGCAGACCCTTCCAGCTTCCCCTGCATTTTTCCATCACCACGACACTAGCCTTTACTTCAGCTAGACTCTGGCTTCCATGAATAAAAAGTTCATTCTTTTTATGTTACAGTAAGTTCTTTAAAATCTGATCCCCATCCCAGTGGTTCGAATAGCAATGATCAACCGGTTGTGACCTTTGCATACAATGGGAATGGCACAGACCCTGCTGCTGTGTAAAGAGCTAATTTAGTTTAGTTTTGTTTATTGTCACGTGTAACAAGATTCAGTGAAAAGATTTTGTTGCGTGCTAACCAGTCAGCGGAATGACAATACATGATTACAATCGAGCCGTCCAGTGTACAGATACATGATAAAGGGAATAACGTGAATAATGTTTAGTGCAAGATAAAGTCTAATAAAGTCTGATCAAAGATAGTCCAAGGGTGTCCAATGAGGTGGTTAGTAGCTCAGGAATGCTCTCCAGTCGTTGGTAGGATGGTTCAGTTGCTTGAGAACAGCTGGGAAGAGACTGCCTTTGAATCTGGAGGTGTGCGTTTTCATACTTCGGTACCTTTTGCCTGATGGGAGAGGGAGTGCCCAGGATGCGACTTGACCGATTATGCTGTTGGCTTTGCTGAGGCAGCATGAAGTGACAATGGAAGGGAGGTTGGTTTGTGTGTGTGATGGTCTGGGCTGCATCCACAATTCTCTGAAATTTCTTGTGGTCTTGGATGGAGCTGTTTCCAAACCATGCTGTGATACATCCCGATAAAATGCTTAATGGCTAAGTTGTGACTGAGAAGATTTACAGAATCCCAATAGGAAACTGGAAGATCACTGATCAATGGAGAATACAGGGATGCAAACTCAGAACCTCATCAGAAGAGAACTTTATGGATTGAGCTATTTTTCGAACACATCATTGTCATGTTTAATTTGGCTGCAAAATGTGCATTTTATTTGAGGCTGGAGATGTAGCAGGAAGTTGAATGCAAAGATGTGCGGCTGGACCTCAAAGGTTCACTAGGCTGTTGGCTCCACGTTTGCAAGACATCAGGTGAGTGGTAGGGTCCATTCTGTGTGACATTTACAGGACATAGTGCAGGATTGTCGGATGAGGCTGGCCTTTGTGTGGGTTTACATGATGTTGGTCTCTTAGGGTTGACTTTCCGCACCATCCTGATTACTGGCGTACTACGCTCCCAGGAGCAACATGGGGGGTGGGGGGAGAAACGTTTTCCGACCGGTCCCTAGTCCTTTTCATTGCAGTAGGCTAGGTTGCTAATATGATTGAATCTAGTTGAAGACTTGGATGGTTTGGAGCACCAAGCAAATCCATGTTCCCTTCTCTCTTCAGTTTCTCGTGATCTGTTCTTGGCTCCCCAATGGAGGAGCTGGCAAAGTACTGCTGCTGCAGTTACATTCAATATTGATGAAGCAGCTTGAATGCAGAAGAGAAGTCCAGATCAGTGTTCATAGCATCTCAATCTTACAGTTCCTCATCCACTTCTCAGTGCATTTGGCTTCCATTGTTTTCAAATGGCCAGACAGAAATTTCCACATCTCTCCTCCAACCTGCACGTCAGAAGAGTATCTATTGAAGTGGGGTTCAGTAGAAAGTCTACTCTGCAAAATAAATATGCCTGTTGCTTTACAGAAGCCCATCACATATGACACTGGGGGAAGCTCTTCACACACTGCACACAGTTGGTGAGGATATACATCAACTTGTGATGGACCTGCAGCAGGAACTGGAGACCAAGTGGCAGAAAGGACATTATCCACAGAGGGACAAGGTACCAGATGCTTCAGTGAAGTGTGTTAGCTGGGTTACTTTGCTTCAGATGTCGTGTTAGACTGATTTCTGCACAGTGCGGAAAATTGTAATCACACCATTTGTGCCGTTCATACAAACTCATTTGTCTAAGTAATGAAGTTGTGATGTTTACAAAAGGTATTTTAAAGTACCTAATGCAGTAAAGACATTTCTCTGCATTTCCACTTTAAGTTGTAGGCAGGGCAGGGATGAGGCAGAATGTAGAACTGTTGTTTAAGATGAATGACCATGAGTCCGCATGGTCCATTCTTCTCCATTTGAAATTCCGTTGGCAGGGAAGACGTAAAATAGCCTGCAAACCCACTTTAGATCTGTTTAAACAATTATATTAAATCTACGTCAGTTGTTGATTATATTGCACTCACCTTTTGATTTAATGTAAATGGATATCTGATTAAGCTATCTCCAAACAGCCTGGCTGTGTGGTTAAAAAGGAGGGGGGGGGGGGGTAGTGAAGCTTGATCTCATGAAAGGGGCAGCAGACTTGTTAGGGGTTGCACATCTGGTAGAGCTGCTGCCTCACAGTGCCAGAGATCCATGTTCGATCCTGACCTCGGATGCTTTCTATGTGGCGTTTTCACGCTCTCCCTGTGGCCACGTGGGTCTCCGTTTTCCTCCCATATCCCAGACGTGTGCTTTTGTACGTTAATTGGTCTCTGTAAAATTGCCTCTCATGTAGGGAGTGGATGCATCGAACGAGTGTGAACGGGTGATCAACGGTCAGTGTTTCCATGCTGTATCTCTAAACTAAACATCAACGGGAAGAACAGCAATAAACTTTTAACTGTTGAAAAATGCATCATTACTTAAATGAAATTGGAACAGAGCATACTATTGGGTTCACAGTAACTGTGCCAGTTCCACACACACACACAAACATGACATTTGCCCTCCACAGCACGAATTCTATAACCATTTTTTCCAAATGATTTGGGAAAAGAATCACATTAAATGTTGGTCTTTTTTTTTAAAGGCTTGCATTTATACAATGCTAATGCCCAATAATGACTTTTTAATTATTCAGATAATCACTTTTTGATAACGGTTACTATTGTTGCCCAGGATATGAGGGTCATCTCCAACACAATACCATTTCACCAGCATTAATGGCCACGATTTAAATTACTGCAAATTAACCCAGATTATCTTTATTAATACATTAGCGGTCTATGCTAATGCTCTGTCTCCTTTCACACTTGCTAGGCAGCAGCTAGCTGTTCCATTACATAAACTGCCCTCAACCTATGATTGAAGACCCCCAGATAGACACAAAAAGCTGGAGTAACTCAGTGGGACAGGCAGCATCTCTGGAGAGAAGGAATGGGTGACGTTTCGGGTCGAGATTCTTCTTCAGACTGAAGACAGTCCAGAACATTTTAACACAGGAGTTAAGGATCGAGCTACATGCCCATAATTGGATTTAAAGGCACTGATGCAAGGATTTGCACAGAACTATATAAAAATATCAATACCCTGCTTCTCTTTAACAGGCCAATTAAAGCAACAAATAATATAATTAATTGTTTTAATTGGTCAGCAACCCTGCCAAAGGAACTTTTATTTCTGCCTGTGGAGGCAGAGCAAACCTGGCCTGAATTACAAGCAGTTCGTACGTCAAATGCACTGAGACTGTCTCAGAGGGACATTGTCACCAGGCAATGGGCAGACATTTAGTACCTTCATAGTTCAGTAACATTGTGGTGCTACTCATCAACTCTTCCACTTATTGCAAACCCAATTTTATTTTTTCGGTCTTTAGGAACGAGAGGTCAGACAGCACCAAGGAGAACAGTTTTTGCTGGAAAAGGAAAAGGCTCTGGCAGCCATTGAGGACAGACTGCTCCAGGTAACTCCATCCATTCTCCACCTCAAGGTTAGTTCTCATTTTCACGAGTGACATGGTATTTTGAAACAGAGTAGATTATGACTTTAAAGACTGTCACACGGATAAGTTCTCCTGCGATCGGCCTGTGTTCTTGCAAGTGCTGTAAAAAAAAGAAAGAGCTTGCAATTATATAACACCTTTCATGATCTTGCAATGCTTCAAAGTTGTTTGGCAAACCAGTCAGCATTGTAATGTAGAGGAACTGGCAAAGTCCCACAAACATCAATTCATCTGCCAATTACAATTGAACCAGGTTGATGAATAAATATTGATTAGTTTACTGGGAGAACATACCTGTTCTTTCGCATCCACCTGAGGTTTAAACCTTTCATCTGACCCTATCAGGATTATGTGTACACCTAATTCCCATCCACAAAGAGGTGTACATTATGTATTTCAAGCACAAAGGGCACTGTGCAGTGTCTAAGAACGTTGGGCGAAAAAGAGGATGACTTCATCTCTAATATTTATTTGTTTAACTTAGTTTTAACTGTTATGATATTCTCAAAACTTGCAGTTTTCATTTACAGTGGTAACCGGGTTAAAAAGGTAGGCAGCTTGAATTGGATGCTGGTTATTATCAGCTGATTGAGAACCTTTTGTGCTTGGGAATATAAATCTATTGGTTCGCCTGAAGCACAGTGAGTTTTGAAGCGGTTCGTGTCTCCACACTCCATGGACGCTAAGTGCCGGAAACCGGAGCAAAAACTGAACTGCTGAAGGAACTTGGCGGGTCAGGCAGCATCTGGGAAGGGAAATGGGTAGTTGACGTTTCAGATTGAGACCCTTCATTTGGATTAGAGTGTGGCCTTTGGTGAGTCTAGGGCAATAGTGCAGCTTCATATTTAAACTGAGAATGAATTCAAACACGGCAGGCCACCTTCGGTGCCATCTTGGAATTCCTGGATCTTTCCCAAGTCCTGGACAAGTGTAGGAGCTTAAAGGGCAGTCAAGGTCCGTGCAGTTTAGTGGATGAGGGGGGATCTCATTGAAACTTACCGAATAGTGAACTGCCTGGATAGAGTGAATGTAGAGGATGTTTCCACTAGTGGGAGAGTCTAGGACCAGAGGCCATAGCCTCAGAATAAAAGGATGTACCTTTAGAAAGGAGATGAGAAGGCATCTTTGGTTAGTGGGTGGTGAATCTGTGGAATTCATAAACTTTTAATATAGAGCAGCGGACTCCCGAGGGCATCTTGTTCTCTAACCAGTGCTCAGTTTTGAGTACTTTTGGCAGAGAGGGTTCCATTTTGAGAGTATAGCCAGAGTCAAGACAACAGCACTATGGCTTAACTGTGCAGGACTGGAAGAGATAGGTTAAAAGTTGCAAGGGATTCTATGGTGAGAGGAGCAGGCAGAAGTTTCTGTGCTCATAGATTACATGGATAGGAAGATTTAAGCGATCGGAGTCAAACACAGGAAAATTAGACTAGCTTAGATGGGCACTTGGTCGGCATGGGCGAGTTGGGCCAAAGAGCCTTTTTCCCTGCTGTATGACTATTGATCCAGGATGTCTTCCTGATGCTAGGGTCAAGGATATCACTGAGCATCTGCAAAAAGTTCTGGAGAATGAGGGCCAGTTATGCTCCATATAAGTACAAGGAACAATATCAAGTGGTATGGTAAGAGAGCAGGGTTTGGATTTGAGATGGGAGGATTATTCTATGAATGGTGAAGAAGATTTGAAGGGTTGGTCTAATCTTAGTCTTGGTTTTTCGGTTTGTAAGATGTGATATCATCTTTCTATCAGGCGCATTTTAGGGGGTTTGGAAAAAAAATCAAAAGCAGGATCTCAAAGATGGTAACCTTTTAATTGTGTGCATTGCACTAGCGAATACAGAAATAGACAGTCTAAACGGTCAGAAGGAGATGGAACAAATAAAGATAAATGTCAGACAAGTGCAAAAGCATTGGGGCAGTAATAGTTGGGAAATTTCACTTACCCAAATATTAACTGCATTACAGTCAGTGGGAAAGCCTAGAGAGAAGAGTTCCCAAATTACACTCCGGAGCAGTTTTTTTTAAATCCAGTATGTAGGAAGCTCAACAAGATGGGGTGGAAGGAAATTCTGGGTGGGGTTCAGGTCATGAAACTGGCCGGTTGGAAGGAGAGTTAGGGGGAGAGTACTTTTGAGATGGGGATCAAAATTCAGTTGGATTTAGCTTGGTTATTTGCAGAGAACAAAGATGAAATGGGAGTGAAGACTCTAAATTGTGCTACGGCCAGTTTTATTAGACTAACAGGTGGACTGGAAGCAGCTACGTGAAATTTTGTCGATATCAAAGCGACAGGAGGCATTTAAGGGTTAGATTCAGGATTTTGAGGTATTGGGTTCTAAGCATGGATATGGATAAGGATGGGACTGCCAAGTGTTGAACGCCTTGGATGAAAGTGCTCAGAGGTAAGGCGAGGCAACAAGATATGTTAATGAGAGAGCAGAAATCCTGGAAGATCAGTGTATTGGTGCAAAATGCAAAGAGGAAGAAGTGTAAAGAGAGGGTATGAAAACTGAGATCAAAGAAAATTCATAGATGTTTCATCCATAATTAGTTAGGAGAATAACAAAAAATAGAGCAGAACCAAAAAGGCTAAGTATGTCTGATGGCAGAGGCTGTTATAGGCCTCATTGAATATTGCGAGTCTTCACAGACAAAGGGAAAAAGGTACTGATGATGTGGATGGCAGATCGGCGTGAAATACTGGACAGGAAAAATGTTTTAAGGGGTTTAGCAATTTTGAAAATGGATACATTATCAGGCCCAGATTAAATACATTCCAGTCTGCCGTTTGAGCAGAAAGGTGACAGGTGGGATTTAATCCAGTTGAATGTAAAGTGATGGATTATGGACAGGTGCTAAGACAATGCATGGTAAAGAGGAAACTGAATGTGTGGAAGAACGGAAAAGTGTATGACCACAGATCCTTAAATACAGCAGTCAACAAGGTGGGTAAGCCGTATTAGATCATTTACTTCACTAGATATAGAATGTATGGGCAAGAAGGTTATCCAAGGCACAAAATGCTGGAGTAACTCAGCGGGTCAGGCAGCATCCCTGAAGGAATGGGTGACGTTTCGGGACGAGGCCCTTCTCCAGATTCTTCTAGGTTATGCTAGAACTGGTTGGGGAGCAGCTTTGTAAAGGTGGAAGTCTGGAATTCAAATCCTGAAAGGGTGGCAGCCCACCACAGTTAAGCTGTCTTTGGATGTGTACTGGAAGACTCAGGATCTATACAACCTGGGGATGAAACGTGGGATAAGGTTCGACAAATTACTGCTTACAATTGATTAGCCTCCACCAAAAAACGGCAAGGAATTACAAAAAGTATCAGGGCTGGCTATTATAACCTTTTTGTTTCAATCACCCTGGTCAAATTAGTCATTTGATACACAAGGGAGTTACCTTCTGAATGAACAAGGAGATGTGATGTATGTGCTCCCAGACTGAGCCATCCATGTCTGCAATAGTGTAAATGGTTCCAGTGTTGTCCATTGCACAGAATCGCAATGAGGTCAGCAGGTTGCAGAGCTCGCCAGTGCCGGACTGTGGGAGTGAAGAGGAGCACACACTAACGCAGCAGCTTCTGGAGAAGGCCACTGAGTCACGAACAGTCCAAAGGAACATTGGCAAATGGAAGTTTGAGGAAGAATTGAATGAAGAACTTGAAAAGTACGTGACTTTCACATCACTTTAAGTGTCGTCAGAAATAGTTTTACACAATAAGAACATAAGCAGGGGGAGACTAGCCTGCCTCTCAAGTCTGCTACACCATCTGATAAGATCCTGGTTGATCCATTCTTGGTATCAACACACTCCTAATCTCTCCCCATATCTCGTGACTTCCTTGTAGTTTAAATGTCCAACAATCTCCACCATGAACATATGCAAATGTTCCACCTGCACAGCTCCACGCAGAGTATTCCAAAGAGTCATTGCCTTCGGTGAAGAATTTCTCCTCAAGTCTACCTTAAATGGATGACCAGCTTTCTAAAACTATGTCCCCTAGTTCCACATAACATTCTCTCACAACATCCACCCTCTCAGTTATCCACAGCTTGCTGCTCTAAGAAATTATCTTGAACACATTCTATGAGTACCTTCCAGGCTCCCCTTCCCAATTTGATTTGTATAATCAACATGGTAGTTAATATCACCCATGATTATGGTCTTAGTCATGCAGTACACAATGCAGCCCCACTGAGTCCTCGCTGACCATCAAGGATTCATTTATGAAGTATCTTCTCAAATACTGTTGATCCTCTTTAGTCTATTTTCCATGTCCTTTTAAGCAAATATTGCCCATATATGATGATCCAATTTAATTCAAATTTATTCTTACCACATTCCCGTCAAACCCCCTCAGATTCTACCCCTGCCTACATATGAGGGGCAACTTAGTAGCCAATTATCTTGTTAACCCATGTCTTTGCAACATGGAAGGAAACTGGTTTCCAAAAGAAACCAATAGTCACAGAGAGAACATGCAGACTCCATGCAGGCAGCAGCCGAGGAGGCCAGGATTGTACCCAAGTTGCTCTAACTGCTCCAATGTTTACTGCTGAACCTTTCCTACAAGCTCCTGTTACTTCATCATTTATATTTGTCCAATATTATAGCTACTTAGTTTATTACTCAATTGAATTTGCAATGCCAAATTTTGTGAAGAAACAACAGCCCAAGTTCCATTTGTGATTAAGGGATCGACTTCTTTACAGTCCAATAAAGAAGCCACTAAACTATAATTTGGATTACACGTAATATGCAGAATTAAACCATGCCGAGGCACCCTTTTGCAACATGGGCCACTGTCCAATTTTCCTTGCATTTATAGAAACATATAAAATTCTTAAGGGATTGGACAGGCTCGATGCAGGAAAAATGTTCCAAATGTTGGGGGAGTCCAGAACCAGGGGTCACAGTTTAAGAATAAGGGGTAGGCCATTTAGGACTGAGATGAGGAAAAACGTTTTCACCCAGAGAGTTGTGAATCTGTGGAATTCTCTGCCACAGAAGGCAGTGGAGGCCAATTCACTGGATGTTTTCAGGAGAGAGTTAGATATAGCTCTTTGGGCTAATGGAATCATGGGACATGGGGAGAAAGCAGGAACGGGGTACTGATTTAGGATGATCAGCCATGATCATACTGGCTCGAAGGGCCGAATTCCTGCACCTATTTTCTACGTTTCTATTCTTCTTCCCTCCTCTCACTTTGATTAATGCAATTTGGTCGTTGTCTCCAGGGATACCACTCAAACGTTGGCAATAGTGAACATGGCATTATGAGAGTGGAACCTATTATTTGATAACCGATTTGTGAGGTAACACTAGAAAAACTCAGGACTTCATGAAAACTGAACAAAGTATTATAGTGTAGAATAGGATTTGGATAAGTGCATTATCTAAAGTAAGACAATGGCTGTAGAAGTGAATAAAGTAGGTAAACCACAAACACAGGAACAACATTAGGAAACATCTCTGAAGGAAAGTGATACCTCTGACTGAATGATATACCATGAGCGGTAATGTGGTAAAAACTGTGGATTTACAAAAGGACATTAAAATCCGAGGAAGGTGTGTAACAAGGATGCTTTGAGACATGCACTGGTATGACACTCAGCACTACCCCACAGACCATGGATCCATCACAGCTGTCTAGACCCAACATAAGAATATTTTCACTAAAATATTGGAAAACAAATGTAAAAACCAAATGTTTCCTGACAGCTCACTATAATCATGGCAACCTTGTTCATGCCTGCTAGGCCAATGAGTGTACCTTGTATCATTTGGCATTGGTCAATGAGAGAGCACTAACGACTCATTTGAGAACAGTCTCATTCCGAACTCTTGCTCCCAGGATGGTATCCTGAGTGCCAGTTGAGGTACCAGCGTAATTAATGGGTTTTTTAAACTAATCTTAGCAGCATAATGGTCAAACTCTATGCGGTTTCTACAACCATCTGCCAGACTCGAGGACTAGAGAACAATGTTTCTTGGGCAACACTTTCAGTAAACCCCAAAAGGAATAGGAAGGTGAAGAATGAACTGTACATGGTAGCAATGTTACAAAATGTTGAGATTTTAAAAATCAAGTCTGCAATTTATCCCATCAGATAAAGCATAAAAAGAAGTTTAATTTGACACCTAATTCACTTTCATATCTTCAGTATTAAAAAAGTTATGGCCATTTGCATACTCGGTAATTAGCATCTTGTTCCCTATTGCTTTTCCATTGACTTAACTCAAAAGCTGTGATCAAGGACAGTCAAAAGCCCATACCTTTCTTAAAAATTAAGAGAACTGAATGAAATTTTCAGTTATTATAGATTGAAGCATTTTGAAACAAATATGAAACAATCTTACTTGGATGACCTGAAATTAAAGCATATAATTAGTTAGTTACCTAATTGTAGCTAATTACAAAATTCAATTACTAGATCTAAACATCTATCAATTTCTTAAGAAAAGATTAACATTTTTAAATAGCCTAAGTGTCCAAATAACATTCACACAAGAATTCACAATATAACATGATTTTTAAATCTCATTGTCATGAATTTATAGGCCAAATGGAAGGAATTTAGTGTTTAATTCCCGTAAATTAATGGCCATTTAAATCATCTTGCGAGTGGGATTTTGTGGAACACGATCGTTTGGAATGTTGCATTTGCGGTGAATTTAAACCCCATATCGGCAGGAAAAATACTGCCGGTTTGTATATTTACATAATCACATTTTCGCAACGTAAAATTTTGATTAAAGGCATCCTAAGAAGCAAGTTTATCTGTAAAATAAACGGCTTTTTTTTACCTGTCCCGTACATGAAATCCGTCCCCGTTGTCGGCTTTAGAAAATGCTTTTTAATTTACTCCAGTTATTAAATTATCCAGTGCAGTTTAAAATAAATTTAATAAAACTGATGTCGAAGCGATTTTTCTTCGGCACCTAAACAGCCTGTTCAAAATCGATTTGAATAGGCTGGAGAAATACCGCATTTTAAACCCGCCCCCCTCTCAAAGGCGCCAAAGTCGCGCACACGGGCAGTGACAGAACTACAGCGCCGCTGAAGGTAAGTTTTGTAACATACCTATACATGGTGCCCACACTTATATTTATGAATATTCACTGGTCACCAACTCAGGTCAATGTTGTGGGGTTCACGAAAAAAAGGGGAGGCTTCTACTTAGATAATTCCCCAAGGTGATTTAGAGTCAATGACATACTTAAGTAAGTGTAATCACTGTATAAATGAAAGAAAACATTGCAGTTAAATTGTATGAAGCAAAACCATGAATTTGCATGCACCAATTCTACATTGAATACATAATAGAATATTATTCAGGGGATAAATAAATATCAAACATTGTTTTAAAGTCATTTTTAAAAGACAGCCAATATTGCAGGAATCAACTCAGCACAGAAACATCAACCTGGTGTTTCTTAGCAAGTCTTTTCAGGGGGAATTGAACCCTGATCTTTTGATTATGATGTGTTTCCTATAAGCTAGGGCTAACAGAAGAGATTGATGCAGGAGACTGGCTGATCCATGGAATGATCAATCTAGCAGGCTGCTGCTGTTGAGAGAAAGACTTGTCCATACTAATCTTCTAGTGTGGAACAATTCTCCCTCTTCAAATGAAAAGTACGAGTGTAATTATTCAACAAATGAGACATTTCTATAATCAGATTTCCTCACAGTGAATTAAAATTCAGCTACCAGGATACCAGACCATTGAGGAACAAGCAAGCTTACCATTCTAAATCAACTTATGCCTTACCTTCACCAAAACACTATCTTGGAAACTTTCCAATCAGATTTCAGGGCTCACCACAGCACAGAGTCTGCCTTGTTGAAGGTACACAATGACCTACTGCTCACCGTTGACTCCGGCGACTGTGCAATCCTGCTCCTTCTTGACCTCAGCGCAGCATTTGATACAGTCGACCACACCATCCTAATTGACCGTCTCCGGTACGGGGTTGGTATTGATGGCACTGCCCTGAGCTGGTTCATCTCCTACCTCAAAGGTAGGAGTTTCTCGACTAACATAGGCAATTCTTTCTCCTCCCCAGCTAATCTCTGCTGTGGGGTTCCACAAGGTTCCATCCTTGGCCCCATTCTCTTCTCCCTGTATATGCTCCCCTTAGGCAAAGTCATTGAAAGGCACGGCATTTCGTTCCATTGCTACGCAGACGATACACAACTCTATCTCCCCCTGAAGCCCAAAAACCAATCAAATCTGCTTAACCTTACCCACTGCCTCGAGGATATAAAGTGTTGGATGGCCCAGAACTTCCTCCAACTAAACGAGAGTAAGTCTGAGGTCATCCTTCTCAGACCCTTGGACTCAATCAAAATGATAGCAGGCAGCCTTGGAATGTTTCTAGCATTTTCTGATTTGTCTCAGATTTTAAGCAGCTGCAATCCTTTTGCCGTAGATAGGTGGAATCTGCCTCAACTGTTTTACCAGCTATTTGGCAACAACGGGACGATTCATGCTTATCCTGGTATCCATATAGGTATGATGACATTCCAAATCTAAAATATTCCTAAATAATCCGGGTCTTTTTTGGGGTTTGGAAGAACTTTTTTTATGAATAGGACAGTCAAATCTGGGTGTCCAGATAGCCAAGATGGGGGCCTGATTTCCCTCAAGCTATGAGAGAAGTCATGTCAATCTGCCGGAACTAACAACCTCCAGTGTAAATATAAGGCCCCAATTACTAAATATACATTGGTTTTCATTAATGGACGGGCTGCAGCACTTTTTGTTAAATGAAATACTGTCAGCAGTTAGTTATTCCGAAAGGAAACAGGCCTTTCAGCCAACTCGTCCATGCCTATCAAAGTGCCCCATTATTTAGCAGTGTTTGGCCCATATCGCTCTATATCTTTTCTATCCATGTGCCTGTCCAAATGCCGTTTAAGTGCTCTTATAGTACTTGCCTCAACTTTGTTCTCTGGCCACTCATTCCACATACCTACCACCTTTTTGTCAGATGGGAACTTGGATTGCAGCCGGACTTTCAACTTGTAAACAGTTCGGTGTTACCAACAGTGTAGAAAAGAACTGCAGATGCTGGTTTAAACTAAAGTTAGACATAAAAAGCTGCAGTAACTCAGCGGGACAGGCAGCATCTCTGGGGAGAGGGATAGGTGACGTTTCAGGTCGATACCCTTCTTCAAACTGAAAGTCATGGGAAAAGGAAACGAGAGATATAGACGATGATGTAGAGAGATATAGAACAATGAATGAAAGATATGCAAACAAGTAACGATGATAAAGGAAACATGCCATTGATAGCTGTTTGTTGGTTGAAAACGAGAAGAAGACCATAGGACAAAAAGGTCAATGGGGGAATGGGAAGGAGAATGAAAGTGTTTAGCAACTGAGAGATCAGGTAGGTCCAGGCGGACTTGAGCGAAGGTGTTCGGCGAAACGATTGCCCAGTCTACGTTTGGTCTCGCCGATGTATAAGAGTCCACATCTTGTGTTATGAACAGTTCTGAGGAACAGGACCCTGTCGTAACCGGGGAGGACCTATAAACCGTATACATGTGGTTTCTGATAACAGCAGCATTGTTTTGTTCCATGTTGCACAAGGACTTGATCTGAGTTTCATTCACTGTAAACCAAGCTCCTCTTACTTCTCGATCTCATTGCACCTCAGTGTTCGAATATGTTAATACTAACGGCACATCAAATTAGATGATGTTGAAACAATTTGCTGTTATATTTCTTCAAGACAACCATTAATCTACCCAAAGAGAAAATATCATCATGTACACTTGCAACGCCACCTAGGATTGTGGAAAAACTACTAATTATCACTTTATACTACCTCTTACTCGTAAGAAAACAGTAATTCATTTCCACTTGCTTTAACATTTTTATGGGCACATTTTACTGTGATTTCAAAGCATTTTTAGAAGACTGTAAGCAAATCCTCCCTCCCAGCCTTGCATGTCGAAGGTACCCTGGGATCTGACAACCTAGCTGCAGGTCCATCAGAAATAATCATTCTAACTAGATACCAATTCACAATGCTACCTCTGGATTCTAATCTCAGAAAGGGGATGCATCATGAAGCACTAATTCTCACCCCAATGTTAATTTCTGCTAATTATCTATCACAACCAGCTAATCCCTAATGTTCAGGTTTATCCTTACCAGAGTTGAATTTCATATTCCCTGTTATCTCTTCTGATTCCTAATAGCCAACTTCCCTTGGAGTTATACAACCAAAAACAAGTCTTACAGCCCAACCCACCCATGCTGATCAAGATGCTCCATCTAAACTAATTACATTTACTCGCAATTGGCCCTTATCCTTCTATACCTTTCCAATGTACCTGAAGAAGGGTCTTTGTCCTGAAATGTTAACTGATTACCTTATTCTGACAGACCAGCTGAGTGTTTCTTCCATTTAGATTTTAATTCACTTAGCAACAGCTTTTTGGGTTTAAAGGCCAAAGAATGGAATTTTGGGCAAGGTTCGTCTAATATTGAAGTAATATTTGCTTGTCGAAAGCTAGATATATGATAGATGATGATACCAATAAGCTGAAGATTTCCAGAAAGTTGGTGAGAATATTTCATGCACGGGAGAGATATACCAGGACCAGTCCAGTAAACCTGCGCCAGACTAGTCACACTAAGCAGCTTGCCACTAATTTGCTCAGAGGAATAATGGGTATAGGAAAACAGCAAATTGGTGTAATTGATTAAAAAAGGTTCGATTTGCAAAAACACATGCTGCTTATAATACAATATTCCCACATGATAGCTCTTGGGCTTTGGCAGTTTGGCTGCTTGGTAAAAGCGAAACAGGTCTTACAAGGGTAGGTTGCCTGCCTGTCATACCACTTTAAGGCAAAAGAAACGTAGCCAGTGGAGGAGTCTTAAAAATAAAAGAACAAAATACAATTAATTAAGAACAGTGGCTTGAGCTGTGTCTGGGGATTGGGGTTAGACTAAACTACCAATATATTGGGAGTAAAATAATCAGTTCTGTAGGTTACACTTATTGTTTCCTTAACTGTAGGGATGTCTTGAAGAATACAATTGAACATCAAAAGAAGATTGAAAAGCTGGAAAATGAAATCCACCAACTATCATTGGTAACTTTTCTGAGTTAATTTAAATACACAATATGTAATACATGGTCATGGGCTGAGGAATAGCCTTGGTAAGTGGAGAACTGCTCCTTTAGCCATATTTACCTGCACCATCTTTTGGGTGGACAATGTCCCAGCTTGGTTATTTAACAGTGACCAATTTTAACTCACCATCCAGGTCCCTGAAACTGGCTCTTAATCAAGTTCAAGTGAGTTTATTGTCATGTGTCATAGGACAATGAAATTCTTGCTTTGCTTCAGCACAACAGAACATAGAAGGCATTGACTACAAAACAGATCAGTGTGTCCATATATCATTATATAAATATATACACACATGAATAAATAAACTGATAAACTGCAAATAACAGATAATGGGCTATTAATATTCATAGCTTTGTTTGAGCCAAGTTTAATAGCCTGATGGCTGTGGGGAAGTAGCTATTCCTGAACCTGGTCGTTGCAGTCTTCAGGCTCCTGTACCTTCTACCTGAAGGTAGCAGGGAGCTGAGTGTGTGGCCAGGATGGTGTAGGTCCTTGATGATACTGCCAGCCTTTTTGAGGCAGCGACTGCGATAGATCCCCTCGATGGAAGGGAGGTCAAAGCCGATGATGGACTGGGCAGTGTTTACTACTCTTTGTAGTCTTTTCCTCTCCAGGGCACTCAAGTTGCTGAACCAAGCCACGATGCAACCGGTCAGCATGCTCTCTACTGTGTACCTGCAGAAGTTAGAGAGTCCTCCTTGACAAACCGACTCTCCGTAATCTCAGGAAGTAGAGGCGCTGATGTGCTTTCTTAATAGTAGCATGTGTTCTCGGACCAGGAAAGATCTTCAGAGATGTGCACGCCCAAGAATTTAAAGTTCTTGACCCTTTCAACCATCGACCCCCATTGATATAAACGGGACTTTGTGGGTCCCCATCCTACGCCTTCCAAAGTCCACAATTAGTTCCTTGGTGTTGCTGGTGTTGAGGGCCAGGTTATTGTGCTGGCACCATATGGACAGTTGCTCGATCTCTCTTCTGTACTCTGACTCATCCCCATCAGTGATACGTCCCACAACAGTAGTGTCGTCAGCGAACTTGATGATCGAGTTCGCACTATGACCGGCTACGCAGTCATGAGTATAGAGTGAGTACAGCAGGGGGCTGAGCACGCAGCCTTGAGGTGCTCCCGTGCTGATTGTTATCGAGTCTGACACATTTCCACCAATACGAACAGACTGTGGTCTGAGAATGAGGAAGTCGAGGATCCAATTGCAGAGGGATGCGCAGAGACCCAGTTCTGCGAGTTTGGTAACCAGCTTGGAGGGGATGATTGTATTAAATGCCGAGCTGTAATCGATGAATAACAGCCTGACATATGAGTTTTTGTTGTCCAAGTGGTCCAGAGCAGAGTGGAGGGCCAGTGAGATCGCATCCACCGTTGATCTGTTGTGGCGGTAAGCGAACTGCAGTGGGTCCAGGTTTTTGTCGAGGTAGGAGTTGATTTGCACCATGATCAACCTCTCAAAGCACTTCATCACCACAGGCGTTAGTGCCACAGGTCGATAGTCATTGAGGCACGTCACCTTGCTCTTCTTGGGCACTGGTATGATTGATGCCCTTTTGAAGGTCCAATGGAACACCGACAGCTGATTTAGTCTCCCCACTGGGTGAAATAACTCAAAATGCTCAAATACTTCAAACCACACTGAAATAAACAATCAAAATAATCAAGCAACTTATTAACAGTAAATTAAGATATTTTTTTTAATAAACTTAAAATACCAGGAAATGCTTAACATTTTTTTTTTAATGCATTTGTTAAATGGAAAAGCCATAATTTTTTTGAAATTTGCTCGTTTCCCTCTCATTTAAATAAATGCAGTTGCTGAACTAGCAATGGATCTAACGTCATATGCAGGTTCAATGTTCAGATTGACGATAGGCACAAAGTGCTGAAGTAACAGTGGGTCAGGCAGCATCTCAGGAGAAGAAGAATAGGTGACTTTTCGGGTCAGGACCCTTCTCCAAAGAAGAAAGGTTCCGACCCAAAATGTCACCCATCCTTTTTCGCCAGAGATGCTGCCTGACTCGCTGAGTTACTCCAGCACTTTGTGTCTATCTTTGGTATAAACCAGCATCTGCAGTAACTTCCTACACTCAATAGTAGACAAAAATGCTGGAGAAACTCGGCGGGTGAGGCAGCATCTATGGAGCGAAGGAATAGATGACGTTTCAGGTCGAGACACTTCTTCAGACACTCAATGTTCAGATTTCCTGGCATAACTGCTGGGTAAACTGTGGGAAGTGAGTCCACCAGGGTTCCAGGAGGAATCCAATGCCAGAATGTAGCAGATTACCAGCAGTGAGGTCCTCTCAGGAAATTCAAGACTTCCCCCTATTCATGTGCTGGCCCTCAAAAGTATCTTGGATGGTCATTCTGGATCTCACCACAAAGAATTATGCATCTCTTAATAAACAGTGTCATTCTATAGAAAATAAATACAATGTTCCTGGTTGTGCACATCTCTGAAGATATGTTCTGGATACAGCTCATCGATCCAATCATTAGGAAGGCCCTTAATGCCTGTACTTCTTTAGAAGATTGAGGAGATTCGATATTTCTACGAATACTCTCTTAAACATCTACAGGCGTACAGTAGAGAGCATATTAACGGGTTGCATCACTGCCTGGATCAGCAATTTAAACATCCAGGAACAAAGGAGATTACAAAAAGTGGTGGTTCATCATCAGTACTGATCTCTCCACCATCTATAGGATCTGTAGGAGGCGCTGCCTCAAAAAAGGCAGCCAGCATCATCAAGGACCCACACCACTCTGGACACAATCATTTCACTTCCTGCACAATTCCAGAAAGGAGCTATGTTTTCTGCTTTCCTCAAACTTATTGCACATATGGGCGACGTGGATTTCAATTCTTCCATCAATTCCTGCAGACGACAGCTTCAACACATCACCTTCGCAACTGGGTCCACCTTCATTTAATTTGTTAAATATAAAGCTGCTTTGCCATTACCTCAGCAGAGTCAACTAGAATTATGCAGTACAGTAATGTGTGTGCTTTTTATTCCTTACAAGGAGCACAGTGAAAGTTCTCATTTGCGATGCGTTTCCACTCCGTCAATGGCTTCCTCTACAGTCATCTCTTTCAGACAGCAGGATTTTGGGACACTGAAGCTGTTCCGTCATTTGCAAAGTCGCGTGAAGCAGCTCCGAGCAGAAAACCGCATCTACCATGGAACTGGCCTGGAGGATGTGAACACTGCACATTGAGGCAGGCAACTCGTACAAAAAGATGGTGAGTAGGTTACTGGCCAGTAAAATGCCAGCAATCAAATTGATGCAGAACTTGTACAGAGAAACCAATAGAATATTAGTCTGGAGAAAACACCCTTGGGACCTGACCAATACCAGGTCACAGTAAATGCCTCCTGGTCATCTTCTTCTGAGCAGGAGAACTGTTCCAAGTCTACACACCCCCCGCATTATGCAAGGCCTCCGAGGATTATCTATAACCCAAAGTCTGCCCAAATCAGAAACCCGGTACGCTGAGATTGCTATCGGCCGAGATTACAAAAATTGCACAAGTATGTTAATTAGTCATTAGTGATAACGTTAGTTAATTAATCTGGTCCTATCCAAAACCTTTTTTGCTCTAGTTCTATTTACGTCTTCCATTCCTTTAATAAATTCATAAGTTCTAGGAACAGAATTAGGCCATTGGGCCCATCAAGTCTACTCCGCCATTCAATCATGGCTTATCTATCACTCTCAACCCCATTCTTCTGCCTTTGCTCCATAACCCCTGACACCCTTACTAATCATGATTTTACACATTTTTCCTACTTTTCATTCCTATATTCTAGAGCCTTTTCTCCTGCCCCAATAATTCGAACCACAAGCCCCCACCCTGCCTTCCATCTCCAGGAGAACAATGAACGTGAAAGGAGCTGGAATCACAATCACTAGTTCTGATACCCCATGAATCAGAATAGTAAGATTAAACGAGAACTTACCAGTTTGAAGTTTGATCTGTATTTTATGAGGAGTTATGATGAGGGATTACGTGAAGAACCCGTCCAGCATGCATGCGCGACATACTTCAAAGCAGCGGTGTGGAATCACAGGAAACAATAATTGAAATAAACATAGTAAAGAAAAAGAGAACTAAGATACCAGTTGATCTCTATAATTGAGGGTGGGAGCGGAGGGCACGTAATCCCTCATCGTAACTCCTCATAAAATACAGATCAAACTTCAAACTGGTAAGTTCTCGTTTAATCTTACTATTTTACTTCGGAGTCACGTGAGTGACTACGTGAAGATTTTAAAGCTCTGTGATTTCAAACCGTGTAACAGTTCATACTTCACTCGCTGCCGAAGTCATTCAAGGGAGGAAGTATGTTATCGTAATCAACCATGAAGCTGTTTGTAAACAATAATGGTATTTATTAAACAATAACAAAAGAAAAATGCTCCCCCGGGCTTAAATTATATATTTGCAGATTCTAAAACTCTTTCTGCAAATAACACAGGTTCTGCTAGCGGCTTGTTGTAGAACGTTTGGAACGTTTTCTCCATGGACCACCACCCCGCTGTAGCCAGGATGTGGTCCAGTGGCACATCCATCCTTTTAGCTGCCGATGTGGATGCTGCCCTGGTGGAGTGAGATGTATATACGTCAGTATCTACTCCAGCAGCTCCCAGTACCTGCTTGAGTCATCTTTAGATGGTTTGGCTCGACACCCGACCATGAGGTTTCTTGTGGCTGACCCATAAGGCTTTTTCTCTCCCTCGGGAATCTCTTGTTGTGTTGATGTAAGTAAGTGAGTCATGACACACAACCGTGGGTCAGGTGGGTATGCCCAGAAATCCATAACTAGGCCTGAAGTTCCTGGCCTGCTCTGCTTTACCAGCTCCTGAATGGTGAATGAGACCCGGTCTGGTGTTATAACCATGTTGTCCAGTCGCAGTAAGTGGAGGGACTGGACTCTTTGTGCTGAGACTAGTGCCATCAGCATGACCGTTTTCAGGGTTAGCTGTTCCAGGGTGAGAGACCTGACTGGTGACCATCCCCTTATGTATGTCAGGACCACACTGACATCCCAGATTTGGGTGTACCTAGGTCTAGGGGGTTGGAGTTGAATATACCCCTCATGAGTTTGATCACCAGCGGGTGAGACCCTATGGCCTGTTGTCCTGGTGCATTTTAAGTAGGCTGACAGAGCACTTCTGGCAGTATTGATGGCGCTGTAGCTCAGTCCTTAATTATGGTGAAGGCCAGCCAGGAACTCCAGTACATTGGTTATGGTTGTAGATGAGTATGTTGTCCCAGTATTCGAGCAGTATCTTTCCCACTTCCTGATGCTCGATAGGTATTGTTTCCTGGTGGGCATACGGTGGGATGCTGTCATCATGTTGATGGTCCTGTCAGACAATCCCAGGCCCAGCAGTGGTCTTTTCATAATCTGCAACCCAGTAGGTTAATTTTGTCATGGCATGGATGACTGATGCCTGATACCGGGTGAGTCAATAGGTCTGGGCTACTGGGAAAGGTCATAGGAGTTTCGATGACCATGTCGAGGACCACTGGGAACCATGGCTGTGTAGGCCAGTCGGGTACTATCAAAATACCTGAGTCCATCTGTATTTTGCGTAGTACCCTACTGATGAGGCAGAAGGGGGGAAAAGCATAAAATAAATAGTTTCCCCAGTTCAGCGCGAATGCATCTATCGCTGCTGCCTCAGGGTCTGGTTCCCAAGCGACATACATTGGTACCTGGTGATTTAGTCTGGATGCAAAGAGATCGATATCTGGTGTGCCATATTGCTTTGTAATTTTAGCAAAAGCTTTAGGATTTAACATCGATTCGGTGTTATCATTGAATTTGCGTGACCTGGTGTCTTCCACTGTATTTAGCTTATCTGGTAGGTAAGTTGCTGATAGCCAAATATGTCTATCGACACACCATTGCCAGATTTTGTTGACCAAATTGTCACATGATATCGATTTTATTCCACCATAAGTGGTTAATATAGGCCACCACCGTGGTATCATCGATCTGTAAACGAACATGCAAATGGTGCATACTCGTAGAATATGCTTTTAAACCATAAAACGCACCCAACATTTCCAAATAATTTATGCCCAGTGTTTGTAGTAAAGATGATTCTAGGTTAGTCCATCTACCACCTGTGCTGGATATGGTATTAGTTGCTCCCCAGCCTTGAGCACGGGCATCTGTTTGTATAGTTAACGTTGGGTTATTGATGATGATAGGGCTGGAACTATGCCAAATGTGCTTGATATTGCTTCAATGGGTAATTTCATGGTTCGGTCAAAGTGACCTGCATGTCGTTTTAACGCCTGTACTTTTGCCCTTTATAGGTTTTGATAGTGCAGAGGTCCAAATTGTGTAGCTGGAAATGCTGCTACCATTTTGCCAATTACTCTTGCCACTTGTCGGATGGTTGGTCGATCGCTAACCATTAAATTGTTACACGTCTTTGCCAATTCTGCTGCTTTATCTTTTGGCAATGTTACAGACATGTGGACTGAGTTAATTGTGAATCCCAGATAGTCCATAGTTGTGGATGGCGTCAACTTAGATTTATCTGGATGTAAGACAAATCCCAGGGTTTCAAACAATTGTTTGGTAGCTAATACAGCTGATTTAGCCAATTCCATGGTTTTGCCTACTATTAGAATATCATCAAGATATGCCATGACAATATGTCTCTGTTTTCTTAATGTTGCCAAGGCTGGTTTTAATATCTTGGTAAATAGTCTTGGGGCTGATATTAACCCATTAGGCAACGCTTTAAACTGCCATAGTTGCCCCATCCAGGTAAATTTCAGGTATCTACGATGACCCTTTTGAATGGGTACTGTATAGTAGGCATCTTTTAAATCAATGCTTGCCATAAAGTATCCTTTGGAAATCAGTTGTTTGGCAGTTACAAATGTTTCCATTTTGAAATGTATATACTTAACAAAGGTATTTAGTGAGGCTAAGTCAATGATGATGCGACATCCACCATCTTTTTTGTTTTTGGTAAATATATTTGAGACAAATTCCAAAGGTTCATGTTTGGATTTCTCAATGATACCCTTTGTAAGTAACCTCAACAGTTCTGCTTGACCCTCTAGTTTTTCTTTGACTGAGAGGGTAAAGACCCTTTGGGGTACATGCTGAACTGGTGGCATATTTTCTTGAATGAACTCTATTTTGTATCCACGAATACTGTTAAGTATATAACTATCATTCGTGATAGACCTCCATGCTTCAATGAACAGGTGTAATCTCCCCCGTTAGTACAGTTCCCCCACTTTTTATATGCTGGTAGGAACCAGACCCACCTACCTCCATAGTTATGGGAGTGTTCCTTTCTTCTGTTTCTTCATCTGTCGTTGTGCTGCTGGATGTACTGCTGGTTGGGGGTGGCGCATTTTCCATGGGGTCCCCTCTGGGCCCTGGCCTAAAAAAGGCTTTCGGGGATGGTTTGACGTCGACTGGTGGACGCGGTGGGGTACTGCCGTCTGGGTTGTGTGGGTCTGCTCGTTCCGGGGCCTGCCCTCATGAGGCCGAATGCTTTGGACTCTTCCTCCAGGTCTTTCACTTGTTTTGACAAGTCTTTTCCAAATAACAGGATCTGTGGCTCTGAGGCCGGTGTTTTGCAGTCTTGCAAATTTGGGATTGAGGGCAGGTCTTATTATCTTCTTGCAGAGGTTGTTTATCTCATATTGGGTGTTGCACAGCAGAGCCAGAGTGTCTTGCTGGTTGGTGGTCATATCCACCCCATCCACGGAACGAGCATAGAATGTTAGACCTGTCGTCAGGAGCTTGAGGATACGCTGTAATTTTAGCTCCTGGTTCCGGATACTCTGTCCAACGTACCCCCAGATTTGGCTGTTAACGGCCGGTACGTTGAGTGAACTGCAGTTCTCCGGAGGCGAGTAGAGTTCTAGTGCCTCATTGACTACCTGTTCTTGTAGGGGTTTGAGGGACAGGTAGTCAATGCTGGTCGCCAGTTTTGGCTGCAACGGCCGCCCTGCTCGTGGTGTAGCCACGTAGCGATTTACCACACCCAGCAGCTCTTCCTGGTCCTGTACCCCATGCGTACTCCCGATACCTTCGGCCAATGACCCCTGTTCCTGACCAGCCCAGCCCTGGTCGCCAACGCTGCCCTCGGCTGAGGGGGAAGCGATGGCCAGTGCATTGTAAGGCACTGGTGTGGGAGTGCCTGAATTCCCTTGGCGAGACTGCTCCAGCTCCCGAAGCAAGTCTCGCTGGAGCATTTGCTCCATGAGCCTTTCCATGCGTCTCAGGCGGCTACCTCTGCCGCTCTCAGGCGGAGAGTCTTCCTCATCGGAGTTATCAGATATCACCGGCCGGTCAGTTTTTCGTTTTGATTTACCTCCAGTCCGCTGCTGTTGGTCAGGCTGCGCTAGCGGTACTGGGCTCGGCTCGGTCTCAATGATTGTGGACCGCAGCATGTGCGGTCCAGGTGCCGCCTCTCGCCCCCCACTGATGGGACACTCCTGTTCTGTTGGAGCCGAACGGGGGGGGCGGTCTTTTTCCCTTGCCGTGCTTTGCTCATTTTTCCAGCTTCTTCAACCTGGAATTCACAAATGAGAGCAAAGCTTCCTAAGTACGACCTCAGAGTAAGTACTTACCTGATGGTCCGCTTTTTTAAACTTGTAGCGGGAGCGCCTGTACTCCCGTTCGTCGCTGTTGCACTGCGTGAACGCTAATGTCGCCCATGCGTGCTGGACGGGTTCTTCACGTAGTCACTCACGTGACTCCGAAGTAAAATCTCCCTTACTGCACACTTTCTAACATCACTTTCCTCTGTCTTTTACTTAACCAGTATGCAGCATTCCCAGCAATCTGGAGATTAATACCTTTGAAACCCTGCTTAAACACTTTAAAAATATTTTTTACCCCTCCCTTCATTGTCTTTTGCCCTTGAGCGAGTGAAAGAATATACTATCCTGGAATCACACCTGCTCCCCTAACTACAAAATCCCTTTTACATTACTTAACTGACTGGATGATTGCCGCCCAGGGAAAAAGGATCTGTGTCTACCCTATTTATGCTTCTCAAAATTTTATATACTTCTACTTCACACCAGAGAAAATAATCTAAGTTTGTCCAAAAACACAAAGTGCTGGAGTAACTGAGTGGGTCTGGAGGACATGGATAGGTGACGTTCCAAGTTAGGATCCTTATCCAGACTGTTTTTGCTGAAGATTCCAACATCCGCAGTTCCTTGTGTCCAAGTTTGTCCAACCCTCTAATCCAGGCAGCATTCTGGTAAACCTCTCTTGCACCCTCTCCAAGGCCTCCACATCCTTCCTGCAACACCATTTAAGACATTTGGACAAGTACAAGACAGGAAAGGTTTAGAGGGATATGGGCCAAATGTGGGCAAGTAGGCTGGAGTAGATGGAACATCTTGGTCAGCATGGACAAGTTAGGTGGAAGGGCCAGTTTCCCTGCTGTATGACTGTATAATTCTATCTATGACTCCATAAAATCCTAAAGCAGTTAAATTCAGTGGTACGTTTAAGCAAGAATTGCAGATGCTGGAAAAATCGGAGCTAGACAAAAATGCTGGAGAAACTCAGCGGGTGAGGCAACATCTATGGAGCGAAGGAATGGGTGACGTTTCGGGTCGAGAACCTTCTTCAGTCTGAAGAAGGGTCTCGACCCGAAACGTCACCTATTCCTTCGCTCCATAGATGCTGCCTCACCTGCTGAGTAAATTCAGTGGTACAATCATTTTGCTTTGTAAATCTGTGCCACCCTATCTCTCCCCAAACACTGTAACCACCATGAGGACTCCAACTGGAATGGTGGTCTGATTAAGAGCTCCAGTTGAAAGGAAAGGCTAATTCAGATCCAACTTTTCTCCCTTCTCTCCAGAACCAGCTCAAGAACTAATTGGAACGGGATACGAGATCTGGCGAGGAAGCATCATTTCACTTGGCTCGATCCGTTTGCAGTGAGAGATTGTACATGATCCAAGCCATCTATTATTCTGCCAGATGAAGCCAGGACTATGAGGAAAGAGAGTCTGAGTGCTATAAACGTAAAGTCTAGGGATACAGCATGGAAACAGGCCCTTCGGCCCACCAAGTTTAAGCTGATCAGCAATCATCCTACACACTAGAAACAATTTACAATTTTACCAAAGCCAATTAACTTACAAACCTGCACATCTTTGGAATGTGGGAGGAAGCCACAGGGACTAGGGGGAAGTATTTATTTTTAATTTAAAAAAAAAAGATTTAAATGTTCGGCACGGACTTGAAGGGCCGAGATGGCCTGTTTCCGTGCTGTTATGGTTATATATATATATATAAGCCCGAGTACCCGAAGGAAACCCACGCGGTCACAGAGAACGTACAATCTCAGTACAGACAGCACCCGTAGTCAAGATCAAACCCAGGTCTCTGGTGCTGAAAGGCAGTTGTACTGCTGTGCCATTGTGCCACCCTAAACTATTTGAATATATTTTAAAATTGTTATTAAATGCTAAACTCCATCAATTCTTTGCAAAAGAACAATGCAGCTCTCCTAAACATCAGTGATACCAAATCAGCCTTGCATTGGATTACTTAAACTGCAAAACTGAAGAGATGTAATCTGTTGAATGTTTACCACATCAGATTGCACAATGGTGGGCACGATATTTAATACATCATCTAATCCACCATCAACATCCGAGACATAGAAACTTCTAATGCTTAAAAAAAAGTCACCACTACCAGAGCCAGTCAGAGATTGTGCATTCTGCAGATATTAACTTCCCATAGCAATCTACCACACAAAAGTCAAGGTGATGGAATGATTTCAACTCCAACAGTACAGCACTACGGGACAAACCTGACAGCTTGATGATACAACATACTCCCTCCAAATCTTAAACCAGTCATGTAAGTTGATGCTTCAAAAATAACTTTCATCTAAAAGAAAGCTATGATTGCCTGTAAAAATATCATGCAACGCAGTGTAAGATTTAAACAAAATTATGCTGTGATTATCTTGAATTATTTTAGATTATAAATTACATTAAATGGTGCTATACAAATTCAAGTTGTTGTGTTTGATTCCACCCAGATAGAAGCTATAATGCTGTTGGTCGGAATGAACGAGGTGGGCCAAAAGGCCTGTTTCCATGCTGTACGACTCTGATCGTAATGTACATAAATATTGAAATATTTAAAAATTACTCTGGTAGATGTACCTGCAAGGCTCATATCTATTTTTAACATTGGAACTCTTGTGTGCATGCAATGTTACATTTAAAGATAGTATCTTGTGCAATGATAATGTCAACCACACAGAAGCTGCCCTAATTAAAAGAAGCATATTGGCCTGTCTCTCAGAGTACAAACACTGGTGCACTTCTTTCAGGTGAATCATACTTACAAATAAAACAAACATGGAACATGAGGATTAAAGAAAGTATGTTGGGTAGATTTACAGATGCAATCCCAGAAACAGAACAACACAGAATGAATGGAGTAATTGGAACACAACATACAACAGAGTATTTTATTGATTGTTTGGCACTGCCTGGAGACAGACATCCTTGCATGCTAACACAATTTATACTAGTGTATCCATTGTGAAAAATATTCACTATGCACACGAGGTCTGACAGCTAACGTCTTTTTACAAATATCGACTTATACCTTTACGTACCAGTTTTACTTAACCCAATCCCAGTTACTCCATTAAAGCTAATTTAAAATCAACTGAAATGGCATATTTGAGAAGATGCCAAAACATCTTAAGAACTTTTGGAAAAGTTTAGGATAAGACTAGTGCAAGAAATCTATTCCTCAGCTTCTATTGTAACCCAGGAGAAGCTAAAAGTCTGCACAAGGGTCTCGACATGAAACGTCACCTATTCCTTTTCTCCAGAGATGCTGTCTGACCCGCTGAGTTACTCCAGTTTTTTGTGTCCATCTTCAGAAGCTAAAACAAGACAGCCTAGTCACAAACATCAGTAGCCATGTACAAACTTAAGAGAAATTCCTCAACCTATCTGCCCACAGAATTCAGTGGTGATCACACTAAAACAATTTGGCAAGACTTTGTTCTAGGCACCACTTAGTAGATGAACCAAACCCAAACTCAACCAACGAACCACATGCAACTATTTTTCAAGTGTTTGGACCAATTTACGATATTATTCAGTTAGTTCACTTGAGCTAGATCCTATTTTGTGAGATGACAGAAGAGTCTCTTTCAAGAACCAACACAGCAACTTTAAATAAAACCGAAATCTCCTTTCTAGGTATTGAAACTAATAAATATACAACTAGTATACAAATAGTGGTGTTCACTACAATGGGGAAACCAACCACAGTTAAGTGACCATTTTGCAGGGAGACAAAAATGCTGGAGAAACCCAGCAGATGAGGCAGCATCTATGGAGCGAAGGAATAGGCGACGTTTCGGGACGAGACCCTTCTTCAGACTGATGGAATAGGCGACATTTTGGGTCAAGACCCTTCTTCAGACTGATGGCTTTCTGGAGAATACCTCAATTCAGTTCACAAGTGTGAATTCAAAACATCATAGCCACTTTAATTTCCTATCTCAATCCAATTTATTTTTTGACCTCTGCTGGAACTTCCTCAGAAACAACGCAAGCTCAAATGACAGCATTTTGTGCGGTATGAGTATTGATTCCTCTAACTTCAAGTAACCCTTGCTTTCCCTCTCTCTCCATCACTCCCCCTAGTTCTCAGAAATGTTCTGCTGTCCTGATTAAATATTACTGATTGTGTGCGGCGTTGTCACCTTCCCCATAGCTAACAATGAACTATTCTACATTTCCATTTTATCATTTGCTCTGATCTGTCGTTTCAACACCTTACCCTTCCATATCTCTAGACTCCCTCTCCCGACTCAGTCTGAAGAAGGTTCTCGACCCAAGACGTCACGCATTCATTCTCTCCAAAGATGCTGCCTGCCCCACTGAGTTACTCCAGCATTTTGTGTCGTATTCAGTGCAAACCAGCATCTGCAGTTCCTTCCTACACATTCCTCATATTTCCCAGTATTTACTCCTTCTACAGGCCACTCAGCTATGCTTAACCTTTGCCCCTCTGGTAGCTGTATCATCCAGTTTCTCTTTTTATTTTTTATGTCCTGTTCCCGTTTTCTTCGCTCCCTGCAACTTTCAGCTTTTTCTTGTTCAGATGAAAGGTCACTGACCGGAGCCGTTAACTCAGTTTGTCTCTCTACAGAATTTTCTGTACATGATTTCCAGCATCTGCCGTTTACTTTCTACCCCAATCCCCCTCATATTCTGAAACACTTCGTATTTTTGTAAATGGTTTCTACTTCACTTGCAATTTTAATGCTTTAATAACCCACCACTAGCAACAACCCACCCACACCCCAATTTGCCACAAACGTCATTTATCTGCTGGCTATCAACAATCCTCACCCTTTATTCCATTTTCGGCTCCACAATTAAATAGGCCTCTGGAATTTCTTTGTGAAAGCCCCTTCTCCAGATGACAATTTCTGTTTTGTAGTCAGACAATTTCCCTACTCTGAGAAAAGTTGCCCTCAAGTATCTACCAATCCAAATTCCTTACCCACAGAAGCATCCTGTCATTACTCAGTGTATACGACTCATCTCTGATAGAGAATGCTTTCTTCTCAGCATTTTGATAGGATCATGAATTTTCTTTTAACATTAGCACTTACATCTCATAATATGTTAATGATTACATATCAGGCTTGCAATTGTTACTGAACCTACATGGAACAAAAGGTTTATAAAAAACTCTTCCAGTTCGATGTTCTAGTGTTAGTTCCTTAATGGCATATTTCTCACATTCCTAATGAGACAACATCTATAATAAACTTGTTAATAGTGGTAGCCAACACAGTAAAACAACCATAATCCATTATCTGACGATGCAGTATCTAGGAACATTTGCCTCTGCCTTCGCCACTCAGCAGGGGCTCTGGTTCCCAGGCTCCATTTTAATTTACTTAGACTCAGAGTCATAGAGCATGGAAACAGGCCCTTCAGCCCGACTTGCCCACACCGACACTTTTTGATTCACTAAAAATGTTTTTTTATATGTTACACATCAATTTAAATGTGAATTAACATTGATTTTAATAATAGAACATCCAACAAGTTGAAAGATCTGGCACCAAAGTCCCGAGGGTGCGGATTACATTTCATTGCAAACTGCTTAGGGGAATGCAACATCTTCCCTCCAAAATTCCAAGTTGTTTATCCCAGTATGAGTTTTATTTAATTACTTTAGGCAATACTGTGTCGACAACAAAATCCAGGGTCACCCACATTTTTTTTTTTAAAGCTGCAATACAAGTATGTGACTTTGGGTTTGACATTGAATTGAAAGAGCAAAATAACATGGTAAGAATCTTTCAATGTCCATTCACCACCTGCCTAAGCTGACCAGTTCCATGCCAATAGGAGCATTCTGAGACTTCCAAGGGAAGTCCCCCCCCCCCCCCCTCCCCCCTAGCTTATCAGTATTTGCAAGATCCCTATCCATGAATGTCTTTGAAAGTCAGGGAGGCCCACCCAAGGATGACTGACTGTCATAAGCAATGCCTCCAATGCCCAATGATTTAGCCCAGCATCTTACTGAGACACAAGCCTCATGCAAACCAAAACTCAGCTCTATACTGACAGCTTGTGAGTGCTTTGAGTCAAATCACAACTTATTGTGCAAGTGGTTGCTTTCTTATTTTACAATTTTCCTAACACAATTTTTGGGTGTGGGTGAAAAAGAGCAAACACACAAATGCTTAGAATGTAACAAGTATATACGAAAAGATTAATAGCTGTGACATTGACAAGTAGAGATCTTAAATGCACATTTCTTTTTTATACAATACCCCTCAATTTTTATTTAGTTTTCTCTCCATTTTGTATATAGTGCAAGAAAACTTAATCTTTATCTTGAGCTCAATACCAAATAAGTTCATAGTTAAAACAATTTCAGCCAAAGTTGAGTCAAACAATACTTGCATGTACATCCATATTCCATACAAATCTCTTGTACATTTCATGGAATGCTTCTACCACTTCCCTGTCATGTATTACATAGAAAACGAAATAGCATTACAAGAGCATTATAAATTACGGCACTTATTTTCTTAAAACTAATCACAAGTAAATATTTGACACTGGACAGCCTATGGCTGATTATTCCAGAGCAGAGATAAACTGGTTGCAATATGAACAGACTTAAAAATATATTTATAGAAAGGATATCTATGTGCAGTCACAGACACTACACAAGACTGCAGCAATGACTAGCTTCAGTGTTTGGTTTATGCGAGAACAGTGGGGACATCAAAACCTCAGTGTCACTTAAAATCTTTAAAACATTAACAATACTCCATTTCCCGCTGATGGAAAATCTTTGCAAGTTACAATGCTTTTACCCCACAGATCTGTGCCGCAAGCTGCCTCTAAAGCTCCATGTCCTCTTCAACTGCGCTGGTTTGATTCATATCACCACACATCAAGGATGAATCCAGTTTTGTGTTCTTGTTGTATAAATCAGGATCACATTGTGGCTCCCTATGCTTGGACTTCCTTTGCTCTGTTAACGCTGCAAGTTTATCTGAAAGAGGCTCACATGGGGGTCTCCACAGAACAAGTTCCATGCATGGACGATTCCTAAGATGGCAAAAAAGAGAAAAGAAAAATTTGGATATCAAATCAAAGCACACCATCAAGAATCCACAGTGTTTTAAAGGTTCATCTATAATCACATTCCTTTTACATAATTTGCTTATTTCTCGTGACATTCAGCATACTGCTCAAACCAGGCAATTAGGCTCACAGCCTACAGCTGGAAATGGTCTCTTAGTACAGGCTTAAAAATAAACAGAAAATAAGTCACTTCTGTCAATGCTCCAAATGCTACTCATTCTGCTGTTCATAAAGTATCAGACAGGCAAAAGGTGAACTTGTTTCATCCTCATTCACACAGCTAACACTATATCTGGTACATAAGATAAACAAGAAAAAAATATCCAGGGATGCTCAGCAAGTCAGGAGGGGTCGTTGTTAGAAAGAGTCAATATTTCAGGTGCCTTCTCAATCAGAAAAATGTCACAGATTTGAAATGTTAACATGGAGTTCTTCTCTCCACACCCAATTATTATTTTGTCAAGATTTCCAACATATGTAGGTAGCTCTTTATTTCTCCATTCCTATTAAATAAAACCTGTTTTCACAAAGGGTCTTATTTATATTAGCTTGGAACTACAGTAACGTGGTGAAAAAAATATGCTAGAAAAACAAACTATTGTATGATGGGAAAGGATATTTTTCAGTCTATATCAGGATTGACCATTTTTGCTCTGTCATCCATCTGTGACTATCCACTTTTGTTAGGGGATTCTAACCGACTTGAAATGCCTTAACACTTCTTTGTCACCTCCAAATCCTCCACCCCCCCCCCCCCCCCAAACTAACAAACTACCCCAACAGCCACAACCTATGACACATATTCCTATTTTCCAGTTCATCCTAGCCACCACCATCTCTGCAACATAAAACTAATTGTTTTTCTTCTCTGTCCCAATTCTGACAAAAGGGTTTTATTTTCAAAATCGTCCCCTGGCCCTTCAAGTGTTCCTCACATTTTCTATTTATTGTGAAAATGGAAGCAATAGTCCTTGCAACACTGATTGGCAATAATTGGGGCATTAAAAGTTAACTTTTATGCTTTATTAGCCATCCTTGTGGACTCACAGCAAGATATTCCAATTTGAACACGGGACTGATTTTTAGTCTGCAGACGCCAACGTTCTCCCATCCCACCCGTAGGTCCCCATAAAATAGCGTGGATCAACAATGAATCAAACTCACTCTTAACGTTCATTTGAAGAGGAAAAGTTGGTGAAAAGGGGAAATGCAACCTATCATAATTTAGACATGTGAAGCTGGTTAAATGGAAAAATGTTGGTCATACTTACAGGGATTCCATTATTGTATGAGGCAAAACTTCTTCCAGGCCATGTTTCAGTTCTTCTCGGAGAGATTCAGACAAGACCAGTACTGGCATATCTGAAATCTCAACCGTGTCAATTTCTGGATCATCTCTCCCATCCAGTCTGTAGAATGGAAATTACATTATAATACGTTAATAATGTGTAAGGATTAAACAACAAATTCACCCCGATCAATCTGCAAAATAACAGTTGGACCCACCACCTCTAGGAAAAGAAATCCTATGATTTCTGGAATGGAATCCATGCTAATTAAATCCCAAATGTTTAATTTGTGTATCTATTAATTTATGTTTAATTTGTGTATCTATCCACCGTAGGAGGAGCCATCTTGGGGAACGGGCTGCTAACCAGCAGCCGTCCGTTAATTTCACTTTTTTCTTTAGTTTTTAGTTAACTGTGTCTGTCTTTCCTGGGGAATTTGACTTTTCTTGTGGGGGGGTAATGGGGGAAACTATTTCTAGGTCTCTACCTGGTCGGTGAGGCAGCTTTTTCTCCAGGCTGCCCCGTCGACCCGTCCTCGTGGCCTACCAGCGGGCCTGGAGCGGCGTTTCCTGGCGGGGACTCCCCAGCACCTTCAGCTTCGGTGGCGGCACAGCGCTGGAGCGCTATCGTGGAGCGGAGCGGGCGATGCATTGCCTGGGTTGCCGCGCTGGATCGACGCGCTGGAGCTCCGGTATGCTGTGACCGCCGAGCTCAACACCTCCGGGCTGCGGGTCTGTGGAGCGGCCAGCGCCGACTTTAACATCGGGAGCCTCGGAGCTCCAAATCGGCGCGGCCTTGTCGGCTTCAGGTGCCACAGACTCCGGTAGGAAACCGGACATTCCAGCCGTCCCAGCTGCTGTGAGGACTCTCCCGACGCCGGGGCAACAGCACCCGGCAAGAACGGCCAGGAACACCGGGCCTCCGTAGAGGCAACTGTGGAGGCCTCAATAGGGCTGACTTTGGGGAGAACTGGGGTTGGGGACTGGACATTGTGCCTTCCCCCACAGTGGTAACCACTGTGGGGGGATGATTTTGTGTGTAGTGTGTAGTGTCTATGTTAGTCTATGTCCAAGATGGCAGTCGGAAGGGAGCGTGTACGCTGGCGCGGTTTGGCTGCCGCTGCTCTCCCTTCACATTGTGTTTCTGAATTTTTTTGTTGTCTTTTTTGGATCGAACGTCTCTTAAATTTATGTACTGGTGATGTCTTTATAACTTATTTTACTCTGATTATATGTTTCTTTGTTAAATTTTGTAAGGTGTCCTTGAGACTTTTGTATAGGCGCCGTTAAATAAAATCTATTATTATTATTATTATTATTTTGCCTCACAATTATCTCAGCAATGTACTTTAACATACTTATTAATTTGAAATGGCAATATTTTTGAAATTTTGCTGAAGGGATACCGCAGTCTCCAACATTATTTGTTTTAAACTCAAGCGCAGTAATTATTTTCTTCTAGACCTCCAAATTCTTATTTTCCTCCTGCCCATCAAAAGTAAAATATAATTTGTCTCTTCCTAAAATAGGTTTAAAGTGTTACCTCAAAATTAACATCTGCAAACAGATCTTTATGCAGTAAAATATTTCAGGAATGCTATCAAGAAGCTTCCTGGAACTCAAGCCATTGAGTACAAGGATTTCTTACTATATTGAGGATGGCAAGTGCACAATAGGTCCAGATTAACTAATTTCTCACAAGCTGCAGCACTTTACAAAAACACCACATGGTCAGAATAGGTTAAGGATGGAAGGCTGTAGCCTTCAATGACATGCCAACACCTCCAGCAGATTACAGAAACGGGATACAGATTCGACCACCTACCGATCTTCAATTTCCTTCAGCCTTTCCAGTCCGATTTGGTTTGGATCAGTTTTCACCTCCATGCAGCCCTCTTTGTTCTCAACCGCTCTATATTCCTGAGAGGTAGATTCATCCTGCCAGGAAGTGGAGGCAACATCAGATACCCCATTTCCCTGGGGACATGGAATGTAAGGCCAAGAGCTGCATGAAATGTTTCCCGAAGGTACCAGGTAATCCAGCATCTTCTCAGTTAAACGTTTCTTTTGAGCAGGAGCTCTGCGAGAGGATTCAGCAAAAAAATTAGTAGGATATACTATTTAAAAACGGCACCATTCATTTCCATGGCAAAAAAAAGAAAGAAATTAATTACCAAAAGCTACATGTGCTTTAGTTTAGTTTATTTAGTTTAGAGATACAGCGCAGAAACAGGCCCTTCAGCCCGCCGAGTCCGTGCCGACCAGCGATCTCCGCACACTAACACTATCCTGCACACTAGGGACAACTTACAATTTTACTGAAGCCAATTAACCTACACGTATTTGGAGTGTGGGTGGAAACTGGAGCACCCGGAAAAAACCAACGCAGGTCACGGGGAGATCTGTACAGACAGTACCTGTAGTCAGGATCAATCCCGGATCTCTGGTGCCTTAAAGTTACATGATACTCAGCCAGGTCATGGTTAACTTATGCTGGTAGCTTAGTTCTCCAAACAAATGATGCCTTTAGCCTACATAAAGTAGTTAAACTAGTTGCTGAGAGAGCATTGCAACTGATCTCGATTCTCTTGAGCTATAAGGGGTTGGAAGGGAAAGAAATAATAAATTAGCTTTTTATAAATTCTGGATTGGATTATTACAGTTATAATGATATGGGATAAATTTAGGGAGTGGGGAGGGCAGCAAAAAAGATCAATTGCTTGAAATCACAACCAAGCACTCGTAGATGTTGGCAGATTAAAAATCCTTGGACAAACCATCAAACTCCCTTTTAGAAAGTGTCCAGAATTTCTAATAGGCAATTTCTAATTTCTAAAGAGTCAATGCATTGCTATACAAATTAGCAGGATCATTCATTGTTCTGCATTTAATCAACCAAGGTGAACAATATAATTAGATTTCCCATTCAATCATTTCATGACCCAAACTGACAGATGTTAAAGTAAAATAACTCAACCAGTAATTTAAACTTAGCTCTTCCAAATTTGCTACCAAATATCTCAAGAAATACAGTACCCTCCATAATGTTTGGGACAAAGACTCGTCATTTATTTATTTGCCTCTGTACTCCACAATTTGAGATTTGTAATTAAAGAAATCACATGTGGTTAAAGTGCACATTGGCTGATTTTATTAAAAGGTATTTTTATACATTTTCGTTTCACCATGTAGAAATTACAGCAGTGTTTATGCATAGTCCGCCCATTTCAGGGCACCATAATGTTTGGGACACAGCAATGTCATGTAAATGAAAGTAGTCATGTTTAGTATTTTGTTGCACATCCTTTGCATGCAACGACTGCTTGAAGTCTGCGATTCATGGACATCACCAGTTGCTGGGTGTCTTTTCTAGTGATGCTCTTCCAGGCCTGTATTACAGCCATCTTTAGCTTATGCTTGTTTTGGGGGCTAGTCCCCTTCAGTTTTCTATTCAGCATATAAAAGGCATGCTCAATTAGGTTCAGATCGGGTGATTGATTTGGCCACTCAAGAATTGATTATTTTTTAGCTTTGAAAAACTCCTTTGTTGCTTTAACAGTATGTTTGGGATCATGGTCTTGCTGTAGAATGAACCGCCGGCCAATGAGTTTTGAGGCATTTGTTTGAACGAGCAGATAGGATGTGTCTATACACTTCAGAATTAATTATGCTATCACCAGTTGTATCATCAACGAAGATAAGTGAGCCAGCACCTTCAGCAGCCATACATGCCCAGGCCATAACACCCCCATCACTGTGTTCTACAGATGAGGTGGTATACTTTGGATCTTGGGCAGATCCTTTTCTCCTCCATACTTTGCTCTTGCCATCACTCTGATATAAGTTAATCTTCATCTCATCTGTCCACAATACTTTTTTCCAGAACTGTGGTTGCTCTTTTAAGTACTTCTTGGCAAACTGTAACCGGGCCATCCTATTTTTGCAGCTAACCAGTGGTTTGCATCTTGCAGTGTAGCCTCTATTTCTGTTCATGAAGTCTTCTGCGGACAGTTGTCATTGACAAATCCACACCTGAAGAGTGTTTCTGATCAGCCGGACATGTGTTTGGGGATTTATCTTTATTATAGAGAGAATTCTTCTGTCATCAGCTATGGAGGTCTTCCTTGGCCTGCCAATCCCTTTGTGATTAGTAAGCTCACCAGTGCTCTCTTTCTTCTTAATGATGTTCCAAACAGTTGATTTTGGTAAGCCTAAGGTTTGGCTGATGTCTCTAACAGTTTTATTCTTGTTTCTCAGTCTCATAATGGCTACTTTGACTTTCATTGGAACAACTTTAGTCCTCATGTTGATAAACAGCAATAACAGTTTCCAAAGGTGATGGAAAGACTTGGTGCTGAGCGCGCTCTTATACCTGCATTGAGGCAATTACACCTGAGCAATTACAAACACCTGTGGAAGCCATATGTCCCAAACATTATGGTGCCCTGAAATGTGGGGGGGACTATGTATAAACACAGCTGTCATTTCTACATGGCGAAACCAAAATGTATACAAATACCCTTTAATAAAATCTGACAATGTGCACTTTAACCACATGTGATTTTTTTCTATTACAAATCTCAAATTGTGGACTACAGCGGCAAATAAATAAATGATGGGTCTTTGTCCCAAATATCTTTCCTTACCAAAGACAACCTACCAACCCCAGCATTCAATACCTCAGCTGTGTGCTGTGTCCCAATCTCCCTACTACAAAAGTACTATTTCATAAGCTCATTAGTCATAAGAGCAGAATTAGGCGTTTCAGTCCAGCAAGTCTACTCCACCATTCAATTGTGGCCGATCTAGCTTTCCCTCTCAACCCCATTCTTCTGCCTTCTCCCTGTAACCTTTGAGGGAGTGGCACAGTGGCGAAGCGGGATGGCACGGTAGAGTTGCTGCCTTGCAGCATCAGAGACCCGGGTTCGATCCTGACTACGGGTGATGTCTCTACGGAGTTTGTACGTTCTCCCCATGATTGCCTGGGTTTTCACCAGGTGCTCCAGTTTCCTCCCACCCTTCAAAGATGTACATGTTTGTAGGTTAATTGCCTTCTGTAAATTGTACATTGTCTCTAGCGCGTGAGATAGTGTTATTGTACGGAGTGATCATTGGTCGGCAGAGTCAGTGGGCCGAATTGCCTGTTTCCATGCTGTAACTCTAAAGTCTAAAGAACATTGATTTCCTACTATTTCCATCTGAGAATCTTACCCAGATCCAGAAAAATGTCGGCAAACAAAATGTAGCAATGCAGCCATGCAACCCAAACAACGTACAACACAAACTCTTTCTTGAAGCCTTTTTGTAAATAGTAGATCCAAGGTGACATTTTGCTGTTGAACATAACCCGATAAGCAAGATGATTCAACAGATCATGTGAATCAACCAGAAACTACATAGAAATTAAATGTTTGAATTGTGCATTTACCTTGATTGATATTAGTTCATAAAAATTTGCAGAACAAAAGACATGCCATCCTTTTGCTGCATCATATCCCCGTAGCTTCTAACTCACTTTGACTCCAACTGATTTTGTATTCTCCCTACATTTAAATCATCCAAATTCTTTTTTTTAAATGAGCAGAGAGTTAAGCCATTGTTCACAATCGTTAGGAGGTCCTCGTTGGAGGCATGTTCATCACTATCACATAAGATCAACATTCCAGCAATTTATAATGAAAATGTAGGGCAAACTCAATGGCAAGTATGAATATTAAATATCCACCAGCATTTTTTTGCCTCAAATTCCGATAACATTTCAAAACAGTTTTGCAATTTTACTCACTCTTCTTCCTCCTGCTCCCGCTTGTGCTTCCTTCTGGAACAAAACTCATTCCTCCTATTTAAAAAGGAGAAATCTATGTTAGTTGAAAGAGGAAAGCTATAAAATAATTATTAATTAAATTAGCATTTTGACTTCCTTAAAATTTAAAAATCACACCAAATGTATTCTACCTGCTTAAGAGAGTGATTTTTCTATAAAACTGTAAAGTGATGTTGTAGAATTCTTTTAGGCTCCAAAGTGCCATTGGTAATCTAATTCCCGAAGATCCTCAAAAAGTTAGTTTTGGGACACAGCATATCACTTTCTTTTGAAAGCAGAAACACACTGGTGCAGATTTCAAATACAATTAGGCACACACCATTTTTAATTAGTGGGCAATGGTCACTTTGCAGTGCATCATATCCGCAGTGCGTGCTTTCATAAGCCAAGGAGCACTGTAGGTAAATGGCATGTGCAAGTAACAGAGACTGGGGCAGACACAGTCACATAATGCCGTCCCACTGACATCATAAAGAGTGTCATGCAGAGTCATTGACCCCAGCGACACAGTAAGGTTCAGAGTCTGCAACCAAGTTTTGTGTTGAAATATCGGCTTCTGTTAGGACTGTGGGACAACAGTGGTAACGTGGTGGTTAAGTGAGCAAACTAGTAACTCAAATGGTCTGGACTAACAGGCCAGAGAAAATTCAGTAGATATCAGATTTTTAAATAAAATACTTAGTAGCGACACTCATAAAATTAGCAGATCGCCATGAAAACGGATTTGTTTCAACAATTTGCTGCCATTTCAGGTGGTCAGTTAAGGTCTAGTACATTAACCGTTAGTGATCTACTCTTCATGGGTGGAAACCTGCCATTCATACCCAGTTTGGCCTACACACGACTCCACACATTTACAGAGACTTAAACTCACTGAAGTGACCTCTGCTTAGGGGGCAATTAGGGTTGGACAATAAATAGTGGCACTGCTAATGTCCACATTCTGATATTTTTTTTAAATTGTTATTTTTTTAAATTCCTATCATTCTAGGCCACAACTCTGTTCAATGGTAACTAATAAAGATTTCCATAACAACCAAATGAACTGTTCCAAGTAAGTCAAAAGCACCAGAGGTTTGAATGCAGAGAGAGGCTGGTGATTCTGATACCTTACAAATAACCCACTCTCCAGTCTGTCATAAACCACCTCAATCAACCCTGCCATCAAGGATTCTCCATTCCACTCCCCAAAAGCTCATTTTTAAATTTTTCTTGTACCTGGTACCACCACCCCTCTCAATTTTGAATTTCTCCAATGCACAATACACATTGGCAGCCACCTTGGATCTCCATAGTATGATGCATATTTTCTGGCATCAATTACAAAATGCTTTGGAAGGTTAATTCACATTAAGACTGCCTATTGTTGGTAAACACTGAAATCAACTGGTAATACAGGTGTTCTGCATTTAGGTGAGAACTAGGTTAGGAATTTGCCCATGCAATCGAATAGAACGCCAAATATCTTTATTAAGATTCATGTGTGGAAGAACTACACTTCTAGTTTTAATATTAGATTCAGCGCAGAAACAGGCCCTTCGGTCCACTGAATCCGCGCCGACCCAGTGATCCCCATACACTAACGTTATCACTATCCTACGCTAAGGACAATTTATAATCTTTACCAAAGCCAATTAACCTACAAACCTGTATGTCTTTGGAGTGTGGGAGGAAACTGGAATACCTAGAGAAGATCCACACGGTCATGGGGAGAACGTACAAACTCCGGACAGAGAGCACCCGTAGTCAGGATCAAACCCAGGTCTCTGGCTCTGTAAGGCAGCAAATCTACCGCTGCATCACCATGCTGCTACTTCAATGAAGTATTGGAGGACAATTGGCTACCTGTGAAATTGCTCTTCATCAAATCCATGCTTTCAAGAAGGGAAGGGTTAGATATTGGACTGGAGAATAAAAGGTAGGAAGGCTTTGCGACAATGTAAATAATTCCCAGGCATTGAAAGAAGAAACATAATTAACATAAACAATGGTTTGACAAAGGGTCTTCGATGTGAAATGTTAACTCTGTTCCTTTCCTCACAGATGCAGCTGACCTGCTGGTTATTTTCAGCTTTTACATAATGTAATTGTGATACTGGAGATGAGTGGCAGAGATTAATTTGAAAACTCATTCTTGCAATAAGTAAAGTCTCCATATGTTGATAGTTATTGAAGTAACCAGAAACACAGCATTTAAAGAACCAAAACAACCAAGAGATATATATAGTAACATATCGGGGCAGGTGTAATACGTCAAGTAGTTCTAATACAATCTCTCTGCATATGGAATACTTGGGTTATATAACAGGATTATCTCGTTTTCTACCTGTAAACATTATTTTTAGCACCTTCGGTAAACATAGTATTTATTGACATTACAACCAAACATCACCACAGTATCCATTCTGGAATGTTTTAATTAAATAACAGCAAAACCGGCATTGTTTCTTCACTGTCTTGCAGCATTGTCTGCCTTACAGCATTGTGGGTACACCCACACTTACAGGTTTAGAGGTAGCTTACCACCACCTTCTCAGAGGCAATTAAATACTTGCTCAATCTTTGAAGACCACATCTCTTCAATTTAGGAAAAAGGGAACAAGAGTCACCAATTAAATCACAACAGTCAAGGGCCAAAATTGAAGACATTCCTGTTTCAAAATCCTGGCGCAGCTTTCATATGCGTTTTTACTGAAAATCTCCAGGCAAAATATATTCATCCAAGTTAAAATTGTACTGTAACTTTTTTTATCCTCCTCTAGCTCCTCGCCATCAAGTAAACAGGGAAAATACTTAATTGTTGCTATAATAGTCCTGAGTGAGCCAATACAATAGAGGCAATAGAAAGTAATGGTGTTAGATGTAGGATCATTCTGCAGAAATCTTTCCACTGACTGGATAACACACAACAAAAGCTTTTCTCTGTACCTCGGTACACGTGACAAGAAACTAAACTGATTACTGAAACATTAAAGGTTTTTTTTTTAATTCCTTAATTGTGTAACCTTCTCCCTGGATTAAACACAAGCAACACCCAAACTTTGCTCATACTATCAACAATGCCGAGTTCGACCAACTTCCATCCAAAGACAGTGATAAAGACTCTCAATACTCACATGGGCATGTGCCTAAATTCATAATTTGCAGTAGATCTCATTCCATTCAAAGGATTGCATACGGGAGGCTCCATAGCAATGTCCATGTTTTCATGCATACCATCTGTCTGCCTAAAGCCGTTTCCATTTAGTTGTAAAGTGGGATTACAATACACTGGTATGAAGCATTCCGACTGCTGCTTTGGATTCTGGATGTGTGCTGCTGAATGTGATGCATTTCTCCCATACACTTCCAATCCAGGTGACTGAAACAGCTGTCTGCTTGAGGGTGCCAAGGAGCTGTAACAGAGACTGTGTGCCATCACCATAGCAGGTAATGCACTCGAGTGTTCAGATAAACGTCAGTCCCTGTCACAAAAAAAAGCGTTACAATGTCAGAAGATCCACTACAGAAAGATACTTCTCCTATGCAATTCTCAGGCAGAATTACCAAAACATTGCACACAAAGAAATGAGCATGCTGATTTAATTAAGCCATTATCGAAACACTCAGTTCATTTCCATAGCTTTCTTTAGAGCAATAAAAGGCTCCAATAATCCAGACCGCTTGCATTGCCATGTGAATATATCGCTATATATATATATATATGTATAATAACACAGGTTATAAAACTGGCGACATTAAACTCCTTTTTATTCTATCGCTAGTATTGAGGACTGCACTGATTACTCATGCAATTTCTGTTTTCTTAAACTAATTCCCACCATACCAAATAGAATTCTACCCTCATGAGGACACTCCAAGTACTTCACTTCAAGGGCTCAATACCACAGGTACAAGGAATTGTATCCATCAAGATATATACTAATGACATCACAAACATCACAGTGACACTGGTAGATGCACCCTCACCCAGCATGCATTTCTTCCCAGTCTAATGCACTTACAATTAATAGGGTTTGACGTGATATTTTAATAATCTTGCTGCTCAAACTTCGCTTGCGTAAATATTATTGATGTACAAAGTTAAATGCGAACACAATCAAGAGAGAAAGATTGCTTGAACTCCGGTGAGCGTTTCCCTATTCAATAAATTCATTCACAATTTTTAAATTGTGGTATGGTGGGAATGAGTTTAAGAAAATTCAACAGCACTTCCCCAACATAATTGCCAGAAATCCGTACTTCTTTTGAGAATCCAAAATTAATCAGCCTTGAATGTTTTCACCAACTGAGCATAAACAGATTCTGAATAGCAATCCAAATATACAAACTGTACAGCGAGGAACTTCTCTTGTTCTTAATCCAAAATGGCCTTTAACCTGAGATTACTCTCGTACGTTGTTAGCTCGCCTAAATATCCTCTCAGTATGCACACTTTCAGGCGTTCAGAGTCTTATGCTTCATTGAGATCACCTATTCTTCTACACTCCAGACAATGTCTTAGACAACCACATTGCCATAGGAATCAATGAAATTCATTATACCAATTGCAAGTTAACAAAAAAGCCTATCTGGCTTCTGTCAGAATGAATAGGTACCAATCAAAAATCGCCACTTAATTAAGAATCTGCTCACGGTGCAGTTCCTCCATTGACCCCCTGTTAAATTTTAGCATCTGATGTCTTCAATAGAAAAACAAACAAATGGAATCTTGGTTTTATATTTAAAGGCATAGAATATTAACATCATAATTTAAACCCCATCCCACCTCTGTCCTTACAATAAAACTATAATAAAACTACAATAAAAAAGTTAATTGTAGAACAAAGTTTGGGCTAGGGGGCTTGCAATAACAAGTTTTGGTAAATACATCTGATAACAAAATATTAAAAATGCTGGAACTGAAACAAAAAGAAAATGCAGGACAATTAGGAGATCAAGCAGAACCTGTGGCAAGAAACTTAGCTAATGTTCCAGTCATTTACCGTTCTTAGAGATTAGAGAATAAAAAAAACTATAGAGAAGGGAGTGGGAAGGAAGAAGAGTATATAGAATAAAAGGATAAAGAATGACTGAATGTCTTTTCCTCAACTATAATTTCCCCTTCAGTACTTGTGGACAGGTCAGTTACACCATTCACACACTTGACACCAGATCCGATACAGACACTATTCCAGGTTCGGTCATGAAAAGAGATTACTAGGAGGACAGAGAAAAAGATTCAAGAAAATGCTCAGAGCCTCTGAAGATATGCAACAACCCGATTGACTCCTGGTAATCTCTAGCCCATGACAGCTTAAAGCGTAGAAGCAGAATTCACACTATAAGAGAACCAAGACCAGGCATTTGTATCACAAAGGCCCTCCACAAGTGGCAGAATTAGACCACCTCAGCAGCTACCTATTTGTCTACCCTATCTGCCACCATCTGCCCCTTCTGCAGCTTGACTGGCCAATTCTCATACTGACCCTGTTGGTTTAGTGGGCTCTGAAGTGGCTGGAGTGGAAATTGATCACCAATTTCAAGAGACTGCATAAGATGACGAAAACAGGTGACAGGACTCTCAATCTTTTCTGATCCATTTCCAGCATTTCTGCTCTCAGTTCTTAGCCCACTCACCCTCCCTCCCTCCTTTTCCAGTATTCCTAAGCAATGTGCTCTGCCTCGGGTTTTCCATCTTCACTCCCCTCACAACTCTTTCCCCTGTAACTGCAGGACACTCAGCACAGAATAAAAGATCAGAAAATACAGATAAGAGGAATCTGAAAGACTGAACAGTAACAGTTCTACCCAAGACGCAAGAAATAGTTGAAAGTTGTGAACACAACCCAGTTCATCACACAAACCAGCCTCCATCCACCCCCCACCCTATCAATCGACTCTATCCCTGCTTCATGCTTAACCTTACCCGCTGCCTCGAGGATATAAAGTGTTGGATGGCCCAGAACTTCCTCCAACTAAACGAGAGTAAGTTTGAGGTCATCCTTCTCGGCCCCTCGGACTCAATCAAAATGATAGCAGGCAGCCTTGGAGGCCTTACCCTACTACTCAAACCTCACGTCAAAAACCTTGGCGTGATATTTGACTCAGCACTGAAATATGACAAACAAGTCAATGCCGTGGTAAAAGCTAGCTTCTTTCTGCTTCGGACGATAGCTAAAATAAAACAATTTCTCCACTTTGATGACCTCGAAAAGATCATCCACACATTTATCTCCTCCCGCCTAGATTACTGCAACTCCCTTTACACTGGCATCAGCCAATCTTCCATGTCCCGCCTGCAACTGGTCCAAAACGCCGCAGCGAGACTCCTGACGGGCACCCGAAAAAGGGACCACATCACCCCGATCCTGGCCTCTCTCCACTGGCTCCCTGTGCGGTTCCGTTTGCATTTCAAGATCCTCCTCTATGTCTACAAAGCCCTCAATGGGCTTGCCCCCACCTACATTAAAAGTCTTCTCACCCACCACTCCACCTCCAGGTCCCTCAGATCGGCCGACTTGGGGTTGCTGAATATCCCGCGGTCTAGGCATAAGCTCAGGGGCGACCGTGCCTTTGCGGTTGCAGCTCCTAGACTGTGGAATAGCACCCCCCTTCCCATCAGAACTGCCCCCTCCATCGACTCCTTAAAGTCAAGACTAAAAATTTATCTATACTCCCAAGCCTTTCTTGACGTCCTCTGAGCGAGGGCTATATGTATATATGTATGTAGTTTGTTTGTTTATACCATTCTTATAACAAATGTAAAGCACTTTGGCCAAATGTGCTATATAAATAAATGTGACTTGACTTGACTTCATGCTGCCGATGGGAAAGCAGCCAACATATTCAAAGACAACTCGCAACCCAGTCAATGCCTCTTCTCACATTGGGCAGAAGGTACAAAAGCTTGAAAGCATGTACGACCAGATTAAAAAATGGCTTCTTCCCTGCTGTTATCAGGCTCTTGAACAAATCCCCCACATGCTACGGGCAAATTAGGTCCTTGAACATTTTTTATCTGCACTTTCTCTGCAGCTGTAATACTATATTCTGTTTTGTCTTTTGCACTACCTGATGTTCTCCCATATATTAGGATCTGCCTGGATAACATGCAAAAAGCCTTGTCACTGTATCTTGACACACGTTACAGTAATAAACCAATAACTATTTTACTCCACAGATGCTGCCTGAACTGTTGAGTATTTTCACAATTTATTTCAGATACACCTTCCCATTTACCTCCACCCTTCCTGACATACAGGGACCCAAGTCCACTTTCCCATTTTTTTGTACTTTAAATTTAATATCCTGCATGCTCATGATGTGGTCTCAACACACTTGAGAAAATTGAGTGACTTCATTGCAGAACATTTGTTCAGCCCAAGAGTGGACTTCCAGTTACCTAATTCTTTAATTCTCTAGACAACTCCAATCTGTGTTTGGCCTCCTACGCTTTTCCAACAAAGCTCAAGGAACAGCACTCATCTTCAGACAATGCAGTCTTTAACAAGTTCAGATGTTCAGCTGCTCCAGCCGTAAATCCTATAGCTTTAGTTGTTTAAGTTGTTCATCAGTCACTGAAAGTAAGCCAATTTGTGAGAGGATTTGAGTTTAGGAGCAAGGGGGTCCTACTGCAGTTGTACAGGGCCCTGGTGAGACCGCACGGTAATAATGTATTGTCTTTCCGCTGACTGGTTGGCACGCAACAAAAACTTTTCACTGTACCTCGGTATACGTGATATAATAAACTAAATATGTTCATCAGTTCCCATTCCTCACCAACCGTACGTAAGTCGTGCAATTAACCATTCAAGTTATACGGAGGTCGCAGGACTTCTCTGCCTTCGCAGCCAGTGAGGTGGCCACACACAGCGCGTTGGGACTTCCGAGCCTTTGGAACTGAACCGGATTGTAAACATTTACGTCCGCTAGTAGGCAACATGAACAGGATTCTTGGAGTTGACGGTAGATGGAGGGGAAATAATAAAGAGTGTGCAACAGAGTGGTTTGGGCGATTGGGTTGGGGACATGCTACAGGACTGGCTTGGCAAACATCAGCGCAGATGTCATAAACACCCCTACATGCACGGTGCAGATCTGCTGTTTATATTTGTGACACACAACGGCACCGACGCACAAGTGAAAAGCTGTGCAGCAGCGAGAGTGGCTGCAAGGCGTGCAACCGCCGATAAAGCGGCCGACCCGCGACACTCGCCGCCCCTCAGCGACCCCGGACCCTCGACACTCCCCATAGCGATCGCCGACCCGACCCTCCCCTCCCCTCCCCTCAGCGAGAGTGCGGACCCTCGACATTCACCGGGAACGCGGTTCCTCGACACTCCCCACAGCCAACGGACAATTCAGACGCCCCCTCGGCCGAGTGCGAGTAACAGCGCCGAGGTTTATTACTCTGTGCCACCGACCTGCGCGCCAGTTCCCCGCCGCTCCTCTCCCTCAGTTGCCGCCGCCTTGTCCCCAACGGCTCACACGGCGTCCTCCCAAACGCCCGCTGCGATTGGCTGCTGAATTACACCCGATCATGCGCGTTGCCGCGATCGCCATCTTTGTTCGGGGCACAACGGCTGGAAGGCGGCAGTTCGCCATCTTTGCTCTGGAAGGCTGTTGATCGCCATATTTTTGCGGGGCAAATCGGCTGTCGGGCTGTGGGTCGCCATCTTTGTTCGGGGCAGAGCGGCTGGAGCGCATCAGACCACCATTGTTGTTAAGGGCAGAACGGGTTGGGAGGACTAGATCGCCATCTTTGTCCGGGGCAGAGCGACTGGAAGGGGCGAGTCGCCATCTTTGTTCGGGGCAGAGCGACTGGAAGGGGCGAGTCGCCATCTTTGTTCGGGGCAGAGCGATTGGAAGGGGCGAGTCGCCATCTTTGTTCGGGGCAGAGCAGCTGGAGTGCAGCAAGTCGCCTGCATCTTGGTTTGGTTACCGGCGACAGCGCTATCGATGAAGCTGATCTATTGTGTTCTGGTCAAAGTCCCTTCAAGTTACGTTTTACATTGTTTTGTGAGGAAACACGATAAAATCTGTTACACATTTTTAAATTTTAAATTGGCGTAAATTCGGCGAGGGTTCACTGTTGCTTTACTTTAAAGATAACTTCTCAGCAAGTATCAAGACACGGTTGAAGTCAATAACAGGATATCCTCATCAACGATTTATCAAATTATTTTGAAAACTTCCGGACGTGTCTCCACTGTTCGACAACGTGACAACAAAATCTGGGCTTCCCTATCGATGAAAATAGCTGTTTACAGATATCGCACATAATGTGCATGAATTGGTATTTGTTTGTCAATGACCTGTGTAACGTGATGCAGTGGATGTCTTTGTGTGTTCTCCGGGCAAATCGTACCATTCATCATGGGTACAATCAAACCATACATGGGTACAAAGCGAACTACATCTCTCCAGAGATCATAACATCATAAGTGATAGGAGTAGAATTAGGCCATTCGGTCCATCAAGTCTACTCCGCCATTCAATCATGGCTGATCTATCTCTCCCTCCTAACCCCATTCTCCCGCCTTCTCCCTATAACCTCTGACACCCGTACTAATCAAGATGCTGCCTGTCCTGCTGAGTTACTCCATCTTTTCGTGTCTATCTTTGAAATAATCCCTTGGATTATGTTGGCTGTTTTCCCGTGACAGTGTGAAATGAAGATGGAGTCAATGGGTGGAGAGGTGGAAGCTAGTTTCTATCATGGGCTGGGCTGCATCCACGTCTCTTTCAGCAGTCTTTTTGGTAAACAGTTGCCAAATTAAGTTGGGATGCATTCTGATAGACAATAGGTCCATAAGTAGGCCATTCGGCCCTTCGAGCCAGCACCACCATTCAATGTGATCATGGCTGATCATCCCCAATTAGTACCCCGTTCCTGCCCTCCCCATATCCCCTGACTCCGCTATTTTTAAGACCCCTATCTAGCTCTCTCTTGAAAGCATCCAGAGAACCTGCCTCAACTGCCCTCTGAGGCAGAGAATTCCACAGACTCACCACTCTGTGAGAAAAAGTGTTTCCTCGTCTCTGTTCTAAATGGCTTACTCCTTATTCTTAAACTGTGGCCCCTGGTTCTGGACTCCCCGAACGTCGGGAACATGTTTCCTGCCTCTAGCGTGTCCAAGCCCTTAACAATCTTATATGTTTCAATGAGATTCCCTCTCATCCTTCTAAAACTCCAGAGTGTACAAGCTCAGTTGCTCCATTCTCTCAGCATAAGACAGTCCCGCCATCCCGGGAATAAACCTTGTAAACCTACGCAGCACTCCCTCAATAGCAAGAATGTCCTTCCTCAAATTAGGGGACCAAAACTGCACACAATACTCCAGGTGTGGTCTCACTAGGGCTCTGTACAACTGCAGAAGGACCTCTTTGCTCCTATATTCGATTCCTCTTGTTATAAAGGCCAACATGCCATTCGCTTTCTTCACTGCCTGCTGTACCTGCATGCTTACTTTCATAAACTGATGTACAAGGACCCCCAGATCCCGTTGTACTTCCCCTTTTCCCAACTTGACGCCATTTAGATAGTAATCTGCCTTCCTGCTTTTGCTACCAAAGTGGATAACCTCACATTTATCCGCATTAAACTTCATCTGCCATGCATCTGCCCACTCCCCCAACCTGTCCAAGTCACCCTGCATTCTCATAACATCCTGCTCACAGTTCACACTGCCACCCAGCTTTGTGTCATCTGCAAATTTGCTAATGTTACTTTGAATCCCTTCATCCAAATCATTGATGTATATATTGTAAATAGCTGCGGTCCCAGCACCGAGCCTTGCGGTACCCCACTAGTCACTGCCTGCCATTCTAAAAGTGACCCGTTAATCCCTACTCTTTGTTTCCTGTCTGCCAACCACTTCTCTATCCATGTCAGCACTCTACCCCCAATACCATGTGCCCTCATTTTGCCCACTAATCTCCTATGTGGGACCTTATCAAATGCTTTCTGAAAGTCCAGGTACACTACATCCACTGGCTCTCCCATGTCCATTTTCCTAGTTACATCTTCAAAAAATGCCAGAAGATTAGTCAAGCATGATTTCCCCTTCGTAAAATCGATCGGAGACTTTCTACGGTGCATATGCAGAATTGATGACTGAGCCTTTCAGAAAGGTCAATCTGATGTCTGCAACGGCGACCATGGGTACAGGTGCTCTCGAGCCTAATAGGCAGATGGCGTCTTTCCACTGACCATCTGTTGAAAACGACATTGAGCTTGTCGGGAGGGGCACATAATACTTTCACTTTGTAGCCTATTATAGCGTGCAAGAGTTGTTAGATCCACATTCATGCTGCAAAAATGAAGTAGCAGTCAATTAGTGACCCGGCAGCTGGAGGGATGAGGATAAGTGCTGAACTCACTTGGGTATTAATACACAGAGGATTCTTGTGATACCTCTTTGCTCACTGGCTGCAAGTCCATTTCCAGAAACAAAAACTAGGTTGCTGTTTTGATGAAATGCCAAATACTAAATTTAGGCCCTGTTCATTCTCACAGGTGTATAAAAATAAAATGTTATGGCACTGCTTTGAAGAGGTTCAGTGAAGATCTCGCCAATTATCTAGATGAATAATTATCCTTCAAGTAACACTGGTCATTATAGCATTGGTGTCTGTATGATTTGTCATATACAAATTGATTGCAGTATTGTATACTTGCTTGGCTACAGAACAGTTTGAGATAAACTAAGCTTGTGAAAGGCAATATTTAACTGAATTACTTCATTCAATACCTCTCAAGATCTTTTTTTTTTTTTTTGATTAATATTTTTATTAGAAGCAAACATATTATAAAGTATAGTAACATATTATAATAGAAAAAAAAACTTTTCATATACATCAATCATACATTATTAAAATTGTCAGTTGTCAATTAATTCTGCTTCTAGTGTTTTTTTTTGTATAGATAGAAAAGGAGAGGTAGAAAGAAGAAAGCATTACAAATATCGAGGAAAAAAAAAAGAGGTGGAATGAGTTACTTATAATACGTCATTGGAGATAAGTTCGTAGGTTATGTAATATAATTTTACATCTAATCCTGAGTTCAAGCTTCAGTTGGGTTTTCGTGCTGGGCCCATCTATCCCTTCAAATAGTTAATGAATGGAGCCCATACTTTTAACAAAAAGTTCTTGTTTGTCCATTAAGACAAGTCTAATTCTTTCTAGATGTAGGGTCTCCGACATTTCCACAATCCACATTTTAATTGTGGGGGTTTATAGGACCTTTCCAAAATTTTAATATTAATTTTTTCCCATCCTCTCAAGATCTTAATGAAGTATTAACATGAATTGTTTAGGGGGTGCAGCGATAGACTTGCTGTCTGGCAGCGCCAGAGACCTGGGTTCATTCCCGACTACGGGTGCTATCTGTATGGAGTTTGTACAATCTCCCCATGACCGTGTGGGTTTTCTCCGGATGTTCCGGTTTCCTTCCACACTCCAAAAACGTACAAGTTTGTAGGTTAATTGACTTTGGTAAAATTGTGAATTGTCTCTTATGTGTAGTATAGTGCTAATGTACGGGGATCGCTGGTTGGCGCGGACTCTGTGGGCCGAAAGGCCTGTTTCCAACCGTATCTCAACTAAAATGAAGATTGTGCAGACTTGTTCACAGGGTCACAAAAAAAGACACAAAGTGCTGGAGTAACTCAGCGGGTCAGGCTGCTTATCTGGAGAACATCGACAGGGGATGTTTAACGTCAGGACCCTTCAGACTGTGTAGGAAAGAACTGCAGATGCTGGTTTAATTTGAAGGTAGACACAAAATGCTGGAGTAACTCAGCGGGACATTCTGGAGAGAATGAATGGGTGACACCGGGTCGAGACCCTTCTTCAGGCTGATCGGAGCAGGGGGATAAAGCTGGAAGAGAGGTGGGGGCAGGACAAAGACAGGTGAGTGATAGGTAGATACAGGTGAGGGGGTGACAAAAGAGATGGGAAGAAAACAAAAGGCTGTGAGGTGAAGAGACAACGAGAGAAGAGGCATGAAATGCTAAGTCGGAAGAAGGGATATAGGGGGAAGGGGGAAAAGATTGTTGTTGGTTAGTTATCTAAAATTGGAGAACTTTCCAGGCTTTGTCCCGCCCCACCTATCCTCCAGCTTTTTCCCAACTACTATAATCGGTCTGAAGAAGGGTCCCGACCCGAAACGTTGCCTATCCACCTTCTGCAGAGATGCTGTCTGACCGGCTGTGTAGTTCTGGCAATTTTATGTAAACCAGCATCTGCAGTTCCTTGTATCAACTTTTTAACCACCTTGTGTTCACAGAAGATGCTGGCAGAAAAGTTTATTTGTAACCTGATCGCTGTTTTTTTGCCACCGTGACGGGCATCAGGTGGCTGAGTGACAGAAAATGTATGAGAATATCTTATAAGTAGGGAGTCTCAAAATAATGGATCAGCCATGTAGCTTTGAGGCAGGAAATTCTTGTCTTAGTAAGCCGTAATCTTTATAGTGTAGAACCTCTCTACCATGAATGCTCAGTCATTGAGAATACTCAAAACGGGGATCAATAGATTTTGGCATTAAAGCTGACAGACGGATCAGGTGGGAAAGTGGATTCAATGTCCAAGATTTTCTCGAGCAGTAGAGCAGCCTCAGTCAGCTGGGTGGCTTGCTTTCCCTTCTTAAATTATTGATCTGAGATTCTTAGATTCTATTTAAAATTAACCTCACAAAATGGCAGAAACCAGTTAGAGGTCCAAGAGTCCAGAGTGTTTTATTGTCATATCTTTCAAACAGAACTATTACATTCTTACTCACAGCAGCACAACAGAACATGTAAACATAGTACTCTGCAAACAATATATATCTATTTTTTTAAATAAACAGATAATAAGAGTGCAAAAAAACAAAACCATTGCCCCCCCAAGTCTATGCGTGGAAAGGAACTGCAGATGCTGGCTTATACCGAAGATAGACACAAGGTGCTGGAATAACTCAGCGGGTCAGGCAGCATCTCTAGAGATTCTGAAGAAGGGTCCTGACCCAATAAGTCAACCATCCTTTTTCTCCAGAGATGGTGACTGACCTGCTGAGTTACTTCAGTACTTTGTGTCGAGCCCCAAGACTATGTAGTTCAGGGCTTATTCGGAAGTTGTTGTGTTTAATAGCCTGATAAGTTACGGATATGGGGAATTGCCAATTGCTTCCTTACCCCAATCTAAAATTTTAATTTTCGGAAAGCTAAGCGGTGGCAAAGGTTTTTTAGATGAATTGCTCATAGAATGAATGTGAAAGGAAAATGAATGTGCTGATATATTATAAAACTTGTACATAAAATACAATGCCATGTCTGCACTGTGAATTATGACATGAATGAATAGTATTATATATTGCCAATGTATATTTTGTGGGGAACAAAATGTTTATCAAATTCAAATTATATCACAAATATTTTAACGAATCCTGTCTAGGGGATCATACAACCTTTCATCCCCGAGGCCAAATCTGCAATGAGTTCATACCAACATACACCTGACTGAATACCAAAAGAAAAAGATGACTATGTTTTAAACAGATTTTAGTTGTGTTGTACAAAACACAAACGTTAAAAGTTGGATTTTTTTGAAATTGTAAATATTACCAATTTGAAATGAAACAGAAAATTCTGGAAATACTCGGCAGGTCAGGCAGCATCTGTGGAAAGAGTGACAGAGATAGCCTTAACCACGTTTCTCATCCCACTTGTGCAGCCTGATCTGCTCAGTGTATCCAGCATTTTATGATTTTATTTTCAGATGCTCCGCAGTTGCATTAAAAACATTTTTTACAGTGAGAAAACAAGTTTGTATTGAGTTGCAAAGATGAGGACGGTACGGGCGGCAGGGTGGCGCAGCAGTAGAGGTGTTGCCTTACAGCGGTAAAGACCCGGGTACAATCCTGACTATGGGTGCTGTCCGTACGGAGTTTTTACGTTCTCCCAGTGTCCGCGTGGGTTTATCCGGGTGCTCTGGTTTCCTCCCACACGCCAAAGACGTACAGGTTTGTAGGTTAATTGCCTTTGTTAAAAAAATTGTAGACTGTCCCAAGAGAGTGGAATAGTGCTAGCGTATGGAGTGATCGTGGCCGGCACGGATTTGGTTGGCCAAATGGCCTGTTTCTGCGCTGTATCCCTAAAGTCTAAAATATAGGCTGTCCATGGGTAAAGGACAGGTTAGGTTTTTACAGGCGTGGAGAAGTCAAATTGGTCCATAAGTGGGAAGATCCTCAATGATCACTCAATATGCTAACCATACCTCCACAGTGTTGTAATGATTGCCGTCAAAGCACATAGACTGATAGTAAAGAACAATTTTCTAAAAGTGAAGAGGAAACTAGTTTTGCATTCATAGGAACAAACGTATGTATGTACTTAGAACTTTTGAATTTATAGTTCTTGTGTAGGAGTGTCCATAACCTGGGGATGGCTTGTACACAAAAGGTAAAAATATAGCCAGAATTAGGTGTGATAATAGAATGTGAGCCTTTACCGCAATGAGTGTGGAGTACAAAAGTAAAGAAGTGCTGATGCAACTTTTGTTGCATCAGGAAAGATGTACAGGTATTACAATGGACCTGGAGGCTGTGCAGAGAAGATTCACTCATTTGATTCCCGGAATGAAGCAGTTGATGCATAAAAAGAGGTTGAACAGGTGAGTCTGTACCCATTGGACTTCAGGAGAGTGAGAGATGATCTTTTGAAGCAGTAGATTAACCATATAACCATATAACCATATAACCATAACAGCACGGAAACAGGGCATCTCGGCCCTTCAAGTCCGTGCCGAACATTTAAATTTTTTTTTCTTCTTTTTTTTCCTCTGGAATTCTCTGCCTCAGAGGGCAGTGGAGGCCAATTCATATAACCATATAACCATATAACCATAACAGCACGGAAACAGGCCATCTCGGCCCTTCAAGTCCGTGCTGAACATTTTTTTAAATTTTTATTTTTTTTAATTTTTTTTATTAAAAATAAATACTTCCCCCTAGTCCCATCTACCTGCACTCAGACCATAACCCTCCATTCCTTTCCTGTCCATATACCCATCCAATCTATTTTTAAAGGATAACATCGAACCTGCCTCCACCACTTCCACTGGAAGCTCATTCCACACAGCTACCACTCTCTGAGTAAAGAAGTTCCCCCTAATGTTCCCCCTAAACTTCTGTCCCTTAATTCTCAAGTCATGTCCCCTTGTTTGAATCTTCCCTACTCTCAATGGGAAAAGCTTATCCACGTCCACTCTGTCTAACCCGCTCATAATTTTAAAGACCTCTATCAAGTCCCCTCTTAACCTTCTGCGCTCCAAAGAATAAAGACCTAACTTGTTCAACCTTTCTCTGTAACTTAGTTGCTGAAACCCAGGCAACATTCTAGTAAATCTCCTCTGTACTCTCTCTATTTTGTTGACATCCTTCCTATAATTAGGCGACCAAAATTGTACTCCATACTCCAGAATTGGCCTCACCAATGCCTTGTACAATTTTAACATTACATCCCAACTTCTATATTCAATGCTCTGATTTATAAATGCCAGCACACCAAAAGCTTTCTTTACCACCCTATCTACATGAGATTCCACCTTCAGGGAACTATGCACAGTTATTCCTAGATCCCTCTGTTCAACTGCATTCCTCAATTCGCTACCATTTACCGTGTACGTCCTATTTTGATTTGTCCTGCCGAGATGTAGCACCTCACATTTGTCAGCATTAAACTCCATCTGCCATCTTTCAGCCCACTCTTCCAAATGGCCTAAATCTCTCTGTAGACTTTGAAAATCTACTTCGTTATCCACAACACCACCTATCTTAGTATCATCTGCATACTTACTAATCCAATTTTCCACACCTTCATCCAGATCATTGATGTACATGACAAACAACAGTGGACCCAACACAGACCCCTGAGGCACCCCACTAGTCACCGGCCTCCAACCTGACAAACAGCCATCCACCATTACTCTCTGGCATCTCCCATTCAGCCACTGTTGAATCCATCTTGCTACTCCACCATTAATACCCAACAATTGAATCTTCTTAACCAACCTTCCATGAGGAACCTTGTCAAAGGCCTTACTGAAGTCCATATAGACAACATCCACTGCTTTACCCTCATCAATTTCCCTAGTAACCTCTTCGAAAAATTCAAGAAGATTAGTCAAGCATGACCTTCCAGGCACAAATCCATGTTGACTGTTCCTAATCAGACCCTGCTTATCCAGATGCTTATATATATTATCTTTAAGTATCCTTTCCATTAATTTGCCCACCACTGACGTCAAACTAACAGGTCTATAATTGCTAGGTTTACTCTTCGAACCCTTTTTAAACAACGGAACAACATGCGCAGTACGCCAATTGTGAGGGAGGTTGTGAGGGAGGTTGACAGGGTGGATGCTGAGGGGATATTTCTCTTTGTGGGAATATCTCAAACTAATGGGCAAAGGTTCAGAATAAGGAATTACCACTTGAGATGGGGCTAGCAGGGTTGTGAAAGTTTGGAATTTTCCATCCCAGAGAAATTAATTGAGGAAGTGGAATGGGTTTAGCTCAGTGGGAAGCAATTCAATTAATTCAATGAGACTTTATTGTCCCATGTACCTAGGTACAGTGAAATGTTTTGTTTTGCATACAACCCGGTAAAATACTGCAGCAGACTTCACCCAGGCAGTACATGGGAGTCGTCATGCTGACAAAGTTACAAAAGTTCACTAACAGTTCAATATTCTGCCTGCCGCTGTGTGTGGCAGCAGGCAGCCCCACAAAGTGTTCCCCCATCGTTCTTAGCAGCTGCCCACTGGATCCCCCTTTTGTCTCGGTGCCCCCCTGCTGGGTCTAAAGTCTTGCTCCCAGATTTGAGCTCAACAGCACCCACCTATAAGGGCTGCCTTCATTATGTATTGGGTGTATATCCACATTCAGTTTGCTCAGCGCTTTATCCAGGTCAAGATGATTTCGACTTTACTAGAGATACAGCGCGGAAACAGGCCCTTCGGCTCACTGAGTCCACGCCGACCAGCGATCACCCCGTACATTATTAGCACTATCCTACACACTTGGGGCAATTAACAATTTCAACGAAGCCAATTAACTTCCAAACCTGTACGTCTTTGGAGTGTGGGAGGAAACTGGAGCACCCAGAGAAAACCCACGCAGTCACAGGGAGAATGTGCAAACTCTGTACAGACAGCACCCACAGTCAGGATCGAACCGGGGTCTCTGGCTTTGTAAGGCAGCAACCTTACCACTGCGCCTCCGTGCCGCCCATTGTTTTGTATTAATGTGTGTCCCTTGTGCTTGATAAATAGCAAATCAGGCAGTACAGCAAATCTTTCAAGCGTAAGCAGCCCTCTTGCAGGAGGTTTATTGCATCGGGCAGGGTTCAGGAAATAATCATCATCTTGTTCTTTTTATAGTGGGATGCTATTGTACAATGTTACTTGTGTCAGCCAAAGTCTTCAATAATGACATTATTGCCCTTTATCCCAGGATCGGAATTACCCGATCCCCTAGCTTATCTATGGTGTCTACTATCCAAATAACACTGAAGTTATATACAACTGTATCGTTGGCCTTGGCAATACCTAACACTATAAGAGTTATCATGTCATCAACACTGCCTCACCCTATCGTCTCCACAAACCACACATATGTAATCACATCTGATTCAACATGACAATGCAAATACACTCTGTGTATGTGTGTGTATGTGTGTCTACATTTTCCCTTCCTATATCTGCATCTCTGTTTTGTCTCTGATGGTCTAATTTAGTCTGCAAAGAGAATTCTCAAGTTCGTGTCTTTTGGCTGCTTAGGACACTCATTTGTGACCCGAAATGTAACCTATTCCTTCGCTCCATAGATGCTGCCTCACCCGCTGAGTTTCTCCAGTCTACCGTCGATTTTTCCAGCATCTGCAGTTCTTTCTTAAACACTCATTTGTGCTGTAGGTGTATTCAGCATTTTTTTTTGCATGGATGTAGAAACAAGGAACTGCAGGGTATTAGTTTATAGATACAGCATGGAAACAGGTCCACCGAGTCCGTGCCGACCACCGATCCCCGTACACTAGCACTATCCTACACACTGGGACAATTTACACTTTTTACCAAAGCCAATTAACCTACAAACCTGTACGTCTTTGGAGTGTGGGAGGAAACCGGAGCACCCAGGGAGAACTCACCTGGTCACAGGGAGAACTCCGGAAGTTATAAGTTATAGGACCAGAGGCCAAATGGCCTAATTCTGTTCCTATAACATGAATATCATATGATCTGATAATGCAAATATAAAAATAATTATTTAACATGTCTGATCTTTTTATTTAAATTTAATGTACAATCATTTCCCTCTTTTACTCATCCCTCCCTCTTCCTTTCTCCTTCCTCCATATCTTTCCCTGTCTCTCTCGATCCCTCATTCTCTCTTCCAGTCTCTCTTTCTCCTCTCCCTCTTTTTTCTCTCCCCTCCCTCATTCTTTATCTCATTAACCACTCTCCCTTTCTCCCCCCCTCTCATTCCCCTCCCTCGATCTTTCTTTTTCCGTCTCCCTTTCCCTCCCTCTTTTTCTTTCCTGTATCTTCCTCTTTTTCACTCCCTCCCATGCTTCAACCTCCTCCTCTTCCTCCTCCACTCTCCCCCTTTCTTCCATCTCTCCTTTTCCTCCCACCCCCTTCCCCTCCCCTCTCCCCTCTCCCCTTCCCACTTTCCTCCTCTCCCCTTCCCTCTCTCTCTCTCCCTCTCCTCCATCCCTCATTCCCCTTTCCCTCCATCCGCTTCCTCCCTCATCTTCCCCTTCCATCCCTCTCTCCTCCTCACATCCTCTCCCCTTTCCTCTACCACCCTGCCCGCCACCCCTACTATCTCCCTCCCTCTACTATCCCTCCCCTACCAATTCCCCTCTCTCCCCTTACCTCCTCTATCTCCCGCACCCTCCCCCCTCGGTTTTCAATCTTGCTGACCGAAGCAGCAGCCAGCAGCTCACATGATGAGCGAGCAGCGACTCGCAGAGCAGACGGGCGGAAATCTCCCATTTCCCAGTGGGTCCGGTGCCGGTGTTGGTGCTGGTGTTGGTGCTGGTGCTGGTGGGAGCGCGGCGAGTTAACCCCTTGACCAGCGACCCCGCCGAGTGTCAGGCAGCTCGTCCCGGGAAACACGCCGTTACTAACCTGCTGCCCGCCACCTCTACTCACAGTTGGGTTGGCGAATCTCCTACACGTTAGATCTCCGCGGTAAGAAAGTTTTAACTTTCGCAGCTGAATTATGTTGTCAAGAGGAGGGAAGGATGGGGAGAGGGGGGAAGGAGAGGGGGGAGCAGGGAAGGGAGAAAAGGGGAAAGGGATGGAGGGGAGGGGGGAGGATGGAAGGGGAGTGAGGAAGGAGATGGAGGGTGGGGGGGGGAGTGGAGTGAGGGAAGGGGGGGGAGTGAGGGAAGGTGAGTGAGGGGGGGGGGTGGAGTGAGGGAAGGTGAGTGAGGGGGGGGAGTGGAGTGAGGGAAGGTGAGTGAGGGAAGGGGAGTGAGTGAGGGAAGGTGAGTGAGGGGGGGGAGTGGAGTGAGGGAAGGTGAGTGAGGGAAGGGGAGTGAGTGAGGGAAGGTGAGTGAGGGGGGGAGTGGAGTGAGGGAAGGGGAGTGAGGGGGGGAGTGGAGTGAGGGAAGGGGAGTGAGGGGGGGAGTGGAGTGAGGGAAGGGGGGGGAGTGAGGGAAGGTGAGTGAGGGGGGGGGGTGGAGTGAGGGAAGGTGAGTGAGGGGGGGGAGTGGAGTGAGGGAAGGTGAGTGAGGGAAGGGGAGTGAGTGAGGGAAGGTGAGTGAGGGGGGGAGTGGAGTGAGGGAAGGGGAGTGAGGGGGGGGAGTGGAGTGAGGGAAGGTGAGTGAGGGGAGTGAGTGAGGGGGGGAGTAGAGTGAGGGAAGGGGAGTGAGGGGGGGTGAGTGGAGTGAGTGAGGGGGGGGGGGGAGTTTAACAAGCAAACAAACAAATCACACTCTGCGGAGGGCAGTGTGCGCCAGTAGTAAGATTCCGACGGTGCAGGAAGGATCTGACTGAGGGTCCCTCTCACCGCCAGCCAAACCAGGTCTTGGTGCTTGTTGGTGAATTCTGGCGATGAGGTATTTCACCAGACAAGCTGGGCAGTCTGCTCAGGGAACCTCGCCACAGGATCCATCAAGTCCCTTCCCTTCAGTGCCTGCAGAATGTTCCGTGCTGACCACTGCCCGATGGACGTGGTCAAAGGTGTTGGCCTGGAAGAACTTTTTCACAAAGGACAGGTGGTCCAATGTTGATTTATACATCCCACCTGGATAGAGTGGATGTGGTGAAGATACTTCTACTAGTGGGAGTGTCTAGCACCAGAGGCCATAGCCTCAGAATAAAGGGTCGTACCTTTAGAAAGGAGATGAGGAGGAATTTCTTTAGTCTAAGGATTGTGAATCTGTGGAATTCATTGCCATTAAAGGCTGTGGAGGCCAAAACAATGGAGTATTTTTATGGCTGGGGACTGATTCTTGATTAGTAAGGGTGTCGGGGGTTATGGGGGAAAGGGAGGAGAATTGGGGTTGAGAGGGAAAGATAGATCAGCCACAATTGAATGGTGGAGTAGACTTGATGGGCCAAATGGCCTAATTCTGCTCGTATCGCTTTAGAACTTATGAATTCCGTCTCGCCTTTACTTATGAACTTATGAAGTTAAGTAGAGTGTTTGTTGACGCACCAAGTCTCCTTGCCCTCCTATTTCGTATATTCTAAATAAGCAAAGCTGAAACGTCAACAGGACCAAGTGGGAACGAGGAGTTAAAGTTCTGATCAGATCAGCCATGATATTGTTGAATGGCAGAGCCAAAGTAAAGAATTGAGAGACCTCTAACTTTTAGTCCGAACATTGATGTTACATCCTATGTATCTGTTTATTGATGTGTGTATATATATATATTCTATGGTATATGGACACACTGATCTGATCTGTATTTATGACTACAATATCCTGTTGTGCTGCAGCAATGCAAGAATTTCATTGTCCTATCTGGGACGCATGACAATAAACTCTCTTGACTATTGGGACATATTCCAGTAAAGTAATAGATGAGGTAGATGCACAGAGTCTTTTGCCCAGAGTAGGTGAATCTTCTTCTTGTTCTTGCGTATGGCGTGCACAGACTAAAGTTGTAAGACAACTTGTTCTATTTGATCTTATTTGATTGTACACGCCAGGTTGATTGCATTCGTTGAAACAGGGCGGACCACGTGAAGGTTGCAATATCCCACCCCAAGTAGGTGAATCAAGGACCAGTGGACAGGTTTAGGATGAAAGGGGAAAAGATATAATAGGAATCTGAGCAGTGACTTTTTCATACAAAGGGTGGTGGGTGTATGGAACAAGCTGCCAGAGGAGGTAGTTGAGGCTGGGACTATCTCAACATTTAAGAAGCAGACAGGTACATGGATATGGACCAAGCGCAGGCAGGTGGGACTAGTGTAGGTGGGACAATTTGGGCCGAAAGGCCTGATTCCACACTGTATCACTCTATGAGTAACTCCACCAATAATTTGTTTAGGACTGGATTTTTTCGTAATTGTCCCCAACAATTTTTCTATTTTATCGACGGGGAAATGCACCAACTTTTAAATAATTGCCTTCCTGTTTTTGCAGAGCAGGTTGCATTGGTGAGACGCATCATGCAGCCCGGAGTGTTGTTGTTGTTGATGTCCTACATGGGAGTTCCCCTCCTCGCACACAGTAAGTAGAACGCTCTGTGCATCAACTGTGAGTAGCAAGCACTGCCCGCTTTAAACACAGTGGAATTTACTTGATGGTGCAGCGGTAGAGTTGCTGCCTTACAGCGCCAGAGACCCCGGTTCGATCCTGACTATGGGTGCGATCTGTACGGAGTGTGTACGTTCTCCCTGTGACCGCGTGGGTTTTCTCTGGCTACTTCTGTTTCCTCCCACAATCCAAATACATGCAGGTTTGTAGGCTAAGTGACATCTGTAAATTGCCCCTAGTGTGTAGGATGCGAAACTGGTCGAACATAGAACTAGTGTATGGATCACCATTGGTCGGCAAGGACTTGGTGGGCTGAATGGCCTGTTTCCACACTATATCTCTAAACTAGAACAGGCCCTTCAGCCCAAGATGTCTGTGCCGAACATGATGCCAAGCCAAACTCTTGTCTGCCTGCACATCATTCATATCCTTCCATTCCTGGCACAAGCCTATGTAAAAATCTTTTAAATACCACTGTTGTAACTGCCTCCACCACCATCCCTGCCAGTGAGTTTCAGGTACCCACCACCCTGGGTGGTGGTGGTTTGCCAAAAAAACTTGCGCACAAGTTGAAACAGTGTGGGCTCAAAACTATGGAATTGGCCACACACATGAAGGGCTACTCTGTGCAGGTGCCACTGGCTGATGTTTCACCCAATACTGAATCATAGAGTCATAGAGAGTCATAGTCATACAGCGTAGAAACGTGCCCTTTGGCCCAACTTCCCCACACCACCAACATGTCCCATCTACACTAGTCGCACCTGCCTGCGTTTGCTCATATCCCTTTAAAACTGTCCTATCCATGTACCTGTCTAAATGTTTCTTATATGTTGCGTTAGTACCTGTCTCAACTACCTCCTCCGGCAGCTCGTTCCATACACCTGCCATCTGTAACCATCACTCCTATAACCTCTTGGATCATCTGGTCCGTGCTCTCTTGCCGTCCTCTCCTCGCGTTACATCCTATTGCTACTGTACACTGAATCATAGAGACGGATTGTGCTGGTCCATTTAATCAGCAACAGCAGAGCTCCTAACGCAAACATGGGCTTAGCTGTGGTTTAAGTCTTCAACATATCTGTGGGTAGTTATTGCATAGGGTGAATTTGTTCTAGAGGAGAGCCCCAATCCCCACTATCACCTGTATACCAAACCCACCCCCAGTTTTAAATTTGGGGTATTAAAGATAGGCTGAGGGTCTCCATTGAGGTAGATAGTTGTTCAGGACTGCTCTCCAGTTGTTGGTATTTAGAGAACCTTCCATTCTCATTGACACTGAGCTTGTGAGTACCTTGAGGGGGATTTTATAGGAACATGGAACTGTGGCGACTGGTTTACACAAATGGACATAATGTGCTGGAGTAACTCAGCGGGTCAGGCAACATCTCTGGGAAAAAATGGATAGGGTGATGTTTTGGGTCGGGGCCCTTCTTTAGACACAAAGCTGGGAGAGAAGAGAGGCAGGTCCAGGCAGACAGGGGTGAGGGGTGTTTTTGTAGGCAGATGGTTGGAACAAAGGCCAGAGGTTAAAACAGAAGGTGTGAGGCAGATGGATTGAACAGTCGCAAATTGTGAAGCCAGAGAAGGAATGCAGAAGGAGGGGGAGGGGCAAAATAGATGCGAGCCCAGGTGGGGCACAGGGCAGGAAGGGCGCTGTTCCTCCAGGTTGTGTGTGGCCGCACTCTGGCAATGGAGGAGGCCCTGGACACAAAGATCAGCATGGGAAAGAGAAGAGGGATTCAGGTAATGGGCGTCCATGCTGGGATGGTAATGTCATTATCATTATCAATGTCATTGGTGGGCGGCACGGAGGCGCAGCAGTAGAGTTGCTGCCTTACAGTGCTTGCAGCTCCAGAGACGCGGGTTCGATCCCAACTACGGGTGCTGCCTACGGAGTTTGTACGTTCTCCCCGTGACCGCGTGGGTTTTCTCCGAGAACTTCTATTTCCTCCCACACTCCAAAGACGGACAGGTTTGTAGGTTAATTGGCTTGGGTTTGAATGCTTGGTGTAAGTGTAAATTGTCCCCAGTGTGTGTAGGATAGTGTTAATGTGCAGGCATCGCTGGTCTGCACGGACTCGGTGGGCCGAAGGGCCTGTTTCCGCGCTGCATCTCTAAAGTAAACTATCAACAGATGGTTATTTTGTCTGTTATTTGCTCTGTCTGTGTCAGAACTGGAAGTGAATCACGAGAAGGCCATCGTAGCCTTGAACTCCCTTCTCCTCAGATCCACAAGGACATTCCCAGCCAACCCCAGTGTCCACATTGCCTTGCGACTGTCAGAGAAACACAACCTCCACGAGGAGCAGAGTTACCTTCGCCGGCTGAAGACTGATCTCCGGAGAATCCTGTCCAGGTAATCATCCTTTATCTGATTCAAGTTGAGTTTATTGTCACGTGGACCGATGTACAATGAAAAGCTTTTGTTGCGTGCCAACCAGTCAGCGGAAAGACAATACATGATTACAATCGAGCCATCCACAGTGTACAGGTATATTTAGTTTAGTTTAGAGAAACAGCGCGGAAACAGGCCCTTCGGCCCACTGAGTCCGTGCCAACCAACGATCCCCACACATTAACACTACCCTGCACAGACTAGGGACAATTTACAATTATACCAAGCCAATTAGACTACAAACCTGGGTGTCTTTGGAGTGTGAGAGAACACCGGAGATCTCGGAGAAAACCCACGCAGGACACAGGGAGAACGTACAATCTCCGTACAAACAGCACCCTTGGTCAGGATTGAACCCGGGTGTCTGGCGCTGTATGGCAGCAACTCTACCGCTGCGCCACCGTGCAGCCCTACATGATAAAGGGAATAGAAACATAGAAACAGAGAAACATAGAAATTAGGTGCAGGAGTAGGCCATTCGGCCCTTCGAGCCTGCACCGCCATTCAATATGATCATGGCTGATCATCCAACTCAGTATCCCGTACCTGCCTTCTCTCCATACCCTCTGATCCCTTTAGCCACAAGGGCCACATCTAACTCCCTCTTAAATATAGCCAATGAACTGGCCTCGACTACCCTCTGTGGCAGAGAGTTCCAGAGATTCACCACTCTCTGTGTGAAAAAAGTTCTTCTCATCTCGGTTTTAAAGGATTTCCCCCTTGTCCTGGACTTCCCCAACATCAGGAGCAATCTTCCTGCATCTAGCCTGTCCAACCCCTTAAGAATTTTGTACGTTTCTATAAGATCCCCTCTCAATCTCCTAAATTCTAGAGAGTATAAACCAAGTCTATCCAGTCTTTCTTCATAAGACAGTCCTGACATCCCAGGAATCAGTCTGGTGAACCTTCTCTGCACTCCCTCTATGACAATAATGTCCTTCCTCAGATTTGGAGACCAAAACTGTACGCAATACTCCAGGTGTGGTCTCACCAAGACCCTGTACAACTGCAGTAGAACCTCCCTGCTCCTATAACGTTCAGTGCAGGATAAAGTCTAGTATAGTCTGATCGAAGATAGGCTGAGGGTCTCGAATGAGGTGGATAGTTGTTCAGGGCTGCTCTCCAGTTGTTGGTAGGAGGATTCAGTTGCCTGATAACAGCTGGGAAGAATCTGTCCCTGATTCTGGAGGTGTGCGTTTATCACACTTCTATACCTTTTGCCCTATGGGAGAGGGGAGAAGAGGGAGCGGCCGGGGTGAGACCCGTTCTTGATTATGCCGGTGGCCTTGCTGAGGCAGTGTGAGGTGTAACTGGAGTCAATGGAAGGGAGGTTGGTTTGTGTGATGGTCTGGGCTGCGTCCACAATTTGCTGCAATTTCTTGGGTGGAGCTGTTCCCAAACCATGCTGTGATGCACTGGGCTCCTAAACACCAGCCCCCTTCCACCTGGTGCTGTGGGCTTCAGCTTCCACGGACAAAAGAACAGGATTAGTGAAGGTTTGAAGGATTTAAGCAGGATTATTCAGTACAGTCCCAGATTTCGATTGAATTTATTGTGCATTTAAAGGCTGCTTAGTGCTAAGGCGTGAAAATGATACTGACATTCGAAGCCATGCTGGTACATCTTGGGCCAACATAATAGGGTGGCACGGCCGCAGAGTTGCTGCCTTACAGTGCCGGAGACCCAGGTTCAATCCTGACTACGGGTGCAGTCTGTACAGAGTTTGTACGTTCTCCCCTTGACCTGTGTGGGTTTTCTCCGGGATCTCCGGTGTCCTCCCACAGTCCTAAGGCGTACAGGTTTGTAGGTCAATCGGTTTTGGTAAAAATTGTAAATTATCCCTAGTGTGTAGGATAGTGTTAGTGTGCGGGGATCGTTGGTCGTTGAGGACTCGGTGGGCCGAAGGGCCTGTTTCCACGCTGTATCTCTAAACTAAACTACACTAAATGAAACTAAACGAGGGGAACCAGGGTTAGACAAGAAGGCCCAGGATCAAATGAGGAGATGGAGACCAGGGCGGAGGGCTAATGTTACTATCAACAACAGCGAGAGTGTGACTGACTGACACTTCTCTCTCTTGGCTCCTTCAGGGCAGAGCAGGGCTCTCGGCCCTACACCGGCCTTGTGGCCTTGCATCTACTGGCACTGCGCGCCTCCTGCCAGGACCTGCAGGAAAAGCGGGAAGCTCTGCTCTATCTGAAGAACAAGCTCAGCGCTGAGAGGAACCACACCATATGTACGTACTCCACACTCCCCCACCTCTGTCCTGTGCTGCCTTTACACAGTCGTTATGTTTAGTTTAGGGATACAGCATGGAAACAGCCCCTTCGACCCACTGAGTCCGCGCCGACCAACGACCCTCATACACTTTCACTATCCTACACACTAGGGGCAATTTATAATTTTTTTTACCAAAGCCAATTAACCTGCAAACCTGTATGTCTTTGGAGTGTGGGAGGAAACCAGAGCACCCGGCGGAAAACCACGCAGTCACGGGGAGAACGTACAAACTCTGTACGGGCTATACCCATAGTCAGGATCGAACCTGGGTCTCTGGCGCAGTAAGGCAGCAACTCTACCGCTGCGCCACTGTGCCATTACTTGGCCTGCTGTCTGACTCTTGCAGTTATCTCTATCTCTCTTAAGTCATGGCAGCAAATCCAAACTTTAAAATTTCCATTTATTTAATTACATCTGGAATAAGATCTTCTACACTGGCAATCAAACTAAAGAGAGGGGAATCGGTCTGATTTATTTGTGTTCTGGGTTCCACTGCAGTGCGCTTGACGCTTGGTTGTCCTCTGAAATGGCTGCTCAGTCATTTAGGCAAGAGTAGCGAAAGCAGTCCATGCTGGTGACATCCATGTCTGATGATTACGTTTACAAAATAATGAATCTGAATAAAGAATGTCATGATTTGTGGTCTATATTGAAATAAATGTCTTTAATATTTGTGTTCAGTCACCCCATCCCAGTTAATGTAGTTCTTCACCTGTGTTTTTGTGTGCTTATGATGTGCATCTGTGTGTCTGCATCTGTGTATTGTGTGTGTGCCTGCGTGTCTGTGTATGTATATGCATTTCCGCGTATTGGATGTGTGTTTGTTTCTGTGTATTTGTGTGTGTGGTTTTGTGTATTGTGCGTGTGTGTGTGTATGTGTATTGTATGTATCTGCATCGTGTGTGTGTGCGTGTGTTTCTGTGTATCGCGTGTGTGTGCGTGTGTATTTGTGTGTGTGTGCCTGTTTTTGTTTCTGTTGTATTGTGCGTCTGTATTGTGTGTGTGTGTGTGCGTGTGCCTATATATACGTGTGTGCGATTGTGTGAGCGTGTGTTTCTGTGTATTGTGTGTGTGTGTGTGGTCCATTATACAGTAACGTTTTGTTAATCCGTCACGTTTGAGACATTAACGGGTGCCAAGCTAGCAGATTTCCAGGACAATTGGACGTTTTTTAATCTAAGCTCCCAACGTACACTTAATTCATGTTTTCTTTAAACGTTACACAGCAGCATAATACATTTTCTAGTGAACCTGGTAAATGTAAAAGGAGGGGGGGGGGGGGATTTACAGAACCAGGTATATTTTGAGGGATCTGAATAAAAGTGCAACAAACACCAACCACCTGGTGATCCAGGAGTGAGACTGGAGGTTTAGTCGGATAGTGTGTGATCGGAGTTTAAGTGTTCCCGTGTTCTCCAGCCGTTAGGCTGTTCTCTGTACTCCTGTTGCTGCCATCCTGTGGTGTTGAGGATGCACTACAAACCTCTCAACGTGCTGAGCGAGGCCTCACTCTTGGTCAGTATGGGAATGGGAAGGGAACTTGTAGTGTTTGGCAACCGGGAGATCGCGTAGGCCAAGGCAGACCCAGGTCTGGGTTAGTGGAGTGTGACTAACGCGGTTCTCCCACGTCAGCCAGTGTTGCTGTTTCACTAACCCCCGTGCCTCACCTTACACTTGCAGATCATCAAGTGCCTTTGACCAACTACTACCAGTACAGCCTGGGCGTGCTGGCGCTCTGTGTGAATGACATACGGATAGATCACAGTGTCCTGTCTGGCTTGGTGCCACATGACCACCACCACCACCACCACCACCACTCAGCAGGTGAGCAAACTCATTCCCTGCTGCCATATTACTGACGGTATCAGCGGTATAGTGGTGCAGCTGGTAGACCTGCTGCCTCACAGTGCCAGAGACCCCGGCTCGATCCCGACCTCGGGCGCTGTCTGTGTGGAGTTTGCACTTATTCTCTGTGACCGCGTGAGTTTGTTCTCCAGGTGCTCCGGTTTCCTCCCGCATCCCAAAGATGTGCATGTAGGTGAAATGTAGGTTAATTAGCCTCTGTACGTTGCCGCTGGTCTGTCGGGAATGGATGAGAAGGTATATAGTTAATAGGATAGACACAAAAAGCTGGACTAACTCAGTGGGACAGGAGTTAAGTACGAGTATCACCATACATAAGCATTTAGACACATCTCAGAAAGCATCTCATATATAGTCCAGGTATATAGTAGTAGTACACTGAGTCAGTATACAGAGTCACCAGATTTGGTGCCATTTTCAAGTCCCAGTTGTTATAGGTGTAGAGTTCTTAACCTAAACATGAAGACCTGTTGACCTGGCGGCGTTGCAGGGTCGGCGTGGCCATTGGTGTCCTCCACCGCGCCGTGCCGCTGCAAGTCACGTCCGGTCTGCTGCAGGGCCTCCAGCTGCCCACTCCACAGTTGAGGCACTGCAGTGCGTCCTGCAGCCGATCTCCTCACCGGCCCTCCGTCTGAATCAAACTCGGGCTGAGTCGGACTCGGCGGCTTCCCTCTCCAGCAGGTGCCCGGTTCCCCGGCGGGCGAGACGGGCCTGGTGTCGGGTTTGTCCGCAACTCGCCGGGGCGACCTTCGTACGTCTGGGCAACCTGTACGCTGATAGTTAACGTGCCTGTTTCAATGGTAGACACCTCAGCGGTGCTGGTGTTGGCACTCAAGTGCGTGCAGCAGTCTACAGCCCCCGGCCGTGACGTATGGATGTACAGCGCTGATAGAAGGCTGAAGGCCCAGCAGGCCGTCAACAAGCTGATGGCGAAGATACGGAGATGGTGGACAAGCAACGGGGAAGTGGGCAACGTTTACAGCACCCCCCTGGTTCTGCAGGTAACACAACGCTCACCACCCCCCTGTCCATGATGCGCTTTAGACGTCACACATCCAGTAGCCAATGCATGTTGCCGGAGAATCCATGGTCTTCCCGTCTCTGACCTTCATCAGCATCTCCCTGCAACGCCTCCTCCATTATTCCACATGTTGGGATTGCTCTCGCACTTTCCCCGATGGACGGTCTCAACTGACGGCTTCTCTATCTACGATCCACCCAAGCATTCGTACGTGGTCGTCCTCTTTGAAGAGCTCTTTGAAACGTACACCCCTCCTCTCTACCCCTCTCTCTCCTCTTGTTTCCTCTCTCTTTTCCTCCCCCTTTCCCAACTTGTCCTCCCCCTCTCCCATCTCTCCGCTCCCCTTCCACCCACTTTCTTCTCCACCCCCCCCCCCCGTTCCCTCCTCTTTCTAGCCCCATCTTCCCTCTCTTCTCCCTCCTATCCTCCCTCTCTTCCCCCTATTTATCCTCATACATCCCAATGTCCTGCCCACTCTCTTCCACCCCCTGTCCTCCTCCCTGCCTCCCTCCATCCTCGCCCTTTTCCCCCTTCACTCTTTTCACTGAACACTTGCGCTCGCTCTGCCAAGGCCAGCTGGATCTCCCACTTGCCAATCATTTTAATTCCCCTTCCCATTCCCATACTGGCCTTTCTGTCCTGAGCCTCCTCCACTGCCAGAGTCAGGCCACACGCAAACTGGAGGAACACCACCTCATATTCCGCTTGGGTAGCTTACAAACCAATGGTACTCCAGCACTTTGTGTAAAAAAACATCAGCCATCCTGTTTCTCCAGAGATGCTGCCTGACCTATTGAGTTACTCCAGCACTTTGCGTCTATCTTCGGTATGAACATTGAATCCCCCCCCCCCCCCCCATTCTGTGAGGCTATAAGCAGAGTGGGAGAAAGTTTAATGGAGATGTGAGGGCAATTTGTTTACACATAGGGTGGTGGGGGCCTGGACTGATTGCCAGGGGTGGTGGTGGAGGCAGATATGATAGTGGGGCTTTTAGATAGGCACAGGGAAATGCAGGGAATAGATCAGGGGTGTCAAAACTCATTTAAACTCATTTTAGATCACGGGCAAAATGCGACTTTATGCGGGCCGGATCGCGTCGTGCACGCGCGAATGCGGTCCGATCCGGCACCGAGGACAGCTGCATCCCACTCTGGCATCGGGGAAATCATCCCGCAGGCCGGATCGGACCCCTTCGCGGGCGGCATCCAGCCCGTGGGCCGTGAGTTTGACACCCCTGGAATAGAGTGATGTGGATGAGGCACAAAAAAAGTGATGTGGCTGAACAGGCAGATGAGGGTAGTTGAGCTAGGCATCATGTTCGGCACAAACATTGTGTGCTGAAGGCCCCGTTCCTGTGCTATACTGGTCTATGTTCTAAGGTCCTGGGGCCTCGGGAAGACTGGCTACATTTGGGCTCATGTAACCATTGATCAAGAAGAGATTGCCACACTGATGGCATCATCTGATGCCTAATGTTCAGAGGATGGCAAAAATGTCATCCATGGCAAGCAATGCCTTGCTTACAGGAATGGTGGTTGATGGTACAGGCTAGTGGTCTCTATTCCCCGCAGTGTCATTGAGCCCGTGTCGAAACAGACCCTTCAGCCCACTGAGTCCATGCTGACCATTAAGCAAGCTGGACACAAAATGCTGGAGTAACTTAGCGGGTCAGGCAGCATCTCTGGAGAAAAAGAATAGGCAATGTTTTGTGGACAGAACCTGTTCTTCACACCATTTTATATTTGGGAGGAATCGAAGGCGAAGTTGTTAAGAGGACCTATGCTGCAGGGAGAGGTTGGGCAGGCTCGGACTATATTCCTTGAAAACTGAAGACCAGTTCCGCTCGGCAGAGGAGAATGTTAGTAGAGGGAAATTGGCTGTGTCTGCAGCCGAGGAATAAACGGAGGTGCTTAAGGCCATCCTGGGTGGGGGGTGGAGGTGTAGACGGACTGAACATCCTTAGTAAAGATGAGGGACTGGAAACCAATAGGTTTATTAAAAGAGTGTTAAGCACCCCATTGTATATTGCTGCCCTGTGAACCCATTCTGTCTCGTGGTACCCAATGCCTGTCTCGGAGTTACATACGGAGCCTGTTGTTGAGCCTATTGTATATTTTCTCCTGCGCTTAATGCATGTTGTAGTTTTACTGAGCATCGACGGTCTGTTCTATGCAGGCTCTCTTGGCCACGGGAGACACGGAAAGATGGTTAAAAGGAAAGATAAATCTACTGAATAAGTCCAAGCCAGGAGCCTTTCAAAACCCAATGGCATTATCCCAACTGTTGCCTGTTCTGTACCGGAAAACCTACCTGGATATTGGCCAAATGGACTGCCGCAGTAAGTCTGGTAAGGCACTGTTGAGAAAGGCTCCTCCATTGCCAAATTGGTGAAGGGGACTGAGCTGCTTGGTTGCCCGGATAATGGGTGAGGCCAGCGGATCACCAAGGAACCTCCAAGTACACATCATATATTATAAAACATGAAAGTGGCATCACGGGGTGGGGAAGAAGGCTTTTGGCAGGCGAGCCTTCATCAGGTAAGAGAATTTAGTTGCGAAACTGGGACATTATGTCACGGATGCACAAGGTGTTGGTGAGGCTGCACATAGAGTATTGTGTAGTTCATAAGTTCGTTTAGTTCATAAGTTATTGGACAGAATTAGGCCGTTCGGCCCATCAAGTCTACTCCGCCATTCAGTCATGGCTGCTCTATCTTTCATTCTCAACCCCATTCTCCTGCCTTCTTCCCATAACCCCTGACACCAGTACTAATCAAGAATCTTGTCAATCTCCACCTTAAAAATATCCATTGACTTTGCCTCCACAGCAGCCTGTGGCAATGAATTCTACAGATTCACCACCCTCTGACTAAAGAAATTCCACCTCGTCTCCTTTCTGAGGGTATGTCCTTTTATTCTGAGGCTGTGGTCTCCGGACCTAGATTCTCCCACTGGTGGAAACATCCTCTCCACATCCACTCTATCCAGGCCTTTCATTATTCAGTAAGTTTCAATGAGGCTCCTAATATTCCAGTGTGAGTTTGGCCGAATGGCCTAATTCTGCTCCTATAACTTATGAAATGGCCTTCCTGGCGAGATAGGCAAGATGCTCCCCCTGTGCCTCCACGGAGCTGAGATCAGCCTTTATCTGAGCCGTCAGTGCCCGTAAGCCCTACGGATCGTTGTAAAGCATGTTAGAAACATAGAAAATAGGTGCAGGAGTAGGCTATTCAGCCCTTCAAGCCAGCACCGCCGTTCAATATGATCATGGCTGATCATCCAAAATCGGTACCCCGTTCTTGCTTTCTCCCCATATCCCTTGATTCCGTTAGCCCAAAGAGCTAAATCTAACTCTCTTGAAAACATCCAGTGAATTGGCCTCCACTGCCTTCTGCGGCAGAGAATTCCACAGATTCACAACTCTCTGGGTGAAAAGAGAGTTGTGAATCTGTTCCTCTTCATGAAGCCAACGCGAGTAACTTTACTCTTTTGTTGACAGATGAGCTGAGGCGGGTGGACCTGGAACCGCTGGAGCCTGAGACGAGCTCGCAGTCGGAGTTTGTTTACGTCAGCGTGAAGGGGAAGAATTTGGTGACGACTTATACGGCCAGAGTGCCGCTGCTCAATCAGATGTCGCTCCTCGATGTACTGCAAGCAGCCAAGAGAAATGATACAAACTTCAAGTAAGGCTATCATTTTAGACTTTAGAGATACAGTGCGGAAACAGGCCCTTCCCCCACTCCTGTACATCTTTGAAGTGCAGGAGGAAACTGGAGTATCCGGAGAAAACCGGACACAGGGAGAACGTACAAACTCGTATGGACAGCACCCATAGTCAGCATCGAAACTGGGACTCTTGCGCTGTAAGGCAGCAACTCCACCGCTGCGCCACTGTGCCGCATTTTTGGGACACTGGGTATTTTTAAAGGGGAGATTGACAGGTTCTTGATCAGTAAAAGTGTCAAAGGCTGTGGGGAGAAGGCAGGCGAAGGCTGTGGGGAGTAGAACTATATCCTGCGTCTCAGGAGTGGGTAGTGCTGCTGCCTCACAGCTCCAGTGAAAGCTGGTTCGATCTTTTAGCCAGAGGGTGGTTAATCTGTAGAATTCATTGCCACAGACGGCTGTGGAGGCCATGTCATTGGGTATTTCGGAAGCGTAAATTGACAGGTTCTTGATTAGCAAGGGTATCAAAAGCTATGGGGAGAAGGCAGGCGAATGGGGTTGAGAGGGAAAGATAGATTGAATGGCGGAGTAGACTGGATGGGCTTATGAACACCTGCACAATCTCTCTCGAAATGCATAGAGCCTCTCCGCTCTGATCTCTTCCTGAGACTGAGTGGGGTAACCAGTCAAGGATGGTTTTGCCCATAGTGGTAGACCTGACCTTGCACTGGCCTGAGAGGAAGAGCACATTCAAACCAGCGGGCAGAATTGCCTCTCTGTCCTGTTGTCCTTTAGAGTCGAGGTTCTGCCAATAGTTTTGAGTGAGCTCAGGCTGATTTTATTCCCAAACTAACTAGGAACAACTAGCCATCATAAATCCAGGGCCTGAAATAGAGTACTCGGAATCTGGAATCATTCTGCATGCAGCAATCATGGTGAGTTGTACACGTGGGAGGTGTGGGCTGAATATGGCTTGCTGTGGAAGATAGCTAACTCAGGGTACACAGATACATTTTGTTCCCGTTTGAAAACCAAGCATTTTGGCCCAGTATTGTATTTATTCTTATCAAGGGGAACCTGCCAGACGTGAACTCAACTTAAGATAGACACAAAAAGCTGGAGTAACTCAGCGGGACAGGCAGCATCTCTGGAGAGAAGGAATGGGTGACTTTTCTGGTCGAGATCCTTCTTCAGACTGGAGGATCTCGACCCGAAACGTCACCCGTTCCTTCTCTCCAGAGATGCTGTCTGTCCCGCTGAGTTACTCCAGCGTTTTGTGTCTATTTTCGGTTTAAACTAGCATCTGCAGTTCCTTCCTACACGTACTCAACTTGATGGGATGGCTCGATAGTGCCCCCCCCCCCCCCCATTGGCAAAGCATATTATGTACAGGCTGACAGGTTCTTGAACGCAAGATAGACACAGATTGTTGGAGCAACTCAGCGGGTCAGCCAGCATTTCTGGAGGGGGAAAAAAGGACACAGAGTGCTGAAGTAACTGAGAAGACTGGGCAGCATCACTGGAGAAAGCAAAGACATACAAAGTGCTGGAGTAACTCAGCGGGTCATCAGCATCTCTGGAGAATGTGGATAGATGCCATTTTAGGTTGGGGTTGACCCTTCTGAATCAGTCTGAAGAAGGGTCCCAACCCAAAACGTCACCTATCCATGTACTCCGGAGATGATGCCTGACCTGCTGAGTTACTCCAGCACTTTGTGTCCTTTATTGTGAGAGGTGCAGTTTGATTGATTGGAATTTATTTGAATGACCTATCTTTGACCACCATGCAGTATGAAAGATCCTCAACATCTATTCAGAATGACATTGATCTGCAGCCTGAGGAAGACCTTAGATTTAATGGCTCTTTACAGGTCATAGGCAGAAGATAGACACAAAATGCTGGAGTAACTCAGCAGGTCAAGCAGCATCTCTGGAGAAAAAGAATAGGTGACGTTTCGGGTCGAGACCCTTCAAAGGCATGAGCCTTTATGCTCCGGCATTAACTAATGGCTGCTCTGCAATGATTGACCCTCTTGTCATTTGTCTATTTTTCACTCAACACAAACCTGGGCCCTGCATTTTGTAGTGCTCCACCTTAGGGCACTTAACATGTTTCTCTCCTTTACCACGTGGAGCCACACGGCAATGGCTGATCTATGTGACGCTTTGTTGAGTTTAGTTTATTGTCACCAAGATACAGTGAAAAGCCTTTTTGCTGTGTGCTAACCAGTCAGTGGAAAGACAATCGAGCCATCCAAAGTGTACAGATACATGATGAAGGGAGTAACGTTAAGTGCAAGATAAAGTCTGATTACAGATAGTTCGAGGGTCTCCAGTGAGGTAGGCAGTAGTTCAGGACTGCTCTCTAGTTGTTGACAGGATGGATCAGTTGCCTGGTAACAGCTGGGAAGAAACTGTCCCTGAATCTGGAGGTGTGTGTTTTCACACCCGATAACCTTTAGTGCAAGATAAAGCCCAGTGAAGTAAGATTAGAGATAGTCCAGGGAGCAGGTGCTGTCACCGTCCAAACCTCTGCTCTCTCAGGAGCGACGTTCCCATTGACAGCTGCTGTTTCTTGTGTTGGTTAAAATGTTCTCTTTCCTTCCTCTTAACTGTAGCTTTGAGACTGAGCAGACTCTGTGGGGACCTTTCCTGACCTCAGTCAACCACGTCCCGAGACAAGACGACACGAAGACTTACTGGCGTCTGATTTCGGAAGCACACGCTCCACTTATTGAAGGTAAGAGGTTGTTCAGGGTGGCCCTCTCTTGCATGCCAAACCAGGTAGTGAGCTGACAGGAGCATGGACCTTAGCAACAGCTGCCGAGCAAGAGGCTCCTCTGACCTGCTCCTCGTTCGGCTGGATCCTACGTCTCAGCAGTGGGTAGTGCTGCTGCCTCACAGCTCCAGTGAAAGCTGCTCCCATCCTTTAGCCAGAAGGGGGTGTATCTGTGGAATTTATTGCCACAGACGGCTGTGGAGGCCAAGACACTGGGTATTTTTAAAGCGGACACTGACAGGTTCTTTAGTTTAGTTTAGAGAAACAGCGCACATTAACACTATCCTACACACACTAACGACAATTTTACCAATTAGCCTCCAGACCTGTCCATCTTTGGAGTGTGGGAGTAGATCCTGGAGACAACCCATGCAGGTCACGGGGAAAACGTACAAGCATCCGTAGCCAGGATCGAACCCAGGTCTATTGGCAATGTAAGGCAGCAACTCTACCGCTGTGCCACAGTGCCACCCAATCTTCTTCAGGCTGATTTCGAACCTGAAACCTTGTCTGCCCATTCCCTCCATGGATGCTGCCTGACCTACCGAGTTGTCCCAGGACTTTGTGTTTTGCTCTCAATCTGAACTGCTCGCTCTGAAGATAAGATTAGGTCCGGTAATTCCTGCTCTCTCCACTAGAGGGATTGGTTTTCCACCAAGACGCTGTTGTTCACTAATGGGGAAACAAGTCTCCTTGAGTTTATTGTCATATGCACATGCACGGTGAGATACAGGTACATTTGAAAATCTCGCAACTCACAAGACCACAGATTAATCAGAGATGATATATAAATTACACATCAATTCTACAAGACAGTAAATGGAAGACACATGCAAAAATAAGCAAGACACATGCAAAAATATACAAGAAGAAAAACAAACCCAAAGTGGTGGTAGAAAGTGGTGTGTCGTGTTCTTTTGCCGGGTGGGATTAGCGGGGGGGGGGCGCAGGTCGGTTCAAGATGTAGGAAAGTAGATATTCCTGAGCCTGGTGGTGTGGGACGTTGGGCTTCTGCATCTCCTACCTGATGGTAGGAATGTTTTAGGTTTCGAGATACAACGCGGAAACAGGCCCTTCGGCCCATCAGGTCTGCGCCAAACAGCGATTGCCGTACATTAACACTACCCTACACACACACACCAGGGACAATTTACAATTATACCAAGCCAATTAACCCACAAACATATATATATATCTTGGAAGTGTGGGAGAAACCTGCAGGCAACCTATGGAAGTAACGGAGAGAACGCACAAACTCCGTACTGACCAGCACCTGTAGTCAGGATCGAACACGAGCTTCTGCCGCTGTAAGGCAGCAACTCTACTGCTGCACCACCTGAATCCTTTGAATCCTTGATAATAGATGCTGCCTTCTTGGACAGTGCCTCATGTAAATGCTATTGATGGTGGGGAGATCTGAGCCCATGATGGACCAGGCCGAGTCCATCGCTTTTTGCAGCCTCTAGTTTATAAACCTTCCGGATCCAAGGCCCCAATGAACTTTAGTGGAGATTGGCAGATTCTTGATTAGTAAGAGTGTGAGGGTTGTGGGGAGAAGATAGGAGAATGGGGTTGAGAGGGAAAGATAGATGAGCCATGTTTGAATGGTGTTGTAGACTCAATGGGCTGAATGGCCTCATTCTGCTCCTGTGACTTATGAACTATGCTTCCATAGTCTGCAGAGATACACAGATCGGTGTCATTGGAAAACAAAACTTTATTCCTTGGAGCGCAAAAGGTTGAGGGGTGATCTTATAAAGGTGTCCAGAATCATGAGAGGAATAGATCGGGTAAATGCAAATAGTCTTTTGCCCAGAGTAAGGGAATCAAGAACCAGAGGACATTGGTTTAAAGTGAGGGAGAAAGATTTAATAGGCCTGAGGGGTGGCTTTTTTACGCAAAGGGTGGTGGGTGTATGGAACAACCTGCGGAGGTAGTTGAGGCAGGTACTGTCGCAATGTTTCAGAAACATTTGGACAGGTACATGGATAGGACAGGTTTAAAGGGATATAGGCCAAGGGCCGGCAGGTGGGATGAGTGTAGATGGGACATGTTGGGCCAAAGAGCCTGTTTCCATGCTGTATGACTCTATGATAACTCCCCCCCACCCTCAGATTCTACCTATACTCTAGAGGCAATTTACAGCAGCCAATTAACCTACCGACCTGCAGGTCTTCGGGATGTGGGAAGAACCTGGAGCTGCCAGGGGAAAACCCTTGCAGTTACAGGGAGCACTGGAGGTCAGGGTCGAACCTGGAGTCACGAGGCAGCAGCTCTGCTACCCGTGCTGTTGTGCTATCACCAAGGCAAGGTGTTTTGAGAGACTTTTGGTTGCAAAGCAGCAACAAGCAGAGTCAGCTCCCAGAACACAATCGTGACAATCCTGAACAAAAGCCAAAGTGCTGGGGGAACTCGGTGGGTCAGGCAGCATCTAATGAGGGAAATGGACAGACGATGTTTCGGGTTAGAGTAATAGAGCATGGAACCAGGCACTTCGGCCCACTTGCCCACACGGAACAACATGCTCGACATTAGAAGATAGACACAAAATGCTGGTGTAACTCAGGGGGACAGGCAGCATCTCTGGAGAGAAGGAATGGGTGACATTTCAGGTCAAAACCCTTCTTCAGACGATGGTGCCTGTCCTGATGCAGCTGAGTTACTCCGGCATTTGTGTCTATCTTCGGCGTAAACCAGCATCTGCAGTTCCTTCCTACACGTGCCCTAACACCACCTACCTGTGTTTGACCCATATCCCTCTCAACGTATCCTATGTTGGGACCCTTGTTCAGATTGATGGAGCAGAGGGGAGAAAGCTGGAAAAGGGATGTGAGGGGGAGGGGTGCGGCTAGATTTGGCAAGTGATAGGTGGGTACAGGTGAGGAAGGGTGATTGGCAGACGGGTGGCGATGTGAGAATCCTGTTCTCCTTGGTACTGGCCAAGGGATTAATACCGGCCAGGAGGCTGGAGAAAACGGCCCTGCCTTTTTCAAAACCGTGCCTTGAAAGACTGGACTTTTGACCGAGAAACATTCCTTCAGAACTGCATAGCCTCCATTTTGTACTCAGAGAATGGATATATGTTATTTTTAATGTATTTCTTGTGCTGAACTGGAAAACATGTAAAGCAAATTTAATACATGTCATTCTGCAGAGATATATTGCGGTCCTATGTATACTGATTGTGTTATAGCATATTTATTGATCATTTATTATCACATGTGACATGCCACATTGAAATTCAGTTTTGCATACCAGACACAGGATTTAGTTTAGTTTAGAGATGCAGGCCGGAAACAGGCCCTTCAGCCCACAGAGTCCGCACCGACCAGCGATCCCCGTACATTAACACTACCTTGCATACACTAGGGACAATTTTACATTTACACCAAGCCAATTAACCTACAAACATGTACGTCTTTGGAGTGTGGGAGGAAACTGAAGATCTCGGCGAAAACCTACGCAGGTCACGGGGAGAACGTACAGACTCCGTGCAGACAAGCACCCGTAGTCGGGATCGAACCCAGGTATCTGGCGGTAGCTCTACCACTTCGCCAACATGCCGTCCGCCATGCAAAGAGTAATCACGTATCGGGCGCTGACAAAGTTATAAAGTTTATGGCAGTCCCCAATGTTCTCGGCGACCCCCCCACCACCCCCACGCCAGGTCCCTCTTTGTTCTCTGCAATGCGTCCTCGACTGATCTCCGACACTCAGATGTTGCAGGTACACGTTGGAGACATATTACAAATTGCAGATATGTAGCTTGTGAGCGTTAAATCAGCAGTTCTCAGTGTTGACCAGACCTCCCCTACTCTCCCACTTCACTCATGTTGTGTTCTCTCTGCAGGGATCCAGGACTACTTCCCCACGCCTGGAGAACACATCCTCCTGCAACTCAGCAGCTTCTAGCAAGCAACCACCCTGTCGCGTCATTCTCCCCCGCTACACACGTGTTCCTTTGTTCTCTTCGGTCGGTGATTAAATAGTTAATTGAAAGCCCCAAATTACAGGCAAAATAATACAGGAGTTTTAAAGCCAACAATCTTAATCATTAAATTTTACACACTGACCTAAAGCTAAGTACTGGATGGAACAGGCATATGGCTACACGGCCAATTAAATATATCTGAACTGTAGCCACTACATCCTTCAAGAGTCAAGAGTGTTTTATTGTTACATGTCCTGAAACGGAACAATGAAATTCTTACTTGCAGCAACACAACAGGTATGTAAACATAATACACTGTAAACACGATAACCCACGATAAACCACAAAAACATTAGAGCATATATATATGTATTTTTAAAAATAAACAATAGTGCAAAAATAATATCCCCAACTCTACATAGTTCGGAGCCTTTTTGAAGGTTGTAGTTTAATAGCCTGATGGTTGTAGGGAAGAAGCTGCTCCTGAACCTGGACGTTAGAGTTTTCAGGCTTCTGTACTTTCTTCCTGATGGCAGGAGTGAAATGAGAGCTTAGTGTGGTGTGGGTCTCTGATGATGCTGGCTGCCTTTTTGAGGCAGCCACTCCTGTAGATCCCCTCGATGGTGGGGAAGTCAGTACCCGGGATGGACTGGGCAGTGTTTATCACTTTCTGCAATCTTCTTAGATCCTGGACGTTCGAGTTGCCGAACTAGGCCATGATGCAACCAGTCAATATACTCTCTACTGTACACCTGTAGAGGTGTAAGAGACGTACCGAATCTCTTCAATCTTCTAAGGAAATAAAAGCGTCAATGGACATTAGATTAGTTTAGAGAAAAAGCACGGAAAACAGGCCCTTCGGCCCACCGAGTCCGCACCGACCTGTGATCCCACCGCAATAACACTATCCTACACATACTAGGGACAATTTACACTTATACCAAGCCAATTAACCTACAAACCTGTACGTATTTGGTGTGGGAGGAAACCGAAGTTCTTGGAGAATACGCACGCGGTCACGGGGCGAACGTACAAACTCCGTACAGACCGCATCCGTAGTTGGGATTGAACCCACGTCTCTGGCACTGCAAGGCCGCAACTCTACCGCTGTGCCACTGAGTTGCCCTATATAGACAAGTTATTCACTTCTATTCTATTCTGACCACTCTGCTAAAAAATGTTTCAAGAGGTGAATTATAACGTTGGGAAGAGCGAGGGGGGTGGAGGGTGTGTGTGTGTGGGATTCCGCTTTGTGGAAACTGCTGGTCTCTCAATGTGGGGATTTGCAGGAATTCAATGGTGGGGAGGGCAAGAGGGCAGGGGTCACATTCCACAGTGACTGGGTGGGTGGGAAGTACCTGCACTGTCTTCCATCACCCACCAGAGGGCAGTGGGATTCCCCGGTACGCACGGCATTGACCGAGGAATGTCAGGCCGCAGGGATGAAGCTGGTGATGTGTTTGGACAGTTGTAGACACTTGGGTGCGTTTCCCTCCCCCCTCCCCCCCCCCCCCCCCCATCCCTAAGGAATTTGGATATTTGTTCGTTAGATATTCATTAAAGATCTTATCTGGTTTCCCCAATTGGAAATCATCTGGAAAATCCCCACAGCACAACCAAGAAAGCACACCAACGCCTCTACTTCCTTGGAAGGCTTAGGAAGTTCGGCATGTCCCCAGCAACTCTCCTCCAACTGCTACGGAAGCATTTTATAGGGGTGCATCAGAGATCGCAGAGAATTGTGCACGCAGCCCAGACCATCACACAAACCAACCTCCCTTCCATTGACTCCATTTACACCTCCCGCTGCCTCGGCAAGGCCACCAGCATAATCAAAGACGAGTCACACCCCTGCCACTCTCGCTTCTCCCCTCTCCCATCAGGCAAGAGGTACAGAAGTGTGAAAACGCACACCTCCAGATTCAGGGACAGTTTCTTCCAAGCTGTTATCAAGAAACTGAACCATCCTACCAATGACTAGAGAGCAGTCCTGAGCTACTATCTACCTCATTGGAGACCCTTGGACTATCTTTGATCAGACTTTATTAGACCTTATCTCGCACTAAACATTATTCACGTTATTCCCTTTATCACATATCTGTACATTGTGGATGGCTTGATTGTAATCAGGTGTTGTCTTTCCCCCAACTGGTTAACATGCAACAAAAGATTTTCACTGGCCTCAGTACACATGACAATAAACTAAATTAAATAGCACTCTCAATGCAAGCATTAGTTGTGTTTTGACCCCCCCCCCCCCCCCTCCAATCTCTGTGTGTTGCGTGGCTGGCAGTTCAGGCTTCAGGTCATTCTCCACACACAGGCAACTGTGGCCGGGGCTGTGGTTATCATCTGTTCTGGCCCTTGGGCTCCTTGTGCCACTATCTTCAGTCATAAGTGGAATAGTTAGGGTGGATACTCAAGTCTTTTACCCAGTGTAGGGGATTCAAGAACCAGAGGTCATATGTTTACAGTGAGAGGAATATGATTGAAGATGAACCTGAGGGGACCCGAAAAGTCATCTGTCCCTCCACAGATGCTGCCCGACCCGCTGAGTTCCTCCAGCACTTTGTTTTTAGCTGAATGTCGAGAAAGATGTGTATCAATTATATTATTGCAGAGTATAGAGCCATAAAGTTATACAGCACGGAAACAGGCCTATTGGCCCAACTCATCCATACCAACCAGGTTGTCCACCTGAACAAGTCCCATTTGAGTGCATTTACATAGATACATAGAAAATAGGTGCAGGAGTAGGCCATTCGGCCCTACGAGCCTGCACCGCCATTCAATATGATCATGGCTGATCATCCAACTCAGTATCCCGTACCTGCCTTCTCTCCATACCCCTGATCCCTTTAGCCACAAGGGCCACATCTAACTCCCTCTTAAATATAGCCAATGAACTGGCCTGAACTACCCTCTGTGGCAGAGAGTTCCAGAGATTCACCACTCTCTGTGTGAAAAAGCTTTTTCTCATCTCGGTCTTAAAGGATTTCCCCCTTATCCTTAAGCTGTGACCCCTTGTCCTGGACTTCCCCAACATCGGGAACAATCTTCCTGCATCTAGCCTGTCCAACCCCATAAGAATTTTGTACGTTTCTATAAGATCCCCTCTCAATCTCCTAAATTCTAGCGAGTATAAGCCGAGTCTATCCAGTCTTTCTTCATATGATAGTCCTGACATCCCAGGAATCAGTCTGGTGAACCTTCTCTGCACTCCCTCTATGGCTATAATGTCCTTCCTCAGATTTGGAGACCTGAGGAAGGAACCTGAGTGGCAACTGTTCCTTCCTGTAGCCCATATTCCTCTGAATCTTTCCCACCCAACGTACCTTATATTCCTTTTAAACATTGTAAATGTTCCCTTCCTCTGGCAGCTTGATCCATTTACCCACCACCCTCTGTGTGAAAAAAAATTGCCACTCAGGTTCCTTTTAAATCTTGCCCCCTCCTGCATTAAATCTATCCACTCTAGTTTTAGATAGACCATTCCCTCGCCCCTCCTAATTGTAGGACCTTTTTAGTTTAGAGATACAGCACAGAAACAAGCCCTTCAGCCCATTGAGTCTGCACTGACCAGCGATGCCCGTACACCAGCACTATCACACACACAGTACAGACAATTCTTACCAAAGCCAATTAACCTACAAACCTGTACGTCTTCAGAATGTGGGAGGAAACCGGAGCGCAACGGAGAAAACCCCATACAGTCACGTGGAGAACGTACAAACTCCGTACAGACAGCACCGGTAGTCAGGATCGAACCTGGGTCTCTGCCGCTGTAAGGCAGCAACTCTACTGCCGCACCACCCCGCCGCCCTATAAGGTCTATACCTCCATAAGATCACTCTTCAGTCTTCTACACTGTATGTTATTCCTACTCACTTATTGTGATTATGGTATATCTTTGATTTAAAAAGGAAATGGAACGTAACTGAGGTGGGTTACCACAGCATGGTACTTTATTTGTCCCGAGATAGAGTGAAATTCATTTGTGTGTACAGTTCAGTACAAGTAATACTATATGTAAGCACTTGGATACAAATTAGTGAGCATCTCAGTTACAGAACAAGTGTAGAGCAGTAGTACACCGAGACAGCATAGAGCCGGCTGAGGCTCTCAGTATCGGGCTCTTGCCACAAGAATTAGAAGGTTGCAGAGTGTCTCCAGAGCTGACGGCATTGCCTGCCAAACTGATCAACAAGTCATCGAGTTATATAGCACGGCAACAGGCCCTTTGACCCAACTTGCCCACACTGACATGTCCCATCTACACTAGTCCCATCTACCCACATTTGGTCCTTATCCCTAAACCTTTCCTATCCATGTACCTGTCCAATGTACTTGCAAAGTACTGATTGCTCTAGTGTGCTGCATTCCAATCAGTAACCCTGCCTCCATTTCAGTGCCCCTTGCAGCAGGACAGTTCGGATGGCACGGTGGCAGGGTAGGTAGATCCGCCATCTCACACCTCCCACCACACTGGCTCAATCCTGACCTCGGGTGCCGTCCTTGTGGAGTTTGCTCGTCCTCCTTTCAAATCCCAAAGATGTGCCGATGTGTAGGTTACGGTAATTTGTCACTGCAAATTGTCCCCAGTGTGGTGGTAAGTGGAAGAACCTTGGGGGAGCTGATGGGAATGGAGATCGAATGGGATGAGTGTGAATGGGCGGTTGATGGTCGACAGGCCAAAGGGCCTGCTTCTGTCCGGTATCTCTCTGTGATTCTATGATTCATATTCCATTCCATGCATCTGATCGCCATGTCTAGGCTGAAGCTCCCGTGCAAGGCTGGGGGGGGTGTTGCTCAATCGCAATGCTGCCCTTCACAAATAACATTAACCAGGCCCCATGCAGCCCTTCAGGTGACTATAAATCAGTCTGCGGAATCCCTCACTCTCCTCACTCCTCACAACCCCTCACTCTGTCAACAACCCTCTCTCCACAACCGCTCACTCCCTCCTCAACCCCTCACTCCCTCCTCAATCCCTCATTCTCTCCA
>CM075980.1:8407650-8443783 GCA_038087875.1 Malacoraja senta | reverse complement strand
TGAACCTTCTCTGCACTCCCTCTATGACAATAATGTCCTTCCTCAGATTTGGAGACCAAAACTGTACGCAATACTCCAGGTGTGGTCTCACCAAGACCCTGTACAACTGCAGTAGAACCTCCCTGCTCCTATAACGTTCAGTGCAGGATAAAGTCTAGTATAGTCTGATCGAAGATAGGCTGAGGGTCTCGAATGAGGTGGATAGTTGTTCAGGGCTGCTCTCCAGTTGTTGGTAGAATGATTCAGTTGCCTGATAACAGCTGGGAAGAATCTGTCCCTGATTCTGGAGGTGTGCGTTTATCACACTTCTATACCTTTTGCCCTATGGGAGAGGGGAGAAGAGGGAGCGGCTGGGGTGAGACCCGTTCTTGATTATGCCGGTGGCCTTGCTGAGGCAGTGTGAGGTGTAACTGGAGTCAATGGAAGGGAGGTTGGTTTGTGTGATGGTCTGGGCTGTGTCCACAATTTGCTGCAATTTCTTGGGTGGAGCTGTTCCCAAACCATGCTGTGATGCACTGGGCTCCTAAACACCAGCCCCCTTCCACCTGGTGCTGTGGGCTTCAGCTTCCACGGACAAAAGAACAAGATTAGTGAAGGTTTGAAGGATTTAAGCAGGATTATTCAGTACAGTCCCAGATTTCGATTGAATTTATTGTGCATTTAAAGGCTGCTTAGTGCTAAGGCGTGAAAATGATACTGACATTCGAAGCCATGCTGGTACATCTTGGGCCAACAAAATAGGGTGGCACGGCCGCAGAGTTGCTGCCTTACAGCGCCGGAGACCCAGGTTCAATCCTGACTACGGGTGCAGTCTGTACAGAGTTTGTACGTTCTCCCCTTGACCTGTGTGGGTTTTCTCCGGGATCTCCGGTGTCCTCCCACAGTCCTAAGGCGTACAGGTTTGTAGGTCAATCGGTTTTGGTAAAAATTGTAAATTGTCCCTAGTGTGTAGGATAGTGTTAGTGTGCGGGGATCGTTGGTCGTTGAGGACTCGGTGGGCCGAAGGGCCTGTTTCCACGCTGTATCTCTAAACTAAACTACACTAAATGAAACTAAACAAGGGGAACCAGGGTTAGACAAGAAGGCCCAGGATCAAATGAGGAGATGGAGACCAGGGCAGAGGGCTAATGTTACTATCAACAACAGCGAGAGTGTGACTGACTGACACTTCTCTCTCTTGGCTCCTTCAGGGCAGAGCAGGGCTCTCGGCCCTACACCGGCCTTGTGGCCTTGCATCTACTGGCACTGTGCGCCTCCTGCCAGGACCTGCAGGAAAAGCGGGAAGCTCTGCTCTATCTGAAGAACAAGCTCAGCGCTGAGAGGAACCACACCATATGTACGTACTCCACACTCCCCCACCTCTGTCCTGTGCTGCCTTTACACAGTCGTTATGTTTAGTTTAGGGATACAGCGTGGAAACAGGCCCTTCGACCCACTGAGTCCGCGCCGACCAACGACCCTCATACACTTTCACTATCCTACACACTAGGGGCAATTTATAATTTTTTTTACCAAAGCCAATTAACCTGCAAACCTGTATGTCTTTGGAGTGTGGGAGGAAACCAGAGCACCCGGCGAAAAACCACGCAGTCCCGGGGAGAACGTACAAACTCTGTACGGGCTATACCCATAGTCAGGATCGAAGCTGGCTCTCTGGTGCAGTAAGGCAGCAACTCTACCGCTGCGCCACTGTGCCATTACTTGGCCTGCTGTCTGACTCTTGCAGTTATCTCTATCTCTCTGAAGTCATGGCAGCAAATCCAAACTTTAAAATTTCCATTTATTTAATTACATCTGGAATAAGATCTTCTACACTGGCAATCAAACTAAAGAGAGGGGAATCGGTCTGATTTATTTGTGTTCTGGGTTCCACTGCAGTGCGCTTAACGCTTGGTTGTCCTCTGAAATGGCTGCTCAGTCATTTAGGCAAGAGTAGCGAAAGCAGTCCCTGCTGGTGACATCCATGTCTGATGATTACGTTTACAAAATAATGAATCTGAATAAAGAATGTCATGATTTGTGGTCTATATTGAAATAAATGTCTTTAATATTTGTGTTCAGTCACCCCATCCCAGTTAATGTAGTTCTTCACCTGTGCTTTTGTGTGCTTATGATGTGCATCTGTGTGTCTGCATCTGTGTATTGTGTGTATGCCTGCGTGTCTGTGTATGTATATGCGTTTCCGCGTATTGGATGTGTGTTTGTTTCTGTGTATTTGTGTGTGTGGTTTTGTGTATTGTGCGTGTGTGTGTGTATGTGTATTGTATGTATCTGCATCGTGTGTGTGTGCGTGTGTTTCTGTGTATCGCGTGTGTGTGCGTGTGTATTTGTGTGTGTGTGCCTGTTTTTGTTTCTGTTGTATTGTGCGTCTGTATTGTGTGTGTGTGTGCGTGTGCCTATATATACGTGTGTGCGATTGTGTGAGCGTGTGTTTCTGTGTATTGTGTGTGTGTGTGTGGTCCATTATACAGTAACGTTTTGTTAATCCGTCACGTTTGAGACATTAACGGGTGCCAAGCTAGCAGATTTCCAGGACAATTGGACGTTTTTTAATCTAAGCTCCCAACGTACACTTAATTAATGTTTTCTTTAAACGTTACACAGCAGCATAATACATTTTCTAGTGAACCTGGTAAATGTAAAAGGAGGGGGGGGGGGATTTACAGAACCAGGTATATTTTGAGGGATCTGAATAAAAGTGCAACAAACACCAACCACCTGGTGATCCAGGAGTGAGACTGGAGGTTTAGTCGGATAGTGTGTGATCGGAGTTTAAGTGTTCCCGTGTTCTCCAGCCGTTAGGCTGTTCTCTGTACTCCTGTTGCTGCCATCCTGTGGTGTTGAGGATGCACTACAAACCTCTCAACGTGCTGAGCGAGGCCTCACTCTTGGTCAGTATGGGAATGGGAAGGGAACTTGTAGTGTTTGGCAACCGGAGATCGCGTAGGCCAAGGCAGACCCAGGTCTGGGTTAGTGGAGTGTGACTAACGCGGTTCTCCCACGTCAGCCAGTGTTGCTGTTTCACTAACCCCCGTGCCTCACCTTACACTTGCAGATCATCAAGTGCCTTTGACCAACTACTACCAGTACAGCCTGGGCGTGCTGGCGCTCTGTGTGAATGACATACGGATAGATCACAGTGTCCTGTCTGGCTTGGTGCCACATGACCACCACCACCACCACCACCACCACTCAGCAGGTGAGCAAACTCATTCCCTGCTGCCATATTACTGACGGTATCAGCGGTATAGTGGTGCAGCTGGTAGACCTGCTGCCTCACAGTGCCAGAGACCCCGGCTCGATCCCGACCTCGGGCGCTGTCTGTGTGGAGTTTGCACTTATTCTCTGTGACCGCGTGAGTTTGTTCTCCAGGTGCTCCGGTTTCCTCCCGCATCCCAAAGATGTGCATGTAGGTGAAATGTAGGTTAATTAGCCTCTGTACGTTGCCGCTGGTCTGTCGGGAATGGATGAGAAGGTATATAGTTAATAGGATAGACACAAAAAGCTGGACTAACTCAGTGGGACAGGAGTTAAGTACGAGTATCACCATACATAAGCATTTAGACACATCTCAGAAAGCATCTCATATATAGTCCAGGTATATAGTAGTAGTACACTGAGTCAGTATACAGAGTCACCAGATTTGGTGCCTTTTTCAAGTCCCAGTTGTTATAGGTGTAGAGTTCTTAACCTAAACATGAAGACCCGTTGACCTGGTGGCGTTGCAGGGTCGGCCTGGCCAAGCGTGGCCATTGGTGTCCTCCACCGCGCCGTGCCGCTGCAAGTCACGTCCGGTCCATGCGCCAAGCCTCTTGGAGCGGTGCCAGGCTGCTGCAGGGCCTCCAGCTGCCCACTCCACAGTCGAGGCACTGCAGTGCGTCCTGCAGCTGATCTCCTCACCGGCCCTCCGTCTGAATCTGAGTCGGGCTCGGCGGCTTCCCTCTCCAGCAGGTGCCCGGTTCCCCGGCGGGCGAGACAGGCCTGGTGTCGGGTTTGTCCGCAACTCGCCGGGGCGACCTTCGTACGTCTGGGCAACCTGTACGCTGATAGTTAACGTGCCTGTTTCAATGGTAGACACCTCAGCGGTGCTGGTGTTGGCACTCAAGTGCGTGCAGCAGTCTACAGCCCCCGGCCGTGACGTATGGATGTACAGCGCTGATAGAAGGCTGAAGGCCCAGCAGGCCGTCAACAAGCTGATGGAGAAGATACGGAGATGGTGGACAAGCAACGGGGAAGTGGGCAACATTTACAGCACCCCCCTGGTTCTGCAGGTAACACAACGCTCACCACCCCCCTGTCCATGATGCGCTTTAGACGTCACACATCCAGTAGCCAATGCATGTTGCCGGAGAATCCATGGTCTTCCCGTCTCTGACCTTCATCAGCATCTCCCTGCAACGCCTCCTCCATTAGTCCACATGTTGGGATTGCTCTCGCACTTTCCCCGATGGACGGTCTCAACTGACGGCTTCTCTATCTACGATCCACCCAAGCATTCGTTCGTGGTCGTCCTCTTTGAAGAGCTCTTTGAAACGTACACCCCTCCTCTCTACCCCTCTCTCTCCTCTTGATTACTCTCTCTTTTCCTCCCCCTTTCCCAACTTGTCCTCCCCCTCTCCCATCTCTCCGCTCCCCTTCCACCCACTTTCTTCTCCGCCCCCCACCCCGTTCCCTCCTCTTTCTAGCCCCATCTTCCCTCTCTTCTCCCTCCTATCCTCCCTCTCTTCCCCCTATTCATCCTCATACATCCCAATGTCCTGCCCACTCTCTTCCACCCCCTGTCCTCCTCCCTGCCTCCCTCCATCCTCGCCCTTTTCCCCCTTCACTCTTTTCACTGAACACTTGCGCTCGCTCTGCCAAGGCCAGCTGGATCTCCCACTTGCCAATCATTTTAATTCCCCTTCCCATTCCCATACTGGCCTTTCTGTCCTGAGCCTCCTCCACTGCCAGAGTCAGGCCACACGCAAACTGGAGGAACACCACCTCATATTCCGCTTGGGTAGCTTACAAACCAATGGTACTCCAGCACTTTGTGTAAAAAAACATCAGCCATCCTGTTTCTCCAGAGATGCTGCCTGACCTATTGAGTTACTCCAGCACTTTGCGTCTATCTTCGGTATGAACATTGAATCCCCCCCCCCCCCCCCCCATTCTGTGAGGCTATAAGCAGAGTGGGAGAAAGTTTAATGGAGATGTGAGGGCAATTTGTTTACACATAGGGTGGTGGGGGCCTGGACTGATTGCCAGGGGTGGTGGTGGAGGCAGATATGATAGTGGGGCTTTTAGATAGGCACAGGGAAATGCAGGGAATAGATCAGGGGTGTCAAAACTCATTTAAACTCATTTTAGATCACGGGCAAAATGCGACTTTATGCGGGCCGGATCGCGTCGTGCACGCGCGAATGCGGTCCGATCCGGCACCGAGGACAGCTGCATCCCACTCTGGCATCGGGGAAATCATCCCGCAGGCCGGATCGGACCCCTTCGCGGGCGGCATCCAGCCCGTGGGCCGTGAGTTTGACACCCCTGGAATAGAGTGATGTGGATGAGGCACAAAAAAAGTGATGTGGCTGAACAGGCAGATGAGGGTAGTTGAGCTAGGCATCATGTTCGGCACAAACATTGTGTGCTGAAGGCCCCGTTCCTGTGCTATACTGGTCTATGTTCTAAGGTCCTGGGGCCTCGGGAAGACTGGCTACATTTGGGCTCATGTAACCATTGATCAAGAAGAGATTGCCACACTGATGGCATCATCTGATGCCTAATGTTCAGAGGATGGCAAAAATGTCATCCATGGCAAGCAATGCCTTGCTTACAGGAATGGTGGTTGATGGTACAGGCTAGTGGTCTCTATTCCCCGCAGTGTCATTGAGCCCGTGTCGAAACAGACCCTTCAGCCCACTGAGTCCATGCTGACCATTAAGCAAGCTGGACACAAAATGCTGGAGTAACTTAGCGGGTCAGGCAGCATCTCTGGAGAAAAAGAATAGGCAATGTTTTGTGGACAGAACCTCTTCTTCACACCATTTTATATTTGGGAGGAATCGAAGGCGAAGTTGTTAAGAGGACCTATGCTGCAGGGAGAGGTTGGGCAGGCTCGGACTATATTCCTTGAAAACTGAAGACCAGTTCCGCTCGGCAGAGGAGAATGTTAGTAGAGGGAAATTGGCTGTGTCTGCAGCCGAGGAATAAACGGAGGTGCTTAAGGCCATCCTGGGTGGGGGGTGGAGGTGTAGACGGACTGAACATCCTTAGTAAAGATGAGGGACTGGAAACCAATAGGTTTATTAAAAGAGTGTTAAGCACCCCATTGTATATTGCTGCCCTGTGAACCCATTCTGTCTCGTGGTACCCAATGCCTGTCTCGGAGTTACATACGGAGCCTGTTGTTGAGCCTATTGTATATTTTCTCCTGCGCTTAATGCATGTTGTAGTTTTACTGAGCATCGACGGTCTGTTCTATGCAGGCTCTCTTGGCCACGGGAGACACGGAAAGATGGTTAAAAGGAAAGATAAATCTACTGAATAAGTCCAAGCCAGGAGCCTTTCAAAACCCAATGGCATTATCCCAACTGTTGCCTGTTCTGTACCGGAAAACCTACCTGGATATTGGCCAAATGGACTGCCGCAGTAAGTCTGGTAAGGCACTGTTGAGAAAGGCTCCTCCATTGCCAAATTGGTGAAGGGGACTGAGCTGCTTGGTTGCCCGGATAATGGGTGAGGCCAGCGGATCACCAAGGAACCTCCAAGTACACATCATATATTATAAAACATGAAAGTGGCATCACGGGGTGGGGAAGAAGGCTTTTGGCAGGCGAGCCTTCATCAGGTAAGAGAATTTAGTTGCGAAACTGGGACATTATGTCACGGATGCACAAGGTGTTGGTGAGGCTGCACATAGAGTATTGTGTAGTTCATAAGTTCGTTTAGTTCATAAGTTATTGGACAGAATTAGGCCGTTCGGCCCATCAAGTCTACTCCGCCATTCAGTCATGGCTGCTCTATCTTTCATTCTCAACCCCATTCTCCTGCCTTCTTCCCATAACCCCTGACACCAGTACTAATCAAGAATCTTGTCAATCTCCACCTTAAAAATATCCATTGACTTTGCCTCCACAGCAGCCTGTGGCAATGAATTCTACAGATTCACCACCCTCTGACTAAAGAAATTCCACCTCGTCTCCTTTCTGAGGGTATGTCCTTTTATTCTGAGGCTGTGGTCTCCGGACCTAGATTCTCCCACTGGTGGAAACATCCTCTCCACATCCACTCTATCCAGGCCTTTCATTATTCAGTAAGTTTCAATGAGGCTCCTAATATTCCAGTGTGAGTTTGGCCGAATGGCCTAATTCTGCTCCTATAACTTATGAAATGGCCTTCCTGGCGAGATAGGCAAGATGCTCCCCCTGTGCCTCCACGGAGCTGAGATCAGCCTTTATCTGAGCCGTCAGTGCCCGTAAGCCCTACGGATCGTTGTAAAGCATGTTAGAAACATAGAAAATAGGTGCAGGAGTAGGCTATTCAGCCCTTCAAGCCAGCACCGCCGTTCAATATGATCATGGCTGATCATCCAAAATCGGTACCCCGTTCTTGCTTTCTCCCCATATCCCTTGATTCCGTTAGCCCAAAGAGCTAAATCTAACTCTCTTGAAAACATCCAGTGAATTGGCCTCCACTGCCTTCTGCGGCAGAGAATTCCACAGATTCACAACTCTCTGGGTGAAAAGAGAGTTGTGAATCTGTTCCTCTTCATGAAGCCAACGCGAGTAACTTTACTCTTTTGTTGACAGATGAGCTGAGGCGGGTGGACCTGGAACCGCTGGAGCCTGAGACGAGCTCGCAGTCGGAGTTTGTTTACGTCAGCGTGAAGGGGAAGAATTTGGTGACGACTTATACGGCCAGAGTGCCGCTGCTCAATCAGATGTCGCTCCTCGATGTACTGCAAGCAGCCAAGAGAAATGATACAAACTTCAAGTAAGGCTATCATTTTAGACTTTAGAGATACAGTGCGGAAACAGGCCCTTCCCCCACTCCTGTACATCTTTGAAGTGCAGGAGGAAACTGGAGTATCCGGAGAAAACCGGACACAGGGAGAACGTACAAACTCGTATGGACAGCACCCATAGTCAGCATCGAAACTGGGACTCTTGCGCTGTAAGGCAGCAACTCTACCGCTGCGCCACTGTGCCGCATTTTTGGGACACTGGGTATTTTTAAAGGGGAGATTGACAGGTTCTTGATCAGTAAAAGTGTCAAAGGCTGTGGGGAGAAGGCAGGCGAAGGCTGTGGGGAGTAGAACTATATCCTGCGTCTCAGGAGTGGGTAGTGCTGCTGCCTCACAGCTCCAGTGAAAGCTGGTTCGATCTTTTAGCCAGAGGGTGGTTAATCTGTAGAATTCATTGCCACAGACGGCTGTGGAGGCCATGTCATTGGGTATTTCGGAAGTGTAAATTGACAGGTTCTTGATTAGCAAGGGTATCAAAAGCTATGGGGAGAAGGCAGGCGAATGGGGTTGAGAGGGAAAGATAGATTGAATGGCGGAGTAGACTGGATGGGCTTATGAACACCTGCACAATCTCTCTCGAAATGCATAGAGCCTCTCCGCTCTGATCTCTTCCTGAGACTGAGTGGGGTAACCAGTCAAGGATGGTTTTGCCCATAGTGGTAGACCTGACCTTGCACTGGCCTGAGAGGAAGAGCACATTCAAACCAGCGGGCAGAATTGCCTCTCTGTCCTGTTGTCCTTTAGAGTCGAGGTTCTGCCAATAGTTTTGAGTGAGCTCAGGCTGATTTTATTCCCAAACTAACTAGGAACAACTAGCCATCATAAATCCAGGGCCTGAAATAGAGTACTCGGAATCTGGAATCATTCTGCATGCAGCAATCATGGTGAGTTGTACACGTGGGAGGTGTGGGCTGAATATGGCTTGCTGTGGAAGATAGCTAACTCAGGGTACACAGATACATTTTGTTCCCGTTTGAAAACCAAGCATTTTGGCCCAGTATTGTATTTATTCTTATCAAGGGGAACCTGCCAGACGTGAACTCAACTTAAGATAGACACAAAAAGCTGGAGTAACTCAGCGGGACAGGCAGCATCTCTGGAGAGAAGGAATGGGTGACTTTTCTGGTCGAGATCCTTCTTCAGACTGGAGGATCTCGACCCGAAACGTCACCCGTTCCTTCTCTCCAGAGATGCTGTCTGTCCCGCTGAGTTACTCCAGCGTTTTGTGTCTATTTTTGGTTTAAACTAGCATCTGCAGTTCCTTCCTACACGTACTCAACTTGATGGGATGGCTCGATAGTGCCCCCCCCCCCCCCCCCCCCCATTGGCAAAGCATATTATGTACAGGCTGACAGGTTCTTGAACGCAAGATAGACACAGATTGTTGGAGCAACTCAGCGGGTCAGCCAGCATTTCTGGAGGGGGAAAAAAGGACACAGAGTGCTGAAGTAACTGAGAAGACTGGGCAGCATCACTGGAGAAAGCAAAGACATACAAAGTGCTGGAGTAACTCAGCGGGTCATCAGCATCTCTGGAGAATGTGGATAGATGCCATTTGAGGTTGGGGTTGACCCTTCTGAATCAGTCTGAAGAAGGGTCCCAACCCAAAACGTCACCTATCCATGTACTCCGGAGATGATGCCTGACCTGCTGAGTTACTCCAGCACTTTGTGTCCTTTATTGTGAGAGGTGCAGTTTGATTGATTGGAATTTATTTGAATGACCTATCTTTGACCACCATGCAGTATGAAAGATCCTCAACATCTATTCAGAATGACATTGATCTGCAGCCTGAGGAAGAAGTTAGATTTAATGGCTCTTTCCAGGTCATAGGCAGAAGATAGACACAAAATGCTGGAGTAACTCAGCGGGTCAAGCAGCATCTCTGGAGAAAAAGAATAGGTGACGTTTCGGGTCGAGACCCTTCAAAGGCATGAGCCTTTATGCTCCGGCATTAACTAATGGCTGCTCTGCAATGATTGACCCTCTTGTCATTTGTCTATTTTTCACTCAACACAAACCTGGGCCCTGCACTATGTAGTGCTCCACCTTAGGGCACTTAACATGTTTCTCTCCTTTACCACGTGGAGCCACACGGCAATGGCTGATCTATGTGACGCTTTGTTGAGTTTAGTTTATTGTCACCAAGATACAGTGAAAAGCCTTTTTGCTGTGTGCTAACCAGTCAGTGGAAAGACAATCGAGCCATCCAAAGTGTACAGATACATGATGAAGGGAGTAACGTTAAGTGCAAGATAAAGTCTGATTACAGATAGTCCGAGGGTCTCCAGTGAGGTAGGCAGTAGCTCAGGACTGCTCTCTAGTTGTTGACAGGATGGATCAGTTGCCTGATAACAGCTGGGAAGAAACTGTGCCTGAATCTGGAGGTGTGTGTTTTCATACCCGATAACCTTTAGTGCAAGATAAAGCCCAGTGAAGTAAGATTAGAGATAGTCCAGGGAGCAGGTGCTGTCACCGTCCAAACCTCTGCTCTCTCAGGAGCGACGTTCCCATTGACAGCTGCTGTTTCTTGTGTTGGTTAAAATGTTCTCTTTCCTTCCTCTTAACTGTAGCTTTGAGACTGAGCAGACTCTGTGGGGACCTTTCCTGACCTCAGTCAACCACGTCCCGAGACAAGACGACACGAAGACTTACTGGCGTCTGATTTCGGAAGCACACGCTCCACTTATTGAAGGTAAGAGGTTGTTCAGGGTGGCCCTCTCTTGCATGCCAAGCTAGGTAGTGAGCTGACAGGAGCATGGACTTTAGCAACAGCTGCCGAGTAAGAGGCTCCTCTGACCTGCTCCTCGTTCGGCTGGATCCCACGTCTCAGCAGTGGGTAGTGCTGCTGCCTCACAGCTCCAGTGAAAGCTGCTCCCATCCTTTAGCCAGAAGGGGGTGTATCTGTGGAATTTATTGCCACAGACAGCTGTGGAGGCCAAGACACTGGGTATTTTTAAAGCGGACACTGACAGGTTCTTTAGTTTAGTTTAGAGAAACAGCGCACATTAACACTATCCTACACACAATAACGACAATTTTACCAATTAGCCTCCAGACCTGTCCATCTTTGGAGTGTGGGAGTAGATCCTGGAGACAACCCATGCAGGTCACGGGGAAAACGTACAAGCATCCGTAGCCAGGATCGAACCCAGGTCTATTGGCAATGTAAGGCAGCAACTCTACCGCTGTGCCACAGTGCCACCCAATCTTCTTCAGGCTGATTTCGAACCTGAAACCTTGTCTGCCCATTCCCTCCATGGATGCTGCCTGACCTACCGAGTTGTCCCAGGACTTTGTGTTTTGCTCTCAATCTGAACTGCTCGCTCTGAAGATAAGATTAGGTCCGGTAATTCCTGCTCTCTCCACTAGAGGGATTGGTTTTCCACCAAGACGCTGTTGTTCACTAATGGGGAAACAAGTCTCCTTGAGTTTATTGTCATATGCACATGTACCGTGAGATACAGGTACATTTGAAAATCTCGCAACTCACAAGACCACAGATTAATCAGAGATGATATATAAATTACACATCAATTCTACAAGACAGTAAATGGAAGACACATGCAAAAATAAGCAAGACACATGCAAAAATATACAAGAAGAAAAACAAACCCAAAGTGGTGGTAGAAAGTGGTGTGTCGTGTTCTTTTGCCGGGTGGGATTAGCGGGGGGGGGGGGCGCAGGTCGGTTCAAGATGTAGGAAAGTAGATATTCCTGAGCCTGGTGGTGTGGGACTTTGGGCTTCTGCATCTCCTACCTGATGGTAGGAATGTTTTAGGTTTCGAGATACAACGCGGAAACAGGCCCTTCGGCCCATCAGGTCTGCGCCAAACAGCGATTGCCGTACATTAACACTACCCTACACACACACACCAGGGACAATTTACAATTATACCAAGCCAATTCACCCACAAACATATATATATATATCTTGGGAGTGTGGGAGAAACCTGCAGGCAACCTATGGAAGTAACGGAGAGAACGCACAAACTCCGTACTGACCAGCACCCGTAGTCAGGATCGAACACGAGCTTCTGGCGCTGTAAGGCAGCAACTCTACTGCTGCACCACCTGAATCCTTTGAATCCTTGATAATAGATGCTGCCTTCTTGGACAGTGCCTCATGTAAATGCTATTGATGGTGGGGAGATCTGAGCCCATGATGGACCAGGCCGAGTCCATCGCTTTCTGCAGCCTCTAGTTTATAAACCTTCCGGATCCAAGGCCCCAATGAACTTTAGTGGAGATTGGCAGATTCTTGATTAGTAAGAGTGTGAGGGTTGTGGGGAGAAGATAAGAGAATGTGGTTGAGAGGGAAAGATAGATGAGCCATGTTTGAATGGCGTTGTAGACTCAATGGGCTGAATGGCTTCATTCTGCTCCTGTGACTTATGAACTATGCTTCCATAGTCTGCAGAGAGACACAGATCGGTGTCATTGGAAAACAAAACTTTATTCCTTAGAGCGCAAAAGGTTGAGGGATGATCTTATAGAGGTGTCCAGAATCATGAGAGGAATAGATCGGGTAAATGCAAATAGTCTTTTGCCCAGAGTAAGGGAATCAAGAACCAGAGGACATTGGTTTAAAGTGAGGGAGAAAGATTTAATAGGCCTGAGGGGAAGCAAAGGTGGGTGTATGGAACAACCTGCGGAGGTAGTTGAGGCAGGTACTGTCGCAATGTTTCAGAAACATTTGGACAGGTTTAAAGGGATATAGGCCAAGGGCCGGCAGGTGGGACGAGTGTAGATGGGACATGTTGGGCCAAAGAGCCTGTTTCCATTATGTATGACTCTATGATAACTCCCCCCACCCTCAGATTCTACCTATTCCTAGAGGCAATTTACAGCAGCCAATTAACCTACCGACCTGCAGGTCTTCGGGATGTGGGAAGAACCTGGAGCTGCCAGGGGGAAACCCTTGCGGTTACAGGGAGCACTGGAGGTCAGGGTCGAACCTGGAGTCACGAGGCAGCAGCTCTGCTACCCGTGCTGTTGTGCTATCACCAAGGCAAGGTGTTTTGAGAGACTTTCTAGCAGTTGGTGTTGCAAAGCAGCAACAAAGCAGCAACAAGCAGAGTCAGCTCCCAGAACACAATCGTGACAATCCTGAACAAAAGCCAAAGTGCTGGGGGAACTCAGTGGGTCAGGCAGCATCTGATGAGGGAAATGGACAGACGATGTTTCGGGTTAGAGTAATAGAGCATGGAACCAGGCACTTCGGCCCACTTGCCCACACGGAACATGCTCGACATTAGAAGATAGACACAAAATGCTGGTGTAACTCAGGGGAACAGGCAGCATCTCTGGAGAGAAGGAATGGGTGACATTTCAGGTCAAAACCCCTCTTCAGACGATGGTGCCTGTCCTGATGCAGCTGAGTTACTCCGACATTTGTGTCTATCTTCGGCGTAAACCAGCATCTGCAGTTCCTTCCTACACGTGCCCTAACACCACCTACCTGTGTTTGACCCATATCCCTCTCAACGTATCCTATGTTGGGACCCTTGTTCAGATTGATGGAGTAGAGGGGAGAAAGCTGGAAAAGGGATGTGAGGGGGAGGGGTGCGGCTAGATTTGGCAAGTGATAGGTGGGTACAGGTGAGGAAGGGTGATTGGCAGACGGGTGGCGATGTGAGAATCCTGTTCTCCTTGGTACTGGCCAAGGGATTAATACCGGCCAGGAGGCTGGAGAAAACGGCCCCTGCCTTTTTCAAAACCGTGCCTTGAAAGACATCGGAAAGACTGGACTTTTGACCGAGAAACATTCCTTCAGAACTGCATAGCCTCCATTTTGTACTCAGAGAATGGATATATGTTATTTTTAATGTATTTCTTGTGCTGAACTGGAAAACATGTAAAGCAAATTTAATACATGGCATTCTGCAGAGATATATTGCGGTCCTATGTATACTGATTGTGGTATAGCATATTTATTGATAATTTATTATCACATGTGACATGCCACATTGAAATTCAGTTTTGCATACCAGACACAGGATTTAGTTTAGTTTAGAGATGCAGGCCGGAAACAGGCCCTTCAGCCCACAGAGTCCGCACCGACCAGCGATCCCCGTACATTAACACTACCTTGCATACACTAGGGACAATTTTACATTTACACCAAGCCAATTAATCTACAAACATGTACGTCTTTGGAGTGTGGGAGGAAACCGAAGATCTCGGCGAAAACCTACGCAGGTCACGGGGAGAAGGTACAAACTCCGTGCAGACAAGCACCCGTAGTCAGGATCGAACCCAGGTATCTGGCGGTAGCTCTACCACTTCGCTAACATGCCATCCGCCATGCAAAGAGTAATCACGTATCGGGCGCTGACAAAGTTATAAAGTGTTTATGGCAGTCCCCAATGTTCTCGGCGACCCCCCCACCACCCCCACGCCAGGTCCCTCTTTGTTCTCTGCAATGCGTCCTCGACTGATCTCCGACACTCAGATGTTGCAGGTACACGTTGGAGACATATTACAAATTGCAGATATGTAGCTTGTGAGCGTTAAATCAGCAGTTCTCAGTGTTGACCAGACCTCCCCTACTCTCCCACTTCACTCATGTTGTGTTCTCTCTGCAGGGATCCAGGACTACTTCCCCAAGCCTGGAGAACACATCCTCCTGCAACTCAGCAGCTTCTAGCAAGCAACCACCCTGTCGCGTCATTCTCCCCCGCTACACACGTGTTCCTTTGTTCTCTTCGGTCGGTGATTAAATAGTTAATTGAAAGCCCCAAATTACAGGCAAAATAATACAGGAGTTTTAAAGCCAACAATTTTAATCATTAAATTTTACGCACTGACCTAAAGCTAAGTACTGGATGCAACAGGCATATGGCTACACGGCCAATTAAATATATCTGAACTGTAGCCACTACATCCTTCAAGAGTCAAGAGTGTTTTATTGTTACATGTCCTGAAACGGAACAATGAAATTCTTACTTGCAGCAACACAACAGGTATGTAAACATAATACACTGTAAACACGATAACCCACGATAAACCACAAAAACATTAGAGCATATATATATATGTATTTTAAAAAAATAAACAATAATAGTGCAAAAATAATATCCCCAACTCTACATAGTTCGGAGCCTTTTTGAAGGTTGTAGTTTAATAGCCTGATGGTTGTAGGGAAGAAGCTGCTCCTGAACCTGGACGTTAGAGTTTTCAGGCATCTGTACTTTCTTCCTGATGGCAGGAGTGAAATGAGAGCTTAGTGTGGTGTGGGTCTCTGATGATGCTGGCTGCCTTTTTGAAGCAGCCACTCCTATAGATCCCCTCGATGGTGGGGAAGTCAGTACCCGGGATGGACTGGGCAGTGTTTATCACTTTCTGCAATCTTCTTCGATCCTGGACGTTCGAGTTGCCGAACTAGGCCGTGATGCAACCAGTCAATATACTCTCTACTGTACACCTGTAGAGGTGTAAGAGACGTACCGAATCTCTTCAATCTTCTAAGGAAGTAGAAGCGTCAATGAACATTAGATTAGTTTAGAGAACGGGAAACAGGCCCTTCGGCCCACCGAGTCCGCACCGACCTGTGATCCCACCACAATAACACTATCCTACACATACTAGGGACAATTTACACTTATACCAAGCCAATTAACCTACAAACCTGTACGTATTTGGTGTGGGAGGAAACCGAAGTTCTTGGAGAATACGCACGCGGTCACGGGGCGAACGTACAAACTCCGTACAGACCGCATCCGTAGTTGGGATTGAACCCACGTCTCTGGCACTGCAAGGCCGCAACTCTACCGCTCTGCCACTGAGTTGCCCTATATAGACAAGTTATTCACTTCTATTCTATTCTGACCACTCTGCTAAAAAATGTTTCAAGAGGTGAATTATAACGTTGGGAAGAGCGAGGGGGGTGGAGGGTGTGTGTGTGTGGGATTCCGCTTTGTGGAAACTGCTGGTCTCAAAATGTGGGGATTTGCAGGAATTCAATGGTGGGGAGGGCAAGAGGGCAGGGGTCACATTCCACAGTGACTGGGTGGGTGGGAAGTACCTGCACTGTCTTCCATCACCCACCAGAGGGCAGTGGGATTCCCCGGTACGCACGGCACTGACCGAGGAATGTCAGGCCGCAGGGATGAAGCTGGTGATGTGTTTGGACAGTTGTAGACACTTGGGTGCGTTTCCCTCCCCCCTCCCCCCTCCCCCCCCCCCATCCCTAAGGAATTTGGATATTTGTTCGTTAGATATTCATTAAAGATCTTATCTGGTTTCCCCAATTGGAAATCATCTGGAAAATCCCCACAGCACAACCAAGAAAGCACACCAACGCCTCTACTTCCTTGGAAGGCTTAGGAAGTTCGGCATGTCCCCAGCAACTCTCCTCCAACTGCTACGGAAGCATTTTATAGGGGTGCATCAGAGATCGCAGAGAATTGTGCACGCAGCCCAGACCATCACACAAACCAACCTCCCTTCCATTGACTCCATTTACACCTCCCGCTGCCTCGGCAAGGCCACCAGCATAATCAAAGATGAGTCACACCCCTGCCACTCTCGCTTCTCCCCTCTCCCATCAGGCAAGAGGTACAGAAGTGTGAAAACGCACACCTCCAGATTCAGGGACAGTTTCTTCCAAGCTGTTATCAAGAAACTGAACCATCCTACCAATGACTAGAGAGCAGTCCTGAGCTACTATCTACCTCATTGGAGACCCTTGGACTATCTTTGATCAGACTTTATTAGACCTTATCTCGCACTAAACATTATTCACGTTATTCCCTTTATCACATATCTGTACATTGTGGATGGCTTGATTGTAATCAGGTGTTGTCTTTCCCCCAACTGGTTAACATGCAACAAAAGATTTTCACTGGCCTCAGTACACATGACAATAAACTAAATTAAATAGCACTCTCAATGCAAGCATTAGTTGTGTTTTGATTCCCCCCCCCCCCCCCCCCCCCCCCTCCTATCTCTGTGTGTTGCGTGGCTGGTAGTTCAGGCTTCAGGTCATTCTCCACACACAGGCAACTGTGGCCGGGGCTGTGGTTATCATCTGTTCTGGCCCTTGGGCTCCTTGTGCCACTATCTTCAGTCATAAGTGGAATAGTTAGGGTGGATACTCAAGTCTTTTACCCAGTGTAGGGGATTCAAGAACCAGAGGTCATATGTTTACAGTGAGAGGAATATGATTGAAGATGAACCTGAGGGGACCCGAAAAGTCATCTGTCCCTCCACAGATGCTGCCCGACCCGCTGAGTTCCTCCAGCACTTTGTTTTTAGCTGAATGTCGAGAAAGATGTGTATCAATTATATTATTGCAGAGTATAGAGCCATAAAGTTATACAGCACGGAAACAGGCCTATTGGCCCAACTCATCCATACCAACCAGGTTGTCCACCTGAACAAGTCCCATTTGAGTGCATTTACATAGATACATAGAAAATAGGTGCAGGAGTAGGCCATTCGGCCCTACGAGCCTGCACCGCCATTCAATATGATCATGGCTGATCATCCAACTCAGTATCCCGTACCTGCCTTCTCTCCATACCCCTGATCCCTTTAGCCACAAGGGCCACATCTAACTCCCTCTTAAATATAGCCAATGAACTGGCCTGAACTACCCTCTGTGGCAGAGAGTTCCAGAGATTCACCACTCTCTGTGTGAAAAAGCTTTTTCTCATCTCGGTCTTAAAGGATTTCCCCCTTATCCTTAAGCTGTGACCCCTTGTCCTGGACTTCCCCAACATCGGGAACAATCTTCCTGCATCTAGCCTGTCCAACCCCATAAGAATTTTGTACGTTTCTATAAGATCCCCTCTCAATCTCCTAAATTCTAGCGAGTATAAGCCGAGTCTATCCAGTCTTTCTTCATATGAAAGTCCTGACATCCCAGGAATCAGTCTGGTGAACCTTCTCTGCACTCCCTCTATGGCTATAATGTCCTTCCTCAGATTTGGAGACCTGAGGAAGGAACCTGAGTGGCAACTGTTCCTTCCTGTAGCCCATATTCCTCTGAATCTTTCCCACCCAACGTACCTTATATTCCTTTTAAACATTGTAAATGTTCCCTTCCTCTGGCAGCTTGATCCATTTACCCACCACCCTCTGTGTGAAAAAAAATTGCCACTCAGGTTCCTTTTAAATCTTGCCCCCTCCTGCATTAAATCTATCCACTCTAGTTTTAGATAGACCATTCCCTCGCCCCTCCTAATTGTAGGACCTTTTTAGTTTAGAGATACAGCACAGAAACAAGCCCTTCAGCCCATTGAGTCTGCACTGACCAGCGATGCCCGTACACCAGCACTATCACACACACAGTACAGACAATTCTTACCAAAGCCAATTAAACCTACAAACCTGTACGTCTTCAGAATGTGGGAGGAAACCGGAGCGCACGGAGAAAACCCCATACAGTCACGTGGAGAACGTACAAACTCCGTACAGACAGCACCGGTAGTCAGGATCGAACCCGGGTCTCTGCCGCTGTAAGGCAGCAACTCTACTGCCGCACCACCCCGCCGCCCTATAAGGTCTATACCTCCATAAGATCACTCTTCAGTCTTCTACACTGTATGTTATTCCTACTCACTTATTGTGATTATGGTATATCTTTGATTTAAAAAGGAAATGGAACGTAACTGAGGTGGGTTACCACAGCATGGTACTTTATTTGTCCCGAGATAGAGTGAAATTCATTTGTGTGTACAGTTCAGTACAAGTAATACTATATGTAAGCACTTGGATACAAATTAGTGAGCATCTCAGTTACAGAACAAGTGTAGAGCAGTAGTACACCGAGACAGCATAGAGCCGGCTGAGGCTCTCAGTATCGGGCTCTTGCCACAAGAATTAGAAGGTTGCAGAGTGTCTCCAGAGCTGACGGCATTGCCTGCCAAACTGATCAACAAGTCATCGAGTTATATAGCACGGCAACAGGCCCTTTGACCCAACTTGCCCACACTGACATGTCCCATCTACACTAGTCCCATCTACCCACATTTGGTCCTTATCCCTAAACCTTTCCTATCCATGTACCTGTCCAATGTACTTGCAAAGTACTGATTGCTCTAGTGTGCTGCATTCCAATCAGTAACCCTGCCTCCATTTCAGTGCCCCTTGCAGCAGGACAGTTCGGATGGCACGGTGGCAGGGTAGGTAGATCCGCCATCTCACACCTCCCACCACACTGGCTCAATCCTGACCTCGGGTGCCGTCCTTGTGGAGTTTGCTCGTCCTCCTTTCAAATCCCAAAGATGTGCGGATGTGTAGGTTACGGTAATTTGTCACTGCAAATTGTCCCCAGTGTGGTGGTAAGTGGAAGAACCTTGGGGGAGCTGATGGGAATGGAGATCGAATGGGATGAGTGTGAATGGGCGGGTGATGGTCGACAGGCCAAAGGGCCTGCTTCTGTCCGGTATCTCTCTGTGATTCTATGATTCATATTCCATTCCATGCATCTGATCGCCATGTCTAGGCTGAAGCTCCCGTGCAAGGCTGGGGGGGGTGTTGCTCAATCGCAATGCTGCCCTTCACAAATAACATTAACCAGGCCCCATGCAGCCCTTCAGGTGACTATAAATCAGTCTGCGGAATCCCTCACTCTCCTCACTCCTCACAACCCCTCACTCTGTCAACAACCCTCTCTCCACAACCGCTCACTCCCTCCTCAACCCCTCACTCCCTCCTCAATCCCTCATTCTCTCCACAAACCTCACAACTCCTCATTCTCTCCACAACCTCTCAACCCCTCACTCCCTCCTCAATTACTCTCCACAAACCTCACAACCCCTCATTCTCCACAACATCTCACTCCCTCCTCAACCCCTCACCCCCTCCTCAATCCCTCACTCTCTCCACAAACCTCACAACCCCTCATTCTCTCCACAACCCCTCACTCCCTCCTCAATCCCTCACTCTCCCCACAAACCCTCATTCTTTCCACAACCTCTCACTCCCTCCTCAATCCCTCATTCTCTCCACAACCTCACAACCCCTCATTCTCTCCACAACCTCTCACTCCCTCCTCAACCCCTCACCCCCTCCTCAATCCCTCACTCTCCCCACAAACCTCACAACCCCTCATTCTCTCCACAACCTCTCACTCCCTCCTCAACCCCTCACTCTCCTCACAATCCCTCACTCTCACCACAACCTCATTCCTTTCACACCTCAGAACTTCTCACTCCCTCCTCAACCTCTCACTCCCTCCACAACCCCTCACTCCCCACTGGAGCACAACCCCGACGGGTGTAATAAAAAAAAACCTAGGGTAGATAAATGAATCGAGGTTTGCAACGGTGGCAGCTGAGAGGTCCCGGAGGGCCTGTCCTGCAGGGAAGATGTTTCCCGCCAGAGGAGGGAGGGAGGAGGCCCAGTCATCCCGCCGCTCGGATGGCAGCCCTTTTGTAAGCCTGGGAAGATGGGTGTTCTGAATGAGTGGCAGTACAAAGGCCAGGGCCGCACTTCAAAAGGGAAAAGGCACATTTCTCCAACTGAACTAACCCTTTGACCTCTGCTCTGCTTGCAGAGACCAGCGCTGGTATTTGCAGAGCTCCAGGTTCCCGCTCCCTGGGAGAGACAGATCTCCCCACTCTCTCATTAGCAATGCTCCCGGAGGGATTGCAGGCGATTAGGTTACACCCCGGGGTTTTCCATCCTTGCTTCCTTCCAGGTCGTTTCCCCTTTAACTCGAGGCTCCCCGTGACCTGTGTCCCAGCCCCCAAAGGTCAGCAATGCCGGCCCCATGGCAACCGAGACACAGGCCTTGCTCCTTCCGCACCACCCCCCAAGCCCTCGCCCCCGGCGGCCGCCACACACTCTGACCACACCCCCCCCCACCCATCTCAGTCACTGTAGCCCTCCACAACCCTGTCCCAGCCTGATCCTCAGCTCAATAGCCCAGGATTGGTCCTGCTCCCTCACCCTCCATCTCCTTACCCCCCTCCTCACCCTCCGCCCCTTGCCTTCCCTCTCCTAACCCTCCCTCTCCTTACCTTCACTTTAAAAAGCCCTCCCTCTCCTCACCTTCCCAGTGTGGAAACAGGCCCTTCGGCCCAACTCGCCCACACCATCCAACAATGTCCCAGCTACACTAGTCCCACTTGCCTGCGCTTGGTCCATATCCCTCCAAACCTGTCCTATCCATGTACCTGTCTAATTGTTTTCTAAACGATGGGTAGTCCCAGCCTGAACTACCTCCTCTGGCAGCTTGTTCCATACACCAACCACCCTTTGTGTGAAAAAGTTACCCCTCGGATTCCTGAACCCTCAGCATAGCACCTCACCACGGCCCGCACTCACCACACTTCACTCATCACAACCCCTCATCCACACATCCCTCAACATAACTCACCCTCCGCACAACTCCTCACTCTGTCCACAATCCTCAATCACCACAACCCGCACCCTCAGTAAAACCCTCACACTCACCACAAGCCCTCCCTCTCACAACCCCTCCCTCACCACAACACCTCAATCACCGCTGTGGCACAACCGGTAGAGCCGCTGCCTCATAGCGTTGGAGACCCGAGTTCAATCCTGACCTACGGTGCTGTCTGATGGAGTTTGTATGATCACTGTGTGACCGCGTGGGTTTCCTCCGGGTGCTCCGGTTTCCTCCCACATGCAGGTTGACAGGTTAATTGACTGGGCTAAACTGTCACCAAGTGTGTAGGTGATTGGTGAAATCTCGGGGGGTGGGGGGGGGGATATAAATGAGAAGGAAGAGATTAAAAATGGGATTAAATGTGTAGGGAGGAACTGCAGATTCTGGTTTAAACCGAAGATAGACACAAAAAGCTGGAGTAACTCAGCGGGACAGACAACATCTCTGAAGAGAAGGAATGGGTGACGTTTTGGGTCGAGACCCTTTGTTCAGCGGACAATGGTCAGGAAAGGGGAGCCGGCCGGTGACCTGGAAGGAAGCGAGGATGGAGCCGGCGGTGACGATGGACGTGACGGGCGAGGGGCGAGGCCGGTAGGAGAGAAGAGGGAAGCGGGGTCTGGCCGACCGCACCCTCGAGGCTGCGGGAGGCTCCTCCCGGGGAACAAAGGTGGACGGGCGAGGAGAGGAGAGAGAGGTCGGTTGCTGCTCAACCAAGGAAGGTGATTTCTGGAGGCCCCGTAGCAGCCTGGGATCACCTGGATCGGGCACCGCTCATAACAACTGGAGCGTGGACTGGACTTGGAAAATGGTTCCAAACATGGTGCCCCTTGCATGTGGGCTCCGTCGACTATTTCTGTACAATGCTCTTTAGGGATGGTATGGAGATACTTAGGACTGTTTGTAAGAAAAGAATTTCACTGTGTGTTTTCACTTTGCACATGTAACAACAAGGCACCATTGAAACTTTAGCACAGATGCTGTGGGCCGAAGGGCCTGTTTCTGCGCTGCCTCTCCATGACTATGAAGCTTAGTTTAGTTTAGTTTAGAGATACAGGACGGAAACAGGCCCTTCGGCCCAATGAGTCCGTGCTGATCAGCGATCCCCGTACACTAGCAGTATCCTACACACACACACTAAGGACAATTTACAATTATACCAAGCCAATCAACCTAGAAACCGAAGATAGATACAAAATGCTGGAGTAACTCAGCAGGTCAGGCAGCATCTCTGGAGAACCTGTACATCTTTTCGGGTGTGGGAGGAAACCGGAGATCCTGGAGAAAACCCACACAGGTCACGGGGAAACGTCCAAAAACCGTGTAGATACGCACCAGTAGTTGGGATCGAACCCGAGTCTCTTGGGCTGCAGGGCAGCAATTCTACCGCTGCGCCACCATGCTGTCCTTTCACAGATAATGGTTGCAAAACATGCACCGCAGCTCCCCAACCTTAGTTCAGTTTAGTTTATTGTCACATGTGCCGAGGTACAGTGGACAGCTTTTGTTGCGTGCTATCTAGTCAAGGGAGAGACAATGCATGATTACAATCAAGCCATTTTCAGTGAGTAGATGCATGAGAGGATGGTGCAGGGGAGAGAAAAGACTTTGCCTTCCATCACAGTGAGGAGGAGATTCACTGTGATGGATGTTTTTCTGTGGATTGAATTGTTTGTGTGTCGTGTAGGAACTGTTTTGTTTTGTTTGACTGCAGAAACCAAATTTCGTTTGAACTTCATTTGAGGTTCAAATGACAATAAATGGTATTGTATTGTATTGTATAAGGGAATAACGTTTAGTGCAAAGTAAAGCCAGCAAAGTCCGATCACAGACCCCCTTTCCCCCCTCCTCAGCCCGGCAAGCTGACCTCCATAAGGTTTAGCCGGGGGGGGTTGGTAAGTAACCTTGTGCCATTAAAACAATATATAGCCGTGAATGGAATTTGCGGTGATCAGGTAACCGGCAGCCCAGGGCCGGACGGCAGGTCCTGGACAGAGGTTTTGTTGTAGAATCTGATAAGGGACCTGAGGAATGTGAGGAATGTGCTAATGAATGAGGAGATTAGGACAGGACCAGCAGCCTAACTCAAAGCATCAGGAATTATCAGAGGCCACAATCCAGCCCTGTTGCTGTCGGGGCCTCAAAGTACAGCCAGAGGCCACATGCAAACAATAATGCACCCACCGCCGCTCAGCGAGATGGGACTCCCCAGAAAACCGATGCACAGGCTGCCAAAGTACTCATTGCAGATAGACGAAGAGTGCTGGAGTCATTCAGTGGGTCAGGTAGCATCTCTGGAGAGAGGGATAGGTGACGTTTCGGGTCGAGAGCCTTCTTCAGGCTGAGTCAGGGGAAAGGGATACGAGAGGTATCGATTGTGATGTGGAAAGATATAGAACAAATGAATGAAAGATATGCAAAAAAGTAATGATGATTAAGGAAACGGTCCATTCTGGCTGTGGGCTGGGTGATAACGACTTTCGGGTCGAGATCCTTCTTCAGACAGATTCTCTCCACTAGACCAGAAGCACCATTGGGACCCAGGCACAAAACTTTGGAGGTGTTTCCTGCACACTCTCTGCTTCCTCATTGTCCCAACACACTATTGTGCTCTGTATTAGTTTAGTTTTGTATAGAGATACAGAGCGGAAACAGCCCACCGAGTCCACGCCGACCAGCGATCCCCCCGTACACGAGCATTATCCTACGCACTAGGGACAATTTGGAATTTTACCAAAGCCAATTAACCTATAAACCTGCATGTCTTTGGAGTGTGGGAGGAAACTGGAGCACCCGGAGGACACCCCCGCAGGTCACGCGGAGGATGTACACTCAGCACCCGTGGTCAGGATCGAACCCGGGTCTCTGGTGCTGGAAGGTAGCAACTGTGCCGCGCTCTGTGTCGCCCCTGTTCTGTTCTGCCATTTGGCAGCGAGGTTTCCAGAGAGGACTCCTCCCCCTTCACATGGGGGTCCTGGAGAGCAGAGTGCTAAACAGATTAGTCACACGCAACAGATTTGTTGGACACAAAGTGCTGGAGTAACTCAGCGGGTCAGGCAGCATCTCCGGAGAAAAGGATGGGTGACGCTTTGGGTTGGGACCCTTCTTCAGAGGGTTTTGACCTGAAACGCTGTCTATTCCTTTTCTCCAGAGATGCTGCCCGACACGCTGAGTTACGGCAGCATTTTGTGGCCACTTTGTTCTGCTGCCCATGCTAATTTCCTGCAGTCCGAATTACACCAATAAACTCCACATGAGACATTTCATTGAAGATCCTTCGTAAGTCCCTCCGCACTACATCTGCTGCACCGACTCCCCACCCAGTCATTCTTAAAGCTTGTGCTCACTGAGGTAATCTTAAAAATATTGCATCTTGTAATTTGCACACTCAAAATGTTGTTGCTCCAAACACCAGCCAAGTGACCAAATTCTCCATAGTTTATGTTTAGGCTTTGACCTGAGCAGCCCATTGCAGCTCTTCTGTCTTTATTGACATCAGTGCAATCAAGAAGATGGATGAAGGACCTTAGGGCAGTGGGGTCTTATCTCAAATGTCACCTTTCCGTTCCAAAATTGCGTGGCATAACTTCTCCCCTCGATGCAGCCAGGTAATTATCCGAATTTCAGATGCTGCTTCATCTGCTGAGCGAGTTTCTTTTGTTGTTTTGTTTACATTTATCATTCTCCGTCACCCTGTGAAACTCCAGAATTAGCTTAGTTTGGAGATACAGCGCGGAAACAGGCCCTTCGGCCCACCGACCTGCGATCCCCACACATTAACACTGTACACACTAGGGACAATTTAACATTTATACCAAGCCAATTAACCTACAAACCCGTACGTCTTTGGAGTGTGGGAGGAAACCGAAGATCTCGTAGAAAACCTACATGGGCCACGGGGAGAACGAACAAACTCCGTACAGACAAGATGGATCCTGGGTCTCTGGCGCTGTACGGCAGTAGCGCCACCGTGCCACCCATAAAACAACAGAAGTAGGCCATCTGGTCACTCCGATCCTCTCCACCATTCAACAAGATCCTGGCTGATGTTTTTCCTTACTGCCAATTTCTTGTACTGATCCTACTATAATACAGAGTTCTATTTAGTTTGAGTATTGGAGATACATACCAAGGAACGCAGGAGGCTGATGGGGTGATCTGATAGAGGTGTATAAACATAGACATAGAAACATAGAAAATATGTGCAGGGGACGGCCATTCGGCCCTTTGAGCTAGCACAGCCATTCCATATGATCATGGCTGATCATCCTAAATCAGTACCCCGCTCCTGCTTTCTTCCCATATCCCTTGATTCCGTCAGCCCTAAGAGCTAAATCTAACTCCCTCTTGAAAACATCCAGTGAATCGGCCTCCACTACCTTCTGTGGCAGAGAATTTCACAGATTCACAACTCTCTGGGTGAAAACGTTTTTCCTCATCTCAGTCCTAAATGGCCTACCACTTATTCTTAAACTGTGACCCCTGGTTCTGGACTCCCCCAACATGGGGAACATTTTTCCTGCATCTAGCCTGTCCAATCCCTTAAGAATATTATATGTTTCTGTGAGATCCCCTCTCAACCTTCTAAATTCCAGTGAATCTAGAAGATCTTGAGGGGAATAGATAGAGTGTATGCACAGAGTCTTTTACCCAGAGGAGGGGAATCATGAACCAAAAGACATAGGTTTAAGGTGACAGGGGGAAGATTTAATAGGAACCTGAGGAGCAATTTTTTCACACAGAGGATGGTGGGCATAAGGAACAAGCTGCCAGAGGGGGTAGTTATGGCAGGTATCTCTTCTTCTTCTGAAGCGGTAGGTCAACGGTGTCCTGAGCCAAGACATAGAGGACAGCTTCCAGGCAGGGGAGAAGGCTGGCGCTGTCTTCTTGGACCTCACAGCTGCATATGATACTGTCTGGCTGCGTGGACTACACATGAAGCTTCTGGAAACCATCCCAGACAAGCTCATGGTGAGCTTCATCATGGAGATGCTGAGTAACCGCAGCTTCAGGCTATACACCAGCAACGGGAAATGCAGCAGGGTGAGGAAACTTAAGAACAGCGTCCCACTGGGCTCAGTGCTGGCACCAATGCTGTTCAACATCTACATCCATGACCTGCCTGCAACCCAGTCAAAAAAGTATGGCTTTGCTGATGACCTGGCCATCCTACTCAGTAAGCCATCCTGGGAAGCAGCAGAAGAGGGCCTCTCTGAAGACATGTACATCCTGTCTTCATACCTGAGGAACTGGCGCCTCAAGCTCAGCATGGGTAAGACAACATCTTCAATGTTCCACCTCAACAACAGGGAAGCGACCCGCGAGATGAACGTCATGGTGGATAACGCCCGGTTACGGTCCCAGCCCGTCCCCACGTACCTCGGTGTGAAGCTCGACAGAACGTTGTCATTCAAACAACACCTGGAAGGTGCCAAGGCAAAGACAAGCGCCCGTGCCGCACTGATTCGCCGCCAAGCCGGCACCACATGGGGAGCCACGACGAAGACACTGCGCATGTCCACAGTGGCCCTGGTGTTCTCAGCCGCCGAGTACTGCGCCCCGGTCTGGTGCCGTAGCCCTCACGCCAAGAAGCTGGATGCTGCCCTCAACAGCACCCTGCGGACTGTCTCCGGATGCCTACGAGCCACCCCAGTAAACCAACTGCCCGTCCACGCTGGCATCGCCCCAGCCAACATCAGACGAGAAGCAGCCACGCTGGCCCTCTCTCGAAAGGCACAGACCAGTCAATCCCACCTCCTCCATCAGATCGTTACAGAGACACCACGACGAGTGCGCCTCAAGTCACGGCACCCCTTTGCCACGCAAGCCCAAGAGCTGCTCTGCACAACACCGGCTGACGCTTCTAAGGCCGCCTGGGTCAAGACGAGATGGAGAGACCAGTGGAAGTCAGCGGAACCATCTAGGCTACACCATTACATCGATGACCCCATGGACGTCCCTGGCCAGAACCTGCCCCAAAAGCAGTGGACAACCCTCAACCACTTGAGGACAGGCATCGGACGCTATGGAGTGGCGATGAAGAGGTGGGGCCTCGTGGACAGTGCCTCCTGCGAGTGTGAGGACCCAACACAGACAGTGGAACACATAGTCACCAGTTGCCCCAAACACCGGCCACCGAATGGTGTACGAGATCTGATTGACCTGGACGATGACACGTTGGCCTGGCTCGCCTCAACGGAGCTGCAGGTCTAAAAGACACACGACAGAAGGCAGGTATTAAACAACATTGAAAAGACATTTGGACAGGTACAAAGATAGAAAATGTTTACAAGGATATGGATCAAATGCAGGTAGGTGGGACAAGTGTAGATGGGGCATCTTGATCATTAGACTCAACTCATTAGAAGAATAGAATGGCAACAAATATTAAAGAGACCCAAGAATCATTTCAATATCCCTCCCTCTGGCTTTACATTTCACTCATTTTTCACTCCTCTCCTTATCAACATTATTTTGCCTCCTTATCTCCCTATTGCCTCCTTTGTCAGCCTTTTGACATCCTTTTCATCTCTAGCCTTTTTCCACCCATCTGCCAATTATAAAACCCTCCTTACCTATATGCACCTATTACTTGCCACAATTTATATGAACACCCCATCTCTTTTACAGCTTTTGTTTCCCATATTACAATCAGATGGGCAAGTTGGGCCGAAGGGCCTGTTTCCACACTGTATGTTCAGCATGTTTGAAAGCCAAGCTCCAAGTCATCATGGACTCAATGTTTTTAAGAAGGAACTGCAGATGCTGGAAAATCGAAGGTAGACAAAAGTGCTGGAGAAACTCAGCGGGTGCAGCAGCATCTATGGAGCGAAGGAAATATGTTACAAAAGTGCTGGAGAAACACCCCATCTCCAGTCTGAAGAAGGGTTTCGGCCCGAAACGTTGCCTATTTCCTTCGCTCCATAGATGCTGCTGCACCCGCTGAGTTTCTCCAGCACTTTTGTCTACCATCATGGACTCAACATCTCTGGAGGACACAGATAGGTGACATTTCGGTTCTGAAATGCGCCATGCTCTACAGAGATATTTCCTGACCCGTTGAGTTACTCCAGCACTTTGTATCCTTTTGAGGACCAACTTGACTGGAATGAGGGATAATAGAGAACCAAAGATTGGCAGGTTAAACAGGAGATCTTTACGAAGGAGATGTTTCAAATACATTGCTACAAGAGGGAATGGTAGAGGAACTCCAGCAAGGACTCTATCAGATGATGAGAGGGATAGAGGACAGGATAAAACAGAAAAGAAAGAGAGTGTGTGGTGGGTATTAAGGTTCAGGCAAGAACCAGGCTAAATGTTGTAGGAAGGAACTGCAGTGCTGGTTTAAACTGAAGATGGACACAAAATGCTGGAGTATCTCAGCGGGACAGGCAGCATCTCTGGATAGAAGGAATGGGTGACATTTCGGGGTGAGACCCTTCAGCTGCCTGTCCCGCCGAGTTACTCCAGCATTTTGTCTACCAGGCTAAATGTAACAGGTTGAGAGGTGAAGTGAAAGAGAGAGTAGAAGAATAGAATGGCAACAAATATTAAAGAGACCCAAGAATCATTTCAATATCCCTCCCTCTGGCTTTACATTTCACTCATTTTTCACTCCTCTCCTTATCAACATCATTTTGCCTCCTTATCTCCATATTGATTCCTTTGTCAGCCTTTTGACATCCTTTTCATCTCTAGCATTTTTCCACCCATCTGCCAATTATAAAACCCTCCTAACCTATATCCACCTATCACTCGCCACAGTTTATATGGACACCCCATCTCTTTTACAGCTTTTGTTTCCCATGTTACAATCAGTCTGAAGAAGGGTCCCGACCAGAAACATCGCCTATCCATGTCCTCCAGAGATGCTGCCTGACCCCTTGAGGCAATCCAGTATGTGTAGGAACTGCAGATGCCGGTTTACACCGAAGATAGACAAAAAACGCTGGAATAACTCTGCAGGTCAGGCAGAATCTGAAGAAGGGTCTTGACCCGAAACATCACCCATTCCCTCTCTCCAGAGATGCTGCTTGACCCGCTGAGTTACTCCAGCAATTTGTGTCTATCTTTGAGGTACTGCAGTACTTTGTTTCCTCCTTACTGACCATAACGCCGGAGCACCTCAAGGCTACGTGCTTAGCCCCCCCCCCCCCCCCCCCTGCTCTACTCTCTTTACACCCTTGACTGTGTGGCTGAGCACAGCCCCAAAGCTATCCACAAATTTGCCACCGACGTCATTGTGGTTGGCTGAATCACCAGTGGTGATGAGTGAGTGTACAGGAGAGAGACAGCATACCTGGCTGAGTGTTACCGCAACAACAACCTCTCACTCAATGTCAACGACGTCAAGGAACTAATCGTTAACATCAGACCCTGTGCTAGTTTTCATTGGTGAGTCGGTGGTGGTGGTGGAGAGAGTTAACAGCTTCAAATTCCTGGACGGTAACATCTCAACAACTGGTCCTGGACCCAGCGCACAGATGTAGCCATGGAGATAGGCACAAAAAGCTGGAGTAACTCAACGGGACAGGCAGCATCTCTGGTGAGAAAGAATGGGTGAGTCCCTTCTTCAGATTGGTTAGGGATAAGGGAAACGAGAGATATAGACAATAGACAATAGGTGCAGGGGTACACCATTCGGCCCTTCGAGCCTGCACCACCATTCAATGTGATCATGGCTGATCATCCCCAATCAGTACCCCGTTTCTGCCTTCTCCCCATATCCCCTGACTCCGTTATCTTTAAGAGCCCTATCTAGCTCTCTCTTGAAAGTATCCAGAGAACCGGCCTCCACCGCCCTCTGAGGCAGAGAATTCCACAGACTCACAACTCTCTGTGTGAAAAAGTGTTTCCTCGTCTCCGTTGTAATAGCTTACCCCTTATTCTTAGACGATGATGTAGGGACATAAAGAACAAAGAATGAAAGATATGCAAAAAAATGACAATGATAAAGGGAACAGGCCATTGTTAGCTGTTTGTTGGGTGAAAACGAGAAGCTAGTGCGACTTGGGTGGGGGTGGTATAGAGAGAGAGGGGCTACCTGAAGAAGGCGTCTCAGTGCCTGTACATTCTTAGAAACATAGAAACATAGAAATTAGGTGCAGGAGTAGGCCATTCGGCCCTTCGAGCCTGCACCGCCATTCAATATGATCATGGCTGATCATCCAACTCAGTATCCCGTACCTGCCTTCTCTCCATACCCTCTGATCCCTTTAGCCACAAGGGCCACATCTAACTCCCTCTTAAATATAGCCAATGAACTGGCCTCGACGACCCTCTGTGGCAGAGAGTTCCAGAGATTCACCACTCTCTGTGTGAAAAAAGTTCTTCTCATCTCGGTTTTAAAGGATTTCCCCCTTATCCTTAAGCTGTGACCCCTTGTCCTGGACTTCCCCAACATCGGGAGCAATCTTCCTGCATCTAGCCTGTCCAACCCCTTAAGAATTTTGTAAGTTTCTATAAGATCCCCTCTCAATCTCCTAAATTCTAGAGAGTATAAACCAAGTCTATCCAGTCTTTCTTCATAAGACAGTCCTGACATCCCAGAAATCAGTCTGGTGAACCTTCTCTGCACTCCCTCTATGGCAATAATGTCCTTCCTCAGATTTGGAGACCAAAACTGTACGCAATACTCCAGGTGTGGTCTCACCAAGACCCTGTACAACTGCAGTAGAACATGGAAGTTTAAAGAGATTCGTCATGTTACTGACTACGCCAACAAACCTTTCCAGAGGTATTGTGGAAAGTATTGTGACTGGTTATATCATGCCCTGGTATGGCAATGCCATGTTTCTGCCTTCTTTCTCTATCCAGTCAGTTAGATCTCCCTGGATCCTATGCAACATATCCTTCCAGAGCAGCCGAACATGCAGAACTTTATCAACTGCCTTTAGACAAAAAATGCTGGAAGAACTCAGCGGATGAGGCAGCATCTCTGGAGAGAAGGAATGGGCGACGTTTCGGGTCGAGACCCTTCTTCAGACTGATCAGTTGCCTTGCTGAAGTGTATGGTAGACTGTATCTATGGGTTTGCCTATGTCAACCTTTTTGGTTATTTCTTCAAAAAAATTAATCAGATTCGTAAGACACAATCTCCAACCATGTACAAAATCATGTTGGCTAAATCACCCTAATCAGCCCCTGTCAATCTAACTGCATATATATGTTATCCCTCAGATATATTCATACATTTCATCCAGTGATTCATACTTTCTTCTCTGGTGAAATTCTTCTCCACAGTGAAATTGGATATATCTGATCATATCCGGGGATTTATCTACCATCATACGTCTTAGAACTTATAGCACCTCCTTGACCATAATACGGACTATCCTCAAGACATCTCCGTTATCTTTCCCAAGTTCCCTAGCTTTCATGTTTAGTTTAGTTTAGTTTAGAGATACAGCGTGGAAACAGTCGGCACCAACCAGCGATCCCCGCACATTAACACACACACACTAGGGACAATTTACACATATTCCAAGCCAATTAACCTACATACCTGTACGTCTTTGGAGTGTGGGAGGAAACCGAAGATCTCAGAGAAAACCCACGCGGTCACGGGGAGAGTGTACAAACTCCATGCAGCCAACTTCCGTAGTTGGGATCGAACCCAGGACTCCGGATCTGCAGGAGCTGTAAGGTAACAACTCTACCACTGCGCCACTGTGCCACCCCACATCTTGCTCCATGGTAAAATCAGAGGAGGAATACTCATTGAGGACCTTGCCCATCTCATGCTTCTCCACACAGAGATGACCACTTTTTTCCTTAATGTACTGACAATATTTCTGAGGATTTCTCTTAATATTATCTGCCCGAGCTATCTCCTGTCCCCTTTTTGACCTGATTTTCTTCTTTAGTACGCTCCACAGCTCCAGAAGCTCCTTCAGCGATATACTTGATCTCAGCTACCTTTACCTGTCCCATGCCTCCTTCTTTCTCCTGACCACAGCCTCAATTCCTCTCTCAATCCAAGCTTCCTTACACCCCCCTGCCTTGACCTTCACCCTAACACATGAAACATGCACGCTATGAAGTCTTGTCATCGCACAGATGTGTGGAGTTTGCACATTTTTCATGCAACATGAGATTTTCACCCTGGTGTTGCCTCCTGCATCCCATTGCGGACCAATTGGTTAATTGTACTTCACAATGTGCTACGATGCTGAGAACCACATTCTGCATTCTGCATCTTCCCCTTTGCTCTGTCTATCGTACTTGAGTTTGAACTGATTGTATCTATGTATGGCATATCTGACCTATTTGGACAGCATGCAAAACAAAGCTTTTCACTGTACCTCTTTACCTGTGACAATAATAAACCTGAACCTAAACCTAACCCCAAGGGAACATTGATTCGAACATGGGCTGTCACCAAAATTAGTGTAAGCAAAAGTATAGTATTAAGGAAAATAATGATAACAACAATAGAATTTTTCTGTTGCAGGAATTTAAAGGAAATGGTTATGAGGAAAGGCCTCCGATAGTAGTGCACAATATCATGAGAGACATAGATAGCAAAGTCAGTCAGAAACGTTTCCCAGGGTAGCATTATCAAAGACTACAGGGCATAACTTTAGGGTGAGAGGGGCAAAGTTTAAAGGAGATGTGCGGGGCAAGATATTTGCACAGAGGGTGGTGGGTGCTTGGAACATGCTGCCAGGGGTGGTGTTGGAAGCAGATACGACATTTAGGAGGTTTTTAAATAGGCACACGGATATGCAGGGAATGGAGTTGCACTGATCATGTGCAGGCAATGAGATTAGTTTATCTTGGCATCATGTTGGGCTGAAGAGCCTGTTCTTGTGCTGTACTTTTCTACATTCTATCTAAGTTCTGATCCTTCAGACTGGAGAATTGAGGTGTCTCCTTGCTATGTATGAAGGATGGCAGTGGAAAAGAAGTAAGTGAATAGACTAAATGTATAGGAAGGAACTGCAGATGCTGGTTTACACCGAAGATAGACACAAAATGATCTGTACCTCTTCATACCTCTAGTTTCCCTCTCCCCTGACTCTCAGTCTGAAGAAGGGTCTCAACCCAAAACATCACTTATTCCTTTTCTCCAGAGATGTTGCCCGACCCCCTGAGTTACTCGGGCAATTTGTGTATAACTTATAGACTAAATATCCTAACATCCTTTGACAGGAATTATTACAATCTTTTTGGTTATTCATTTCAGGACAAGGTCAGCATGCATTGTCCAACCCTATTCACCTCTGTAGCTCTTCTGATGAAAGTGCAATATTACTTAGGTCCAAGATTAAGAGCAGTGAATAACTGAGTGTCAATATACGTCAGATGATAAGTGTGGTATGGAGGAGGAATCCGGCTGTGCATGAGTTTGGGCTAGCGCTGTTGGCATCACCAAGTGGGTGACAATAAATAGAAGGGTGACCATGGTGGCACAGCTAGTAAAAATGTTGCCTCACATCTCCAGGGGATCTGGGTTCAATCCCCACCTTGGGCCGAATGGCCTAATTTTGCTCCTATCACTTGTGAACATACTGTTAGCCCTTGCCAAGGCTGATGCTCAAGGAGTTAATTGAGGGCAGGTTAACCATCTAGACTCAGAGAAACGTCAATGGCTGGATGATCTAATTTGCAGGAAGTGACTCATGGTGTTCCAGAAGATGGTTTGTGGGGTGAATAATGGAAAGGTCTGAAACTAAACACCATAGATGCTGCCTCACCCACTGAGTTTCTCCAGCAATTTTGTCTACCATATTTACTAAGCATCCCAATGCTGGACCAGAGAATTATAGGCCAGTGAAACAAAGATGGCATGCGTTGGATGGACACAAAATACTGGAGTAACTCAGCCGGACAGGCAGCATGATGTTGCCTGACCCGCCGAGTTACTCCAGCATTTTGTGTCTATCTTTGGTGTAAACCAGCATCTGCTGTTCCTTCCTGCACATGGGATGCGTTAGCTTCTATTGTACAGCTGCTTTGAAGTTTGAGGTTAGTTACCAGTGCCTTTATTGTTCCTCCATTCACCTCAACAACGTCACCCTCAACTTTATGTGGCAGCTGAATGTAGTTAGGTGGAGCACCATTTGATCAGAGAAACCACAATCATTTCCTGTGTTGTATAGAGATCCCTTCATTGAATCCATCTTACTGCTTGCTACATGTGGATTATAAGATCATGTCCAAGGCCATCACTGACCAGGTCAAGTCTGATATGGTAGTGATCCAAAGATAGACACAAAATGCTGGAGTAACTCAGCGGGACAGGTAGCATCTCTGGGGAGAAGGGATGAATGACATTTCGGGTCGAGACCCTTCTTCAACCTGAAACGTCACCCATTCCTTCTCTCCAGAGATGCTGCCTGACCCGCTGAGTTACTCCAGCATTTTGTGCCTATCTTCGGTTTAAACCAGCATCTGCAGTTCCTTCCTACACATGGTCGGGATCCATCCGACCAAACCTGTGCTGTACCTGGCAAGAAAATCTCAGGCAGCCTGGCTCTGCTCAGGGATACCATCGCCTACATGCAGGAGAGAGAGGTGGACACATGCCTGGTCAGCTTGGGGCTGGAGAAGGCCTTCAACAGGAGATCACACACGTACTTGATGGATGTGCTTTTCACAATAGGCTTTGGGGAGGGAATCAGGAACTGGATCCAATTGATCCAGTTCTACTTCCTTGGGCAGCGGGCAGGTGCTATAGACCTGCACGTGAAGGTAGACGCTCCCACCCCCCACGAGTCAGGCAGATGGGGCTCGTCAGCCTGGGAAGGCAGTCCATCTAGGAGAGGGAAAACTTTGATTTAAAACCTCCACTGCCTTGTGGCCATATCCAGTCATGGAAAAGGCTCCTGGAGTAAACCTCAAGAAAAGTCGGAGTCGGAGCCCCTAAGGGAGTTCGTCGGTGTCTACAACCTCGCTTTGGCAGCTTCTGCGACGGTGCTGGTGCCAAACTGTAACGGCCCTGCTGTTCCTTTGGATCGATCAGCGACGTGGAGAGGGGGGACGTGCTGCATGGGCAACAGCCTGTTCTCCATATGACATCCCCCAGGCTTGCATCCGACCACACATCACCTGCAAACTAGGATGCATTACCCATGGTCAGTCACGACCGAAGGGGGCCTACCTACTACTTCCCTCTGCCAGTCTACTTCCGCCTCTACTTCTTTAGAAGGCTTAGGAAGTTCAGCATGTCCCCAACAACTCTCACCAACTTCTACAGATGCGCCGGAGAAAGCATTTTATCAGGAGGCATCACAGCATGGTTTGGGAACAGCTCCATCCAAGACCGCAAGAATTTGCTGAGAATTGTGGATGCAGCCTAGACCGTCACACAAACCAACCTCCCTTCCACTGAAGATATACAGTACATGTCCATCTTCGGTTTAAACCAGCATCTGCAGTTCCTTCCCACCCCTCCCTTCCACCTCCCTTCCACTATACCTCGCACTGCCTTGGCAAGGCCAGCAGCAGAATCAAGGACCAGTCACACACACCCTGGTCATTCTGTCTTCTCCCCTCTCCCATCGGGCAAAAGGTATAGAAGTGTGAGTTTCTTCCCAGTGTTGAACTGCTATCTACCTCAATGGTGACTCTCGGACTATCTTTGATTGGACTTTACTGGCTTTGTCTTACACTAAACATTATTCCCTTATCATGTATATGTACACTGTGAACGGCTCGGTTGTAATCATGTATTGCCTTTCCGCTGACTGGCCAGCACGCAACTATACCTCGGCACACGTGACACTAAAACTAAACTGAACTGAACTCTATCTTTGGTGTAAATC